>OZ017741.1:187019371-187619371 GCA_963969285.1 Odontomyia ornata | reverse complement strand
TCGAGAATATGTGGAGGGACATCCCTTTAAAATCGTCACTGACCATGCGTCTCTGAAGTGGCTGATGAGCCTGAGTGATCTCCACGGGCGTTTGGTCAGATGGACCTTGAAATTACAGGCGTTTGGTACCGGACACATTGTCCAGGATGTTTGCCCCTGAAGGAGACGAGTTGGCCCAGGAGGACGACAGCCCCCTATGGATCGACTTGGACCATCCCGCCTTCAAGTCAATAGGTTACACCCAGCTGATGAATACGACTCGGAACCAGTTACCACAGCTGCCAAAGCTGCGGGTGACGGAGGGATTTATATACAAGCGGAGACCCCATCCAAAAGAGGAACAGTGGAAGTTATGGGTGCCCGAAGAACTGACCACCCATTGACTGCGCACGGCAGTTATAGTCATACGCTTTGGCGACTGAAGACTTACTTCTTTTAGCATAAGATGGCGCAGCAAGTAAAAGAGTACGTAGCTACCTGTGAGCTGTGCAAATGCACTGAAGCACCCAAATCTGTTCTTCGGCCCTCGATGGGAAAATTCGAGCTACCGGAGCGGGTGTTCTCGCGCCTGTATATAGATCTCATTAGTCCGTACCCTCGCTTGACTTCGGGATATACGGGAGCTGTCATGATCCTGGACCAATTGTTCGAATTCCCAATTATTGAACCAATCCGAAACCTGTACACTAGCCCGATAGTCAGCTTTCTGGAAATCGCGTTTTCCATATGTTCGGAGTACCGGAAAAGGTGGTCTCCGACAACGGAGTTTAGTTCACCTCGGCTAGATTTCAGGATCTAATGGACAAGTATGGCATTACTCACCAGCGGACTGCCGTTTCTTCCCCGCAAGCCAATGCGTCCGAGCGGCTGAACCGTACCCTCATAGCCGCCGTTCGTGCCTACGTCCAACCGGATCAGAAGGATTTGGATCGCAGGATTTCCGCCATCACCTGTGCCCTACGTTCGTCTTACCACTCCACCACAGGTATCTCCCCGTACTTTGCCGTGTTCGGCCAGTACATGATCTGCCATGGAAACTCGTACCGGCTATTGCGGCAGTTAAAAGGTTTGGAAGACCCAATAGTGGTTCTGGAGCCGCACAAGAAACTCCAAATTCTACGAGAACACATTCGGGAGAAGATTGAAGACAGTAGACGGGCGGGGGAGGAGCGTTATAGCCTGCGATCCCATCCTTCTGGCTTCAAGGCAGGCGATGAAATCTACCGAAGGAATTTCAGGCAAAGTGAAGCAAGCCGGCACTAGACAAGAAGTTCGTGAAGTGTCGTGTCCTACAAGTTTTAAGTCCCACGCAATATCTCATTGCGGACATGTTCGGTAAGGAGCTGGGAGTCCACCATGCAAACGACATACGACGGTGAAAAGTGCCAGCAAAGAGTTTCTTCCTTCTCGCTGTTGTCCCCCGCTGTTATCTCCTGCGTAACATTGATCACCTTCTCCTGGGCTCAAGATATCAGCGACCTCTTTGGGCCAGAACGTACTGCGGGAATATTTGCCATCCACAAGTCACACGACCTCTTCGGCCGTCATACAAGTAAAGCCATCTAACCATCCAACCAGCGTACTCTTCAGTCTCCCCATGCCTGGTTGGCATCGTGGACACTGCCCTGTAATGAATCGGCCCTACGCCACTGCTGACTCACACACATGCCCATCGCTACCATATGGCTTTCTAGCGAACGTCAGCTTTGGATGACATTTCCATCCTACGTCAGTTTGAGTCGAGGAATGTCATCCGGGCCAGACGGCAGTTGGAGTCAATAAATGTTATCTGGGCAGACGGCAGGACGGCCTAAAGAACAAAGGAAACAACGCCAAAATCGGTAAGAAAACCAAAATTGACCCTTGTCCCTTTGTTCTAATACAATTTTGCATGTAAATTGCAGACGGGAAGACGACTCGAAAGAAGCGTGGAGGTTTATGCCGCCTATATATCAGGCTATTCTTGCATCGGCACCAACCACTAATAGTCTCATCTGGCGGACGGAGAGCGTGTCGGACATTATTGGATAAAAACTGAGATTTTGTCAGATCTGCCTGCTCCGTATCCGTAAGTACATCCTTCTACACCTTCAATGGACATTTTGTCCGAAGTGAACAATTAACTAATAGTGGCTCTGTGAAGGCAATAAATTCATTAAAGTTCACTCGTGGCTAATCCTTCCGGCACGAGAAGACAAAGAAAAAAAAATTTAAAACACATCTCTGCATGTATTTTATCGGAAAGTGAAAGCTAAGAAAAGAAATACCAAACAAAAAAAAAGTAAAAAGCATGTTGAGCAAGAATATTTATCTCTGTCTCTCTGTGCGGCATATAATATAACTAATATGTCAATGAAGAAAGGATTGTCAATGCAATAATGCAGATATGGAAGTGTTGAAGTATACTTGATGATAATGCTAACCATTTGTACTGTGACATGTGATGAAAATAATATATCTGCACGACATAGAAAAAGAGAAAAAAAATAAAAAGCTGGTAACGCAGGATTCTGATTTTTTATCATCACACAAAAATAAATACTCAAAAAAAAAGTAAATCATATTAATGTAACCTACTAGTTCGATTTTTCAAAGCAATCAAAATTTTTATACAATTTTTTCGCATCGTAATTTTTGTGGATTCGTTCAGAACTTTACCTTTGATTTCTGGAACAAAACGTTCAACCTTTCAAATGAAAATTCCAAAACTAAGCAGCACCAGCAGTTTTTATGTCTATTTGCATAGAAAAAAAATAAATTTGAAAGAATATTTCAAACTCAAAATATTTTGCTAATTAAATGAAATTATAAAAAAAAACAACAAATAATTGAACTTAGTCTTATTACCGTGCAGTATTTAATTTTTAAGTGCACTACAAAAATTGATGAATGTATGTTATATGCTAGGGCTCATGCATGACATAAATGGAAATGTATTAATTGAAACACGGGAATAAAGTTGAAGATTTGAAGAGAGATTGTTCGATTAGAAAACAAGTGAAAACAAGTTGGGTAAACAGACCTACGCTCATGTCAGAAGGGTTTTGTATTAAATTTACGAAATGCAGTCTCCAGATCGAATCAAATCAAGAAACATGTCAAAGACGATTTTATTGGAGAAAATATGAAATATGAAGATCATACTATTATTAACAAAGTTGAACGAATTTCGACTTCTGAGGTATTTGGTATTGTTATACTCATAAGTATATCCCTTGATAATTATTTCAGATGTCCATCCGCGACGGAGGAAACACATTTTTCATGTATTTCCCCCCTGTGCCCCCACTGAAGCAAAAACTGACAGTTTAACAACTGTTTTGAAAAGCCCCCATGAAAACTTTCATTTCATACTCATATCGGCTACGTTTGATGAACTTTTTTTCAGGGGCCACTCTCCTGTACTGTTATCATCGGTTAATGGCCAATTTTTCGAATCCTAGAATGGTTACAAAACCCCTTTTGCTAGGAGCTCTCTCCCAACTCTTTGACTTGTTTCATTTATGAGCATTAATTGTAGGTACTCATCTCCAGTCATTCATTAAATTGAATCAAGTAATCAAAGCATGCACCTTAAACGTTGAAGTTGGGAAAAAATAACTCAAAATTATTCAATCTTCGCATATACAACAGCCACTATTTTGTTTTACGATTACTGATACCACTAGCTGAACCGATTCTCAAAGATATACATGACACCTATCATTCCTGAAATTTTCATGCAAATCCTAGCAAAACTTTAATGTCTGAGTCGGTAAAAAGCGCATGTTGTTCCATAGCCATATGTTGCCATAGTAATAAATGCAGCTCATATTGTTCCATAGTAATACAGGAAATTTCAAACGGCTATAACTTCGCTAAATATGATTCAATCTTTATGAAACTTTCAGAATAGATCAATCTTATAAAAAGGCATCTACGTACTGAAGTACCGTTAAGATTTTATTCAAGAAAACATAAAATTGATAAATCATACTATTACTAACAAAGTTGAGTGAATTGCGACTTCTCACGTATTTGTTGTTGTTGTACTCACCAAGGCCTACATTCCTGATTTGTTTCAGATTTTTCGGATCACAGGTGTCCAATCGCGAGGGGGGGGACACAAATTTTTCGTGTATTTCCCCTCCCTGTGCGCCCCTCGAAGCAAATTTTGCCAAACTTAGTTTTGAAAAGCTCTCATCAAGACCTTTCATTTGATACCCATATCGGCTACCTTCAATGAAATTTTTTTTCGGGGGGTCACTCTCCTATATGGGGAGACCCCCCTTAAATACCTTATAAAATTTTTTTGTAGTTGAACTTTGAAGAGATCACCACTTTACACCTACACACAAAATTTGATGTTTCTAGCTTAAGTAGTTTCCGAGAAAAACTGCAGTGACACGTGGACGGACGGATAGACGGACAGACGGACAGACTGGTCATGAAACCAGTAGGGTTTTGTAAAATTATTTTACAAAACCCTAAAAATTATACAAACAGTCAATACCAATAAAAATGTTGATCGAAATATTTTGGTTGGATGATCGGTGAGCCTGCATTATGCAAACATAATTGGTGGATAACGAAATTTATGTTTGAATTCACAAAATTTTGCTACACGAAAGAAAAAAAATCCAAAAAAATTAAACCATTTGCACCAAGTACCAAAGAGAAAAAATTGTTGAAGAACAAAATTGCGTAACATATATGCAAAGTAAATGCAATGTGATTTATTACCTATTTTAATTATAGAATCTCACTTTTCTCATTTGTCAGGCTTGGGCTGATGTACCGGTGACACAATTTTGCGCCAGAATGTTTTTATTAAATATTTCCGTCAGTCATGTTTTCATCTCTTTGGTGATTTATCGCATTGGTAATTGTTGTGTTTTATTAAATAGATTGTAATAACTTTCAAGAACAAGAAAAAAATGTGGCTTCAAATGCAATAAGACTAAGATGAATTCATTCAAAGCAATCACAAATAAAAAGAGAAGTATATAAAATAACTTTAAATATTATCTACGCATCTCTAGATATGTAGTTAAGAAATTAATAAAAAAAATAAATTAAGGTAACAAGCATCGAAACAAAAAAAGAACGTATATCAAATATATAACATAAATTGTACGCGGTACCTTAGTTTGCCTTGTTTTTTTATTAGCGTAGAGTTCTTCGGGATTGAATTTACGTAGTGTTTTTTTCGGTATCGCGTTGGTGAAGTTCGGGAACGCGAAATTGAATTTAGGTTTTTGGAATTGACTGGAATAATGAAGAAATACGGAATGAAGTAAAGTAGGTTTTTTCCGTATGTTTGTGTTTTCGACGCGTTTGAAACGGGCATTTAATGGCGGCTGAAATATGTAATTAAGCAGAATCCATTTAAAGACCTGCGACCGAAATCCTCTCCGAACTAGTTGGCCGACAAGCAGCCACCGCAAAATGGATTACGCGTGCACGGACTAGTTGACCGGTTGGTACCATTCGTTGGCACGACTCAGACTTCACGTCTAGAACCGATGAGAGGTCGGTTCTGAATTCGTTCGTACGAGTTGAGACGGAAAATCATTACAAAGCCGCTTTATGGCGTATGCCGATTCTGTTTGAACAGATAGATAGCTCATTAGCTTGTTCAAGAGCGATATCACTAACAACCTTTTATTGTCATTCGCTGTTTCAAAGTCTCCCAAGCCACCCCATAATTTTGCCCAGATGTTGGTAAATGTTGAATTAAGGCATCAGCTTTTCTGCTAAGGTTGCTAATCAAATGGTACATTTTTTGTACCTCGCTGATCGTTTGTTTATCACATAATTGGGTGAACAGTTCTTTGAACTGTGTCCACTTCAAATAGCTGCCATCAAAATCAGGTTATGATATCTTCGGAAGTTTAATTCTTGTCTCGTTTACTCCAACAATACGAATGTCGCTCCCTTGTGAGCACGCTACCTTTTCTTGTATAAGAATGATGCTTTCTTGAATGGTTTATCGATTTCGTCGTACACCATTTTTTCTTCGCTGCTCCTATAACCATCATCTATTTCCTAAATTGTCTGGTTTTTACTATCTAGCAGCTTTTTTTGGTTTATCAGAAGACCAATTTTAAATTCCAAAAATTGTTTCGATGGATCTTCCTGAATCCGATTTTGGAAATCGTCAGTTATTTAACGGCCATACGCAATGAGACCTTTTTGTTGTTTCAACAATTGCTATACTGTACTTGCTCCAGACTCATCCTTTGAGCCTGCTTGGAAATTTCATTGAGCCCTTCAGCATGCTTTAAGATGATGCCTTTGACCTGGTCAAAGTAATTCTTTTCAAAATATGCGTGGTCACCATGTGTCTCTTTGAAAGCAGAAAGCGCCCTGTCATTCGACTCAAAGATCTTCAAATTGGTTTCTAGGATAGCAACCCTGTGTTTCACGTACTCTTAGGTTTTCCTGTCCTTGCTATCTTTCTTAAAGTTAATGTCATTCTATTCAAAGCTTTTCCCAGCTCCAACTGAGCTTTCGCTAATGCCTCCATCTCCATAATCAAGATCACGTCGGGGTCACCAAAATTTATGTTCGCGTATCTCTGCTGGGCAATTAGTACAAAACACCAGTTGCTTGCTAATTTGGTGGATAATCAAATTAACCCAAATAACTACTAACTAACTGTAATATTTCTGATGACCAGGTGAATCACCCAGCCACGACAACTTCTATCTAATCTCTTGATTGCCGGTTACTATTGCTAAAGCAATCACTGCAACAAGATTCTTGAGGATCAATAGGTGAAACATCAATTACCTGAATCGAAATTGCAATAATGCTTTTTGCAATCTTAGTTTTTTTCAGAAAAAACGCCCCACAGCAGCCTCCTTGCGGAAAAAGAAAAGGCTTGGTCGACGTTTTCTGAATGAATACTTACATTTTATTACAATATATTTCAATCTTTTTATACACATTGTTTGCTTACTTAAACTAAATAGTCTAATAGACTAAATACCTATGTACAATGGTATGCAATGTTCATCATGTAATGTGCATCGTAAGCAAAACATTTGTTTCATTCCTAGACACATATATGTTATGAAATTTGACGATCTTCTTTTTTTTTGTTGGTAGGGAGGTGAAGGCATTTACGCTCGCCGAGTCTGGCAGTGTGGGACTGGAGGATACCCTTGGACTACCCACTAAACACCTTCCCTGTCAATCTGAGAACCTAGCCTGGAACCGTTTGACACATTACTTCGGGCTAAGCCTCATTTCGCTACGCGTTTAGGCGCCACCGGGCTACAGGAATCCTTTTTCCAGCGGGAAGAGAGGAAGGGAGAGGGATTTCTAGAAAAGAGACCCCTCCACCCTGGACGCCTCCAGGCGCTCAAATATGTTCCTTTTTATCTTAAGGACTGCCCGAGCGTAATGTGCCACACAGTTCCATTTGTTGACGGATGTGAGCATCTCTCCAGTGAGTTCATCCGGAGAGAGATCTCCCATTTCTTCAATGAGGTCACCGCGCTGCCTTTCCCACCTCTTGCATACAAAAAATGTGTGGTAGGCATCATCGACCTCTCCAGCACAGAATATGCAGTCAGGAGACCGTGACATACCAATCTTGTGCAGGTAAGACCGAAAGTGTCCATGTCCACTCAGTAGCTGAGTTAGATAGAAGTCAGTCTCACCATGCCTTCGATTGAGTCACGGCCTCAGGTCACCAATAAGGCGTGCGGTCCACCTACCTTTTGTATCGCTCACCCAGGACTGTTGCCAATCACTGAGTGAGCGTTCTCGTTCTTCGTGGGCGACAGAATCTCTGTCGCATTCGTTCCTCCGCAGGTAGATTCTGCGGCGCTCCTTGGCAAGGAGGGCAATGGGTATCACTCTTGCGATGACCAGCACTGCCGACTCCGAGACAGTCCAATATGCAGATGCAATCCGCAGCGCTCCTCGTCGCTGCACATGTGCCAAGCGCTTTCGATACAGCTCCTTGTTGAGAGCCTCACACCATATTTCCGATCCGTACAACAGCACAGATTGTACTGCACTCATCAGAAGTCTCCTTCTTGATGAGGTGGGACCCCCTATGTTGGCCATTAGTCGGCTGAGAGCCGAAACACTCGCTGCAGCCTTTTCAGCTATTGCCCTGATTTGCTCGGAGAAACGCATCTTCAAGTCGATCAAAATGCCCAGGTATTTCACTGCTAGTTTAGTCTCTACGAGTGCTTCCTCAATGTTGATCATCCTTACTCTAGGGATTCTCTTCTTTGTCAAGATGACTACTTCGGTTTTCTCCAAAGCTAGGCTGAACCCGCGAGCAGTCATTCAGTCCCTCACTCGGCGCATTAGCATACCCAGTCTGAGTTGCGCTTGTTCAACAGTACGTCCCGCAACTAGCGCCACGACATCATCTGCATAGCCGATCAAGCGCGACTCATCCGGCAGCTCGATTCTCAGTGGCCCGTCGTACGTGATGTTCCACAGGTCTGGGCCAAGAATGGAGCCTTGTGCAACACCCGATGTAACTTCCATCCTCCGCCGACCCTCCTTCATCTTATAGAGCAGGCTCCGGTCTGTCAGGTAGTTCTTCAAAATCCGCATCAAATATTCTGGAACTTGAAAAGAGTTTTCCAGTGCTTCCAGAATATCCGCCCATCTAGCGGAATTGAAGGTGTTTCTGACGTCAAGCGTCACGAGCATCACAACCCTTTTGTTTGACTGGCAGTGAGCCTCCGCTCTTTGGACCGCGCTCACTACTTCCACTATCGCGTCAATAGTAGAGCGACCTGCTCTGAAACCATACTGCCGTGGAGATAGGTCCCCGGCAGAACGGACCGCGTCAGTGAGTCTTCCCTTGATGAGTTTCTCGAGGACTTTTCCAGCCGTGTCTAGCATGCATACCGGGCGGTATGCAGACGCCAACTTGGAATTTTCCTTCCCCTTGCTGATCAGTACGAGCCTCGCCACTTTCCAGCGTAATACACCTTCGTAAAGGCAAGCGTTGAACATACTGAGCAACAAGTTAGGACAAAGCTTGTAGACAAGCTGCAAAACCTCAGCATGAACGCCATCTGGTCCCGGTGCCTTCCTTGCTTTCATGGATAGAGTTGCCTGCTCCAGTTCCATCATTGTGAAAGGTGAGCATTCTAATGGTGTTTGTGCATGAGCTGAATCGACACGGACAGGGTGCGTGGGGAATAGTGCCCGCACGATCTCGTCCATCTTCTCTGCTTCATGTAAGCAAGGCTTCCGTTGGGCACCAAGTTTTCGCATGACCTGCTTGTAACCTAGGCCCCACGGATCCCTATTTACATCGTCCACGAGGTCTTGCCAGCATCGGGCCTTGCTCTTGTTAATAAGTCTGCGAAGATATTTCCTGCCGGGCCTGTATGCTGCTAGCCTAGAGTCTGCCTCCTCCCGTGTTCGCGCCCGCTGGGCCTCTCGCCGAAGTTTGTGACACTCGCTTCTTTGTTTGGCGATCTCGTTTGACCACCAGTATACTGGAGGCTTACTGTGTCGGGGTCTCCGACGGGGCATGGAAGACTCGCAAGCAGTTATGATGGTACTCATAGTTGAGTTCACCAAGTCCTTGGCTTTAGGCCCTCCACTCCCTGGCTGAGCTCCCAGCAACGATGCGTCTGCCGTAAGCGCGTCAGCGAACCTCTCATTGTCCATCCTCCCACCGTCGTGAATCTCAACCACTATATACTGGTGATCACTAGCTGAGTAGTCCTCTAGTAGTCACCAGTTGTGTACTCTAGGTACCAGGGACTCCGAAGCGAGTGTCACATCGGGTATGGTTCCTACGCAACCCCAGCGGCGGAAAGTAGGGGTGTTACCAGTATTTAGGACAAAAAGCGCTGTTCTGGCCGCCATGTCCAAGATTTGCTTTCCCCTTGGGTCGGGTTGTGGCATACCCCATTCAATGGCTCTAGCGTTGAAGTGTCCCCCGACCAGCATGTGGCCCTCTGTGTTCGGGACAGCGTCCTCCAGGGCATCGAGTTTGGTTCGAAAAGATGGCATTGCCTCGTTAGGCGTCAGATAAACACTGAAATATGTTATCCCTGAACACCGCACCCGTACAAAACCATCGCTGTCTCGAACCCAGATGGCCGAGGTACTAGATTCGTCAAGGTACCACGCTTGCGAGTCCTTGTTATGATGTTGCTCGCTTTGCAACAGCAGGTCAGCTTTCTTATCCCTCGCAAACTGCTCAAGTAGGTCCTAGGCGTTTGTGCTTCGGTGCAAATCGACCTGCAGGATACGGATCATTTGAGTATCGATTTGGCTTTAGTTAGGGCCTCCTTGAAAACCCAGCGTCTCCCTGTCCCCGGCTCATGTTTGAGGTCGCCGGGTGCTAGCTTAGCATCCTTGCAAAGAATGCATTTTGCCTCGTTCGTGCACTCCTTCCTTTTGTGCTCCGTTTCACCACATTTGTAGCACAGAGATCTCCTGTCGGGTTCCCTACAGCCATACGCGGTGTGTCCGTATTCGAGGCATCTGAAGCAGGGATTGCTCTTCTCCGTATCCTGCAGATCACCCAACCTATCTTAATTTTGCCCTTCGCCAGGATTTGCTGGGCGTCTTTATCAGCTAGTTCGACAATAGCCATGCGTTGCCCTCTTATGTTTTCACGTGTCAATCTTGCCTTGACTTCACTTAAGCTGGAGAACTCCCTCCTAATGACATCCTCTACTTCAGCTTTGTCCGTGACGCAGTCGAGGTCCCTGATTTCCAGGGTAGCCGTTGGCTCGAGCGAGGCAACGGCTGCCGCATCTCCAAGAACCTTTTGAACCGCGTCACGGAATGCATCTTTGTTTGTGGCCTCTGGCCCGAATTTCACCAGCAGGCCACCGGTCCGGGTTGGTCGAACTGCTTTGATGGCAGTTTTAGTGCCGTCTGGCTTGACCGCTCCTTTAATTTCACGGAGGACATCTGCGTAGGTTCGGCCCTTAGTGGGTTTAATAAGCAGTGCCTCTCGCAAGGGTTTGCGACGTGGTTTGCTTTTTGTTTTCTGCGGTATATCGGGGGGTTCTTTGTTCTTCTTTTCGTGGTTGAGCTCTTTGTCTGTTTTTTCTAGGAGTAGCTTTTTGGCCGCTTTTTTCGCTGCCTTGTTTCGCACCACATGAAACAACTTCGTTTATGGTCTCGTCCTTCCTCCTTCTCTCACGGTCGCCTTCAATTGGGCTACCGGCCATTCTTTTGCTGCTGCTAGGACCCACTGATGCCTCGAGGAAGAGCGTGTCTTTTTGGTGCTTTTCGGTTGCAAGCCACCTCCGCCTGTAGTGCGTTATGCGGCCAAAAAGCTCCTCCAGTTCAAGAATGCCATTCCTGACACTCTTGCCTATGTTTTTCTGCACTTCTCAGGCAGCCCTCAGTGGTTTGACGATAGTCCCCGCTTTTTGAGTAAGCCGCTCCTCTTCGGCGCGGTCAAGGGCGATTGTGTTATTTGGCGCCACCTCTTGCGAGAGGCCCCCGTCTCCTAGCCCTTTTGCTTCTATCGCTTGGATGACGTTTCAAGTGGCCACGGCCAACGGCAAAACTTCTCCCTCCCCCAGTCTTGCACTGGCCTCTGTTGGTGTCGCAGCTTGAGCCGGATTGTGTACGTCTTGCACTGGACGCTCCGGGGTGCGCATAGTCCTTCTACTGCACCCAAAGGCCGCAATGATGCCAGGTTGCACAACGCACTCTGCCTTCTTTCGTTCGTTAGTCCGTCTGTCGTCTGTCTCCGATGATTTAACCTGTGATGTTGACTTTGACAGTGTTTCTGGGGTTTGCTGCCTTCCCCCACAATCTGTGACTTGTTTTATCGGTGTTCTTGCCAACAGCGGTTTTTGCCTGAAAGGGTTCTCCGTGCTAGCGTCCTGTTCGCTTGTAGTTATATCTGTTACAGAAGCCAAGTTCAACACTTCTATAACATTGCAGTCGCTGGATGACGACGGCCGGGAGCCTGCTCGCTCACTACCCTCTGCCGCCGGTACTGGGAATCCGACCCCCTGCACCGTAATTTGGTTCCCCTTGTGGACCTGCATGGTTTGGTTTTCTGTCTGGGTTTCCGCTTCCATAGCATTTTACCTACTGCCAGGATATATGGATAATTGATGACGCCATATATTTCGTCATGTCACAGTGAAGATCATTGACACTCAGGTATTTGTCCTGAGACTCTCCCTTCACTGCCGACCATTTTCCGCGGCTGCTTATTGGTTATTCGCAGCGAACCTTTCGAGAAAGGTCTGCCCTTATCCGCAACCCTGGGGACGCGTTTGGTTCCCCGGTTTGAGGGCACTATCGATAAATCGATAATCAAAAATTTGACGATCTTATTGTCGGGATCAAGTTTACTGGAAAATGATTTGAATATGAATTTATTACAGTCTTCGCCAAAAAAAAAAAAATGTTAACATGTGAATTATAGTATTTATGATAAGAATAATTTTGTTAATGTGAATATAAAAGGTTCTTCTACTCTGTAAATTTTAATAAAATCGTCAAATTACATTTACAGAAGTTCTAGATGCTGGAATTTTCCCACATTGGAAAAATAAAAAAAGTGGCGATTTTTCTCCTATTTGGGCTTTTTACCGAACCAGACAGTATACTTTTGATTGGATCTTCACCAGATTTTCAGTTGAGTTGAATAACGAAAATGACTTTAAAATTTCATTCAGTCAATGGTCATTTAAAATATTGCAACAATGTGGTGGATAGTCAAAATTGAGTAACAATGGTTTTTATTTTAAAGCAAATACCCGTTCGTTATAGTTGTCGTTATTTTTCTTAAAATTATTCATTATTTGTGTCTGCATATCGTTGGGGGATTATAGAATCTTTCTGTAATGAGCGTAGTTCTGTCGCCCCAACTTGTTTTCTAACTTTGAAACGCTCTAGCTCCACTAGGAATGCGAATTTGGAAAAACGGTGATCTTTTTACGAAACCTTAATTGAATCACCAATTAGAAGAAGGGAATAACCGACAAAAATACAAAAAATGAGATATTGTGACTTTTTTTTTATATGAAAGCCCACCAAAACAACAGAAAAAGGGAACAAGTATCGAGGTCTCTCTGTCTTCTGTGGGCTGTGCATTTTCTCACCAACTGGAAGAAGGGAATATGTACTGCAGATATTCCTTTGTTCCGATGGCTACACTGACTGAAAGTGACAGTCAGTTGTTTATTGGATGTTGTCACGTGTTAGTCAGTTTGTGTTATTCTTTTTAGTTTTTAATCAGTTGTTTATTTATTTTTTGTGACTGTTTTTCTATTAAAAAAGTATTTATTCTGAAAAAATGCAAGAGGGAAATAATGAGGATGTAGTAAGAGCAAAAAAACGAAAAGGCGTAACAAAAAGTCATTTGTATAAGAAAGAAGCAATGAAAATAGCAAGGCTTTCTGAAAGGGAGTTCATTAACACTTCGGGCTGTTTAATTCCATCAAAATTTACAGTTGAACCCGACTGTTTGTAAGTAGATATCACTTATTTTTTTATATAACGTACCTACCTAATTAATAAAATGTTGAAATGTTTTATTTTTCATGATTCATTATTTTTTGTACGTGTGAAAATCTTTGTACTGCAAAGTTTACTTGCGGAGAAAAACTGATAGTTCTGAATGATTTGTACAATGGAAGACCAAAAAATGAGCAAGATGTTTTTATAATGGGATTGATTGAACGGATTGAAGTGGCAAGAAGAACGAAAAAAATAATAATAATTTTGTAGACGGAATTCCTGAAGTGCCTCAACCCACAGTAAACAAACGAAATAACACATTTCGTTATTTTGCCAGAAAAAGTAATCAAAGAATACCAGTTTGTGAAAAAGCTTTTAGGAGCTTGTACTCTATTAAAAACAAAAATCTTTTTCGATTGTCATCATTACTTTCATGCGGAGTAACTTCACCAAAAGATATGAGGGGGAAGCATTCCAATCGGCCTAATGCACTCCCTGTTGATGCAGTTGCATGTATTAGTGCTCACATCGAATCACTTCCTTTAAAAATTTCGCATTATGCAAGTAAAGAACTAAAATACCTCCCTGCTGACTTGTACAGAGCAAAAATGCATGAACTTTTTCTTGCATTACATCCCAATTTGGCAAATGTTGTCTCCTATGAATATTACAGAAAACACTTTAATGAAAACTACGCATATCGGTTTGGTAGACCGCATGTTGATGTTTGTTCCTTATGTAAAGAGCTTTCTGTTAAAATCAAGTCTACCACTCTCAACAAAACTGCAAAGCGGGTTGCAGTTGCTGAAAAGTTAGTTTACAAACGCAGTGCAAAAAAGTTTTACCTAAAGCCAAAAATTTGTGTGAAAACAGAAATGACGTGGCTGCAATCGCTTTTGATTATATGCAAAATCTACCACTCCCTTTAGTGCCAGTTCAGGAAATGTTTTATCTCAGGAAAATATGGATATACGTTTTTTGTATCCACAATTTGGGAGAAAACACGGCTAAATTTTATAACTACCACGAAGGACAAGCTAAAAGGGGCCCGAATGAGGTATGCACATTTTTGAACATGTACATTCAACAGCTTAATCCAGAAATTCGTGAACTTGATGTATTCAGCGACGCCTGTGGTGGCCAAAATAGAAATCACACGGTCACCAGATTTTTTCTTAATCAAACATTACAGGACGCTTCCAGAAAGTTCATCAGTTTTTCCCCGTCAGGGGTCACTCATTTTAAGACTGTGATCGTAATTTTGGATCAGTTAAAAGGCAATGGAGAAGAATGGATAGGATCTATGAACCTAGAGAATTCAATGAGATGATCGAAAAGGCTAGAAAAAACGGCACTTTTAGTGCACGTGAAGTTACAGGAGCGGACATTGTAAACTTCAAGGAGTGATGGCCAACTTATTTCAAAAAGACCACGAAGGCTTGTGGCGGACGAAATGGGCCAGCATTTTCCTTATCTAAATAAAGGCACTTGACCTATTCTTCTAGCTGGCCAGAAGATGTGATTTGCTCGGAGTTTATAGATGGGGTGGTGAAAAACAAGTTTCGTCTATCAAAACCAAATCGAAATCTGGGTGCCCCACCCTTCCCAACAGCAAAAGCATACAGCAACAATCGTGTACCTATTAATGAAAAAAAAAAGTTGACAATGTGAGAAAGATATGCCAACATACCCCACACGAAAAAATCGAAATTTATGATTCCATCATTGCATGGGATGTATGTGCCGCAGCCAATAGCGATGAGGGAGAAGACTAATGAAAAAAGTAATTAAATTGCCTTATATTTTTACTTAAGATTCTGTTTTTTTTAAATATTTTACCTGAAAAATGTCATTAAAACTTTTTATTAACAGTTGATTGCTTTTTTTAAACAAAATTTCCCAATTTTTTTTTATCAATTTGAAGAAGGGAACGTTATTTCGAATTTCAAAATTTTATGGGGGAGTAACCATAAACATTGGAAAAAAATAAGGGTGGAAAATTTTCAGGGAGAATTGCCTTGCGTTTTGGTATGACTAACGATGAGCAAAAAGGTAAGGAAAACTAAATAGCAAGTTTTTTTTTTAATTTCCCAAAATTTTACTTTCCTGGACTTATTCCCTTCTTCCAATAGGTGATTCAATTGAAAGAATAGGCTGAGTGCGGGAAATTGTTTAAATGGAATCTGTTGTTGTCTAAAGTGCGTCAGAGCCCAGATTGCTACAATGACCTTTGTAAAATTGGGTGATCGCCTATTTGCATATTTTCTTCCAACTTTGAACCACACTATCTTCCTTAGGAAAAAAATAATTCTCATCTTAATCAGCCATGGCGAAATATACTTGTATAAGGTTATCCATTTTACGCTTGGGAAACACATAAAATATTCAGATAGAAACAAAACTTTTTATTTAATATAAGGATTAAACCTTGCTATTATATGTGAAATAGAACATCATTCGAATGTCTTCCACAGGACCCCTTACAGGCCTCAATCCTTTCGAGGTAATTTTCAATGACTTTTCGGCACATTTTCGGCAATATCTCCGTCATAGCTTCACGAATATTGGTTTTCGATTTCTCAAGATTTTAAGGATTGTTTGCGTAAACACGATCATAATTTTCAATTTCTCTCCAAAAAAATCGGTTAACATTCGTCCATAGCGGTCAGAATTGACTGTAATGGCTCTTCCTTGATCTTTTTAAAAAAAAAAAGGGCCAATAACGCCACCAGACAATAATCCACACCAAACAGTCAATTTTTTCGGATGCAATCACCTGAGGATTTTGAGAGCCCCATATGCAGCGATTCTGTTTATTTACATAACCACTGAGCGAAAAATGAGCCTCATCACTAAAAAAAATTTTGTTCGAAAAATCGTTATCAATGGCTTGTTGTTCAATCACCCAATTCGCATACATTCTGCGTTGTGTATGGTCTTGAGGCTTAAGTTCTTGAGTGAGTTGAATTTTCTACGGATGGAGATGCAAATCCTAATGCAAAATCCGCCACAATGAGCCGTAAGACAAGCCCAAATATTGAGCACGTCGCGGAATCGACAAATTCGGGTCTTCCTTCACACTTTGAGCAACGACAGCGATATTTTCAGCAGAACGAATGTTGCGATGATGCACAGGCCTTCGAATATCAATAACCGATCCAGTCTCTTCAAATTTTCTCACTGTGTTCGAAATTGTTTGCTGTGTAGGTCGATTATGTCGACCGTAATCGGCTCGTAAAGCCCTAAGTGTTGATACAGCAGAATCACCATTTTTATAGTAAAATTTAATGATTTTAACCGTTTTTTGACTGTTAAACGATCCATATTTCTAAATGTCAAACCTTCAACTAAAAAAACACGCTTTGGATGACATTTAATTCTCACAGATGTCAAAAGGCAGGGTTATACTTTCCCACCACGAAATGGATAACTATGTACAAGGGCAACAAATGCCTCAGAATTCGAAATTCGATCAACTTAGTTAATAATAGTACATCTTATAAACTTTACGTTTTTCCCGATAAAATCAAGATGAGATCCTTAAATTTCCTAAAATCTACAATTTGAGTTTTTTTTAAAGTAATTGTATGTGTCCCAAAAATTTCACAATAATTGAACAATCAACATTTAAGTTACAGCCGATTGTATATTTAACAGTTACAACAACTATAACACGTGATACGACGGAGATACACGTTTGCAATGGACGTAGACACTAAAAATATCTAGGAATTTTGATAAAAATTTTGGAAATGGCTTGTAATATTGATGTGTTATCATGGCTAATTAAGCGACGGGGTCAAAACACTTGAAACAAAATGGTGGCGAGTTTAAAATCTTAATAACCATAATAATTTTTCGAACTCAATTTATGGAATCTGTATGTTAGTCAAGTTTTGATATGCAGAATATATTGTTTGATTTACTAATTGTTTTACAATATCCTTCTGGCAAAAGCACTCTCCTGCTACTTCAACTTGTTGATATTGTATTCATTATTCGTAGACTTTTGTTATTCAGACGATGTTTCGAATCAAGCTCATATTACTATTTTTCATTGCAGAACTCACAATATCAGCACGAGGTTCAACAGCATTTCCTGTTTCTGGATGAGTAGTCGACTTACCAATACATTACGAGTAGGAGCATAAAGGACATGTAAGTAAAATTATGACCAACATGTTTCTCTATTATTATTAAATTGATAATTGGACTTTTCAATAATGCAACTACCCCTACGAAGCTTTCTACAAACAAAATCGTCTTCTCTCATTTTGGAACGAAATCACCTAAGAAGTAAATATACTCTCACCTTCACTACCAACTTCACTATGTTCCTTCTGGCAATGTCAAAACATTAAATTCAAATTTTCCTTCTGACTATCCCAATTACACTTTCAACTATTTACTTTTGACAAACTCCCATAGGACCATTATTCAATGCTCAAAACCATTTTGTACCTGTGGCAGACAAGTTCATTTCCTTGCTCTATTTTATTCCGATTCAATGTTTGTCGTAATAATTAGCACATCGCTCCCAACCAAAACTTACATTTTCAGCCAACGTTAAAGAGCGCCTCCAGGTGAAATTGAAAGCTTACACCATATTTCACTTTATCAGACATCTGAGAGCCATTAGTATGCAAATTATCTTAAATGTAATTTCTCAGAAAGCTGAAATGCGAAAAACGACAACAGAACGTTTGTTTGCCCCCCAGAAAATTTCTTCGGTTAAATCTAGGTCTTACAGCAGTCTTACGTGTATTTGCACTACCGTTTCGGTTCCGGTAGTCGGAAGATGTTGGTGCAGGAGTAAGTCCTTTTTGTTGTGGGTCGCGAGCTCCTTAGTTTACGGCTTTGAATCGATATCGCTGAAGTAAAGTGTCTAAGGTTCGCGATACCATAACCTTTGGTTGTAAGTTTACAACAGGTGTGTGTATCTCCTTCTCAACCAGGACTTCACAGAGTTGGTTAAGAACACGTTTAGATGTTCAGGTTAAAGTAGTACTCGTTTGGGGCTGACAAACCTTATTGTTGAACTTAAAGAATTCAGTTCATTTTTAAACTTGCAATCTCCTTAAAATTATGCGGCGCACGAAATATCTCTGTACCTGTCTGTAGTGGTCCTGAAAGTAAGGATTTGATTGTAGTACATTTGCATAAGCAGCAAAGCCAATCAAATTTAAATAACGACGTTATTCATGTTGATTTATTTGAGCAATGTTGTAATAAAATTCCAACAACGTTTACGGTTTGAATTTATTAATTCACTTACGTGCTTACTAAGCTTGTGGAATTAACATTGCAGCGTAAATTTGCTAAGTTAAGAAATTGTATTGTGGCTATGAGAATCAGATTGTTCAAATCTTAACATTATTGCCCATACTAAACCTGCAAATATGTTTAAAATAAAATTATGTCGGGAAATGAAATTGCCACATTTTGTGGATGACGAACGATTATTTTTGTTTTGAATTAATATAAGTCGTTAATTAATTTAAATCGATATCTTCCAACGTTTCTGTTTGCATTAGATCTAAATTTTCAAGTGATAAACAGAAAAGGACAAATTTCTTAAAGTTTCAATGGTTTACATGCAGAATATAACACGTCCTATCCATCTTTTCCATTCTCAAATGTCGCAGCTGTCAGAGAAAGAAATCAAAGCGGGGTATGCCAACGGGGTCATAATAGAAAGGTATTAGACCTCTTTAATACTTGATTTATACATTCGAGATTTCATCGTCAAACTTTGCCCTCTTGGAACAGTCCAATTGGATTTGACATTAGCAAGCGGGGTTCATTTGACAGTGGAAGGGTTGGAGGCAGCCTTGCAAGAGGTATGTGCATGTTGGTGGTAATAGAAATAGTATCCAGTGAATAATTTCAGGAGAGAGTCCAATCAGTCTTTCACTCCAGATAGAGCTTAAAGTAATTCCTTGAAGATGAGAGAGTGTTATGGCTGCGTTGATCTCTTGAAAAAGCTGTGGTGATTTTCGTTTCAAATCGCTCAAACGGAGAGATTTCCCGAAGTAAATCTGAACCAACCTCTCATCAGTTCTAGACGTAAAGTCTAAGTCGTGCTAACGAATGGTACCAACCGGTCAACCAGTCCGTGCACCCGTAATTCATTTCGCGGTGGCTGCTTGTCGGCCAGCTAGAAGGGAGAGGATTTCGGTCGCAGGTCTTAAAATGGATTATGCTCAATTACGTTGTTTCAGCCAGCATCAAGTGCCCATTTTAAACGCGTCGAAAAATTGACATACGGAAAAGAAACCTAATTTACTTTATTCCGTATTTCTTCCATTCCTTCAGACAACAACGAATTAGATTTAATTTCGCGTTCCTGAATTTTCTGTTACTTTTTCCCGACGCGGTACCCAAAAATCTTCTACTCTAATTTGACTGCGACTATAACTCAAAACAAACTATGGTACCGCGTACCGAACGCGACGCAAAACCGGCCATTCTCGCATTTCTATAACCCTACCCTTGTAGGGGCATGCTTACCGTGCGCTACCATTCCTGCTGGAAGAGAAGGGCATGATGGAAAGAAAGTTGTTGTTAGCCTAGCAATGCATTTAATTAATTTTTTTCATTTTATATAATATGTTATTTGTTATGGTCACTTCGTTTACAATCTGATGGAATGAATGCAAGAAAATTCAAGTATGACGTGAATCGTTTAAAACTAATTTTTCAGTGAAGTTTATAATGAAAGCAGCATTATAAATATTTCTTTTGTAATATCCTCAACGAACGCAAGATGATGAATCAGAATACGTTAGTCAAATGCAATTAGAATCCTTTACTATTTCGTTTAGATAAATCTAGAATTCTAGATATTTGATATCGCTTCTTAATTAAAACGAGCGAATGTTAGCAAAATCGAAATTTTAATTAAGGTCTTTTTCGGAAATAAAGTTGTTCTAATGTATTTCTTATCATCAATGATCATATATCTATTCAATTAATCTGATGTTGCAAACAAAAAGCTCAAATTTCAAATTGCTGCCATAAATGAAACTGATTTATTTGGGTCCTTTAGTTTAAGTTAGTGAATCTAAGGTTCGTTGTGGCTTTGTCTTTCAACTAATTCTTTTAAAACTAATTTGTTGGAAACTTTAAAATTTTATAAAAAGGAGGTTGAATCTGTTTTAACTATTACAGCAGCTTTCGTAATCCTTATGATTGTTATTTGTATCATTGGTTATTATTTATTATTATGATATCTATTATGTCTTATTATTGTTTGTATTATTTGTTATTTGTTAAGATTGTTAGTATTATGTTTTATTATTATTGGCTATTTATTATGACTGTAGTATTATCTCGCATTATTATTTGTATTATTTGTTTGGTATTAATAGTGTTCGTATTATTTTATATTATTATTTGTGTTATGAGTTATTTATTAACATGGGTTGTGTTATTTCTTATTATTATTGGTTTTTTTTCATTCCTACTTTATAGATCGATATTTAATTGATTTAACTGGGAATGAGTAGTCCATACAAGTTATTTATTTTTAATTGCCTAATGCTTTCAATACTCAAAAATGGATGCACCTCCGTAATTGAGGTTAATTTTCCGTTGATATTCTTCATTAAATTGTTGTAAACAAAAAAATTGACAATTTCTCATCTTCTCGGCCAAGCATAAATATTAACAATATACACATACTAATCGCATAATATTTTTTAAAGCTTAACGTGCCGCCATAGAAATTATACCTTTAATTTATGTTAAGTCATCTATAGATAGTAATTAATCGTAATCTTATATACGATGCACGTCCAGAAAGTAAGTGTACTGGTACACTCACAGTTGTAGGGAATACTTTTTCGACATGTTGGCAACACTGCCACGTAGCCTGACCCCTCCTCTTCAAAACGAGACCAATCCGTGGTTAGTGTGTTGAAAACTCTTGACGCAGTAGCATCTCTCGCGAAAAATGTCGATCCTATCTCCCGCCAAGTGCGAAATTCGCTACCTCGTTGCGAAGGGAAAAGCTCCGGTTGAAATTTATAATGAGGTTAAAAACTGTTTACGGTAATAAAGCTATGAATCGTACGAGTGTGTAAAAGGGGTGTTGCGAGTTTAAAAATGGCCGTACTTCCGTGCATGACGATCAGAGGAGTGGAAGACCTTCAATTGTGACTGACGATTGCGGTCCGTGACGATCGCAAATTGACGTTAGATGAACTTTCTGCGATGTTTCCGCAAATCTCCGGATCCTTGATACACGAAACAATTACAGAAACCCTCGGATATCGGAAATTGTCTGCGAGGTGGGTCCCAAAACAGCTGACAATGCCAAACCTCACACGGCCAACACCACGAAGCAACTCCTGGACTCTTTTAGATGGGACATTTTGAACCATCCCCCGTATTCCCCTTACTTGGCCCCTTCAGATTTCCATCTCTTCACTTCCCTTAAGGTGCACATGGATGGGAACAAGTTTTCAACGGACGAGGAGGTAAAGGGGGGGTGGTGAAGTGGGCGAAAGAGCTGGTGGGAGACTTCTTCGAGGCAGGCATAAAAAATTTGATCCCGCGGCTCACCACTTGACGTCGAAAAATAACTTACATATGTACAAGTGTAACCAAGTATGTTTTTGTTTAATTAAATTTTTTTTGAACCCTACATAAATTGAGTACACTTAATTTCTGGACGTGCCTCGTACTATAGTTTGATTTTTATGATTTGCAAATTTCCTTTTGCTTTCAACTAACCTCTCATACTTTGAGACTAAAATAGAACAATTATATGCTCGCCTGACAGGTTACTCATAGAGACTATATATTGCATAATTAATTTCCAACATTGATAGGAAATTAATTATGCAATATATAGTCTCTATGAGGAACTTGTCAGGCGAGCATATAATTGTTCTATTTTACTCTCAAAGTATGAGAGGTTAGTTACTACTTTCGGAGATAATATTATGGAATCATTTTCTCTCGAGTTTTTGATCAATAAATATGGTTAGGCAAGAAACATTAATCCCAATTACTCTTAACAGACTTATCAATTTTGATTGATACGTTTTAAATGTATAACATTATAGCCCTGATCTCAATAAATATCTAATATGTTGAACTCTAGGAAAAATAGTTGTACTACTATACTTGTATATTAAAAGCAAATGTGACTAGAACTGCCATTTTCCATTGGCCAATAGCTCACTAGCAAATACCAAATAACCACGCTTGCAATCGTTTGATTTTCTTGAATTCTCCAGATAAAAAGGCACTTTCTCTTTAATAATATTTTCCCCCTAAGGAGAATAATAAATACACGTCCACTCATTACTCACGTCGCTTGCAACCTGTTGTAGCAAATAAACCTGCGCACCCGTCATGATTTTTGTGTGGCTGTTTTGTTTTGGATTCCCCACGTCACCTTCCTCGCAAGGCATTCTTGGGTGTCCGAAGCCCAAAACTATGTCGCAGGACTCTAAATCGAACTTGCCATTTTTTATCCTCTACAATTTACCAGCAATCGCCTGTTCGGAAATACAGTTATTTAAAATATAAGCAAATAGGGTTGCACTTACTGTACACGCGACTAAGCCAGGTAAAAATTTGAGAAACATCAAGTCTTGGCTACAGGGAATCGGCCGACAGTAGATTCACCGAACCAATTTATCGCAAGCAAAAACGAAACTGAAGCTGATAAATTTTCGTCCCATGGGAAGGAAAGCGGTGGCGCATTCAAAACCAGGGCAGAGGCACTTCAATAAAGCTAAATTAAAGATGGGAAACTTGAGAGCAACTTCTCAACCTCTCTAATCCTTATTTGCAGCACTATGAGCGAACTCCTTTGCTTGGCTTTAAAAATTAAAATCGCGCAATTGTAACACTGCCTTATATTTTCAATGCACCTGCGACAGTGAAACTTCAACAGAACTTGAGAAAGCGCGAACTGCTCTGCGTCACAACAAGAGTTACATGACACTTCCAGACAAAACTGACGTAGGATGGGAAGTTATACGGTGGCAAATTGCATATGCATTAGGTGGCCTACTAATGGTTATGTGTGGTGGTGAATCCTGCTGCCATGTGGCTTCCTCTCAGCTGACCAAAAGCGGTTCAGGAACAGCGAGAGGTTAGAGGGTCCGTTCCGATTTCGTTGACGTCAATAACAACTGCCTAATAATCAGCAGTGGCGTTCATTGCGAAGCGTGAAATCAAGTTGACCTGTCGGGTTTGATGTGTGTGTTGAAATTCACATCGTGTATCAGTAAAGCTTGAATATGATGTTTAATTGGTGAATATGGTAGATATTATCTCGCAAATGAGGAGCTCAGGCAATTTTCGACTGTTGAAAGAAACATGTGCTGAAGACACAAAATCCATCCATAATGTATTACAGTTGTGTATTGAGCCATTAAGGTCACTTGACCAAGAAAATAATGAACTTTTGCACTCAGTATTGTAAACACTTGCTAAACCTGAAGCCTTACCGGTGTTTTATCGGTTATCAGAGATATTTGGTAGTGTTCATGTTAAAGCAGAGGTTCTACTAACGATGGAAAGGTACAAGGAATCTTATTTAACGGTATTCTCCAGTTAACATAAAGCATCCAGTCTCCACCGGGTTTGTCCCCTCTTACGAAGGGAGGATAGAGGTACGTCCAAATACCTTTCCAAGAAAAAATTAGTACATCTGGACGAAGTCGTACTGAATGCTCTTCAAAAACTCACTAATCTCTAAAGGAGTAATTTAAGCCCATCCTGACTTTAACAAACTTTTTGAACTTACTACCGATGCCTCCGAATACGCTATAGGTGGCATTCTCTCCAGGAAAATAGGCCAATTACCTTTCTATCTAGCACCCTTTCAAAAACAGAAGAATATTTCGCTGCAAACGAGAGGGAAATGTTGACAAATATCTGGGCCTTAAAATCTTTGCGAAGTTATCTTTACGGATCACGCAAAGTAATAATATATACTGATCATCAACCCCTTCGTACGTTTTGAGCAGTAAAAAAACAAACGGGAAGATGAAACGATGGAAGGTTATTCTTGAGGAACATAATTATCAACTTCAATATAAACCGGGTAAAGAGAACAGCGGCAATATAGTCGCTGATGAAATCAAGATTAAGGAAAGATGGGCAACATATTTCAAGCGTCTCCTTAATCCTCCACACAGCTCCAGAACATCGGAGCCTATAGATGTCTGCGGAGAGCTTCCATTGGCCCCATCAAGTCTGGATGAAGTTTGTTCCATCATCAAAGCCCAAAAGAATAATAAAGCACCGGGCATTGATGAGATTCTAGTGGAGCTCATCAAATATGGTGGCAGTAGTGTTCATCAAGCTATTTACAAAGTCATCTAGTACATTTGGCAACAAGAACATATGTCGAAAGGGTGAAGCCAATCAATTATATTCCCTATCCATAAAAAAGGTGACAAGCTACAGTGCGAAAATTATAGAGGCATATCACTACTTTTTACAGCGTACAAAATATTTTCTAAAATCTTAGAAAATAAAATCGGATCATACACCAATAGTATTATTGGGGAGTATCAAGATGATTTTAGGGCAGGTAGATCAACAACAGACCAATTGTCCATGGTCAAGCAGGAACTTGAAAAATGCTGGGAGTTCAACATGGACGTGCACCGAATTTTCGTTGACGTCAAGCAAGCATACGACAGTATTGATCATAACGTTCTGTACCAAATAATGCTTGGTTTTGGCATCCCAGCCGAATTTGTCCGTCTTACCAAAATAACAATGACGTCTTCAACATCCCAAGTCCGCATCAATAACCAACTCACCGATGCCTTTGACACAAATATCGGACTAAAGCAGGGAGATGGGCAGGCCCCATCGCTATTCAATTTGGCTCTGGAGTACGCCATACGGAAGCTACTTTTCGATACGCGAGGTACATTACTATACAAGTCGAGCTAGGCAGTGGCCTGTGCGGACGACATCAACATTCTGTCGCGGTCACTAACAAATACCAAGGAACTCTTCCTGAAACTCGACAGCGAAGCAAAGCTAGTAGGGCTACAAATCAACGAAAATAAAACAAAGCTCATGACGCAGTCGAGGAAAAATACCACAAATGCACAAAATACCACACTTGGCGAATACAGTATCGAAAATGTTAGCGAATTTGTGTATTTAGGCGCCAAAATAATGAAAACGGACGATGAAAGAGACGAAATACGCCGAAGAATATAGCTCGCAAATAAAAAATTCTATTCGGTTTTGACGATCTTGAAGGCCAGCTGCATAAACAGGAAAACAAAGCCCCAAGTATACAAATCTGTGATAAGACCTGTACTATGCTATGGGTGTGAAACATGCCCCCTAACCCAAGCATCCGCAAATATACTAAACGCCTTTGAGCGACGGGTCCTGAGGCGAATAATCGGAGCGAAGCCAGACGGGGACCAATGGTGAATTCGATACAACCATGAGCTGTATGAAATTTTTGATGAACCGGAGGTCTCAAGGATTGTAAGACTGCGGAAGCTGCAATGGGCTGGACACATGAATCGTATGGACGAAGAACGGATACCCAAGAAGGTATTTGCAGGGGGAACTGAAAGCCAGCGGCCAGTGGGGAAACCGAGGAAACACTGGTCTGACTCGGTCGACGAAGACAGTTCATCGCTGCTTGGATTTCGGAATTGGATGACGCGGTCAACAGACTGAGACAGTTGGAGGCGCTGTTTGCAGGAAGCAAAGGCCCGAAAGGGGCTGTAGTGCTAAGAAGAAGAAGAAAGAGAACATAGTGGCCGACCCCCTTTCAAGACCACCTCAAAGCAACGAATTAAACTCCCTCACAATAACCCAACATAGCGACGACAGTTCCTCTTACAACCTAATCCGTACTGTAGAAACGTCTATGAATGTCTTTAGAAATCAACTTATTCTCAAAATAGGCTCGGTAGATAGCTTCCCAACCACCCATCTATTCAACAAATATTCAAGACACACTATCATAAAGCCCGACTATTCTCTCTCTAACCTTATAGATATCTTCACAAGATACCTTAACCCAAATGTAGTTAACGGACTGTTAACGAACGAAGAAACTAGGGGCAAAATGCAGTAAATATATCCTCTTCATTTCAGCAGCTATCGTATAAAGTATACACAGAAGCTGGTCGAAGACCTAATAAGCGAGGCCGAGCAAGTAGAAAAAACATTAGTGACCCACCGTAGAGCACGGAAAATTTCTGCTTTCCCCAAATGTCTACCCGGGATAGACTGTCCACCTAGAACTCTTCATCACCGAAAATAATATGTCCTTACCGCAATCGACAAATTCACAAAATTGTCGCCTCAAAGTCAATTGAAGACTGTCACTCCTGACCACAAGGATGCTTCGGCAACGGGGGCCCTGCAGTCCTGACTTTGCAAGCCGCAGACGGGCGTGTGCGCCAACTCACTGTTTTGACCTAGGCCCCACACTTGACCACCTAGCGCGTAAGGCGGTTTGCCGAAGCTCGCGCACGATCATACCTTCCCTATCTCCTTCAACCAACGCTTCGCCACTCAAACACCATTGAAGAGTCAACCACACTTACGTAGACCAGCGCGCGATATATCGCCGAGCCAACCCGTTACACACAAATAAACAAATTCTGTATTTTCGAAGTGACTTTACTAAGAAATAATACCACTTTCCTTGATATGAAAGGGATTTAATTAAAACTGGTGGAAATCGTAAACTATATTCCATACAATCTATGAAATATAGTTTATCAACAAAAAAACAAATCTTAACCATTTTTTCGACTAACCTCTGTCACCCAACTTAGCTAATAAGGAGGCCTCCCAGTAGAACTTCCGTCATCGACGGCACGGCGAAAAAAGATCCTGTGTGATTCCACGCACTTTTCCCGGGTCGCACTCGTGCAATGGCCAATTGATGGTAGTTATCCTTCTCCCGGTGGTGATTGACGTCGACAACAATTTCCTTAGTTCTGCTTTTTTTTCGTTTTTTCCTCCTTTTTAGGGGTTTGTAAAATAATTTTACAAAACCCTACTAGTTTCGCGACCACTCTGTCCGTCGGTCCGTCCGTCCGTCCGTGTGTCACAGCAGTTTTTCTCGGAAACTACTTAAGCTAGAAGCATCAAATTTTGTGTGTAGCTGTAAAGTGGTGATCTCTTCAAAGTTCAACTATAAAAAAATTTTATAAGGTATTTAAGGGGGGTCTCCCCATATAGGAGAGTGACCCCCCGAAAAAAAATTTCATTGAAGGTAGCCGATATGGGTATCAAATGAAAGGTCTTGATGAGAACTTTTCAAAACAGGTCTTAGTTTGGCAAAATTTGCTTCGAGGGGCGCACAGGGAGGGGAAATACACGAAAAATTTGTGTCCCCCCCCTCGCGATTGGACACCTGTGATCCGAAAAATCTGAAAAAAAATCAGGATTGTAGGCCTTGGTGAGTACAACAGCAACAAATACGTTAGAAGTCGCAATTCACTCAACTTTGTTAGTAATAGTATGATCTATCGATTTTATGTTTTCATGAATAAAATCTAAACGGATGATGTTTATTTATAAGACTAATCTATCCTGAAAGTTTCATAAGGAATGAATCATATTTAGCGAAGTTATAGCGGTTTGAATTTCCCTGTATTACTATGGAACAATATGCGCTGCATTTATTACTATGGCAACATATGGCTTTTTACCGACTCAGACACTACAGTCTTGCTAGGATTTGCATGACAATTTCAGGAATGATAGGTGTCATGTATATAGTCAATAACTTTGTTTATTTGATATCCGCAGGCCAATCCTCTTTTTTTTTTAAAAGCCGTCGGGCCTTGCTTAGTTGTGTGAGCAGACGCGTTTCGACTACTTTGAGTCATCTTCAGTGTCTAAAGGATGTGTTGAAGGGAGCGACTTTATATAGTCGTAGGATGGGTAATTAGCGAATAGGTAATTAGCGGATGGGTAATTAGCGGTTGGGTAATTAGCGGATGGGTAATTAGTGGATGGGTAATGAGGTCAGGAAGTAAATTACTCAATTATGCCACGTAGGGGGATATTATGTTTTTGTTTTTTTGCTTGTTGGCTGTCCGTTTGTTCTGTTTCATCTCGTTTCCGTTTTCGTCTAAGAGTGTGGTCTAGGACTGAGAAAATTGCGTCGGAATTGGTAACAAGTTGTTCGTTGATAATGTCACCGTCTGTCTTTCTATGTTTATAAATTTCAAGCCTTTCTAGGATGTCAAGTCTTGGTCCTTTGTTTTGTTTGTGTACCAATTTCATAGAGTTTGTCATAGCATCAGGCTCATGTGCGTGGTTTTGTAGGTGCGTCGCATAATTGGAGTCTGCCTTGTTGTATAAGAAAGATCGTAGGTGCTCTTTGTATCTTGTCGTTAGTTTTCGTGTTGTCCTTCCTATATATACCATGTCGCAGTCCTTGCATGTCAGTTTGTATATGCCGCTTCCTTCGTATATCGATGTGTCATTCAGTTTTGGCTTCAGTTTGTTTCCAATGTTGTTGTTCGTTTTGAATGCAGTTTGCAATTTGTATTTCCTAAGGAAGTTTGATAGTTTGTATGTCTCTTTGCCTACGTATGTTAACGATACCCACTGTTGGTCGTTCTTATGAGTTTCCGTCGGTTGGCGTTCCTGTTTTTGTTTGTACTGTGTGACTAGTTTGTCAATGTCGCATTGTTTGTATCCGTTATTATTAGCTATTCTGTAAATGTTGTTTAGTTCGTTTGAGTAGTTAGTAGGAGTCATGGGGATGGAGTGAAGCCTCTGCACCATTGATCTGTACGCTGCTAGCTTATGTTGTGCGGGGTGGTTAGATGTTTCATGTATGGTATGATCAGTTGTGGTTGGTTTTCTGTATATTTTGTAGTCCAGTCGTGTTTGTTCACGTGTCACAGTTAGGTCCATATAGTTGAGTTGTCCGTTTGTTTCTTTTTCCATAGTGAACTTTATATTCGGGTGAATTTCATTCATATAGGCAAGTAGTTCGCCTTGTTTATTTTCTTGTGAGTCAATAACAATGAAACAGTCATCCACATATCGTCTGTAAAATATTACATTGAATCTTTTGACGACTTTGGGTATAAAGACTTCTTCCAAAGATTGTAAGAATATTTCTGACATTATTGAGGACATTGGATGTCCCATACCCAGACCGTCTTTGGCAATGTATGTGTTGCTATTGAACTTAAAATAGTTCTGTTTGATTGTGGTCTTTATGAGATTGAGTATTTGATCTGTGAATCGTCGGCTGTTGTTGAATGAAAGTTTTTCTTTTAGTATGGCCAGTGTTTCATCGACAGGGATAGACGTATAGAGGTTGGTGATGTCTAATGATAAAAGTTGACAATTTTCAGTCAATTTTAAAGAAGTGGTAGAATTTGCTAGCTCGCGGCTGTTCTTTAATGCGTATTTGTCGTCAAGGTGCACGACATCAGCCATTATCGTTGCCAAGTACCGTGCTAATTGGTATGCAGGAGCTGGGCGGTAGTTGACGACAGGACGGATAGGAATATTGGGTTTGTGGAGCTTAGGTTGTGCTTTAAGGGGTGGTGTGCATGGATATGGGTTTATGTAGCGTTGCTTAGTATTAGGAGGAATAATCAGTGGGGATTGTATAATGGCGGTACGTAAGTTCGCTTGGAACCTATCGGTGGGGTCTTTGTTTACCAGTTTGTAGCCGTTGGCGTTAATGAAGTCTATTGTTTTTTGTACATAGTCCGTTGTTTTTAGGATCACCGTTGTATGTCCTTTGTCAGCCTTTGTCACTGTTAGTAGGTTATCCGTGAGCTTTGTCCGAATGTGTCTTAATATCTTATGGTCTTCGTGGAAATCCGTTTTGTTTATGCTAGTGCGTATTTTTTGTAGTATGTCTACTGCAGTATGTCTTGCATGTGTCTGTTGTTCCTGCGGCAGTTTGTTAATGGCTAGTTCAGTGTCGATTACTAGTTGTTCTAGGTCTTTGTTGCGGTTTGTATTATGTAAGTTGTGTTTCAGTCCCTTATTTAATAGCTCCATTTCTTGTGTCGTAAAAGGCGTATCTGATAGGTTTACAGTCCGTGGATAGAAAGTTCTGCTCGCTGGTGTGGTCATTTTGTTTTGTTTTTTCATCAATTTGTCAAGTTTTTTCGTCATGGTCTCATATTTAGTTTTGAGCTGAATATCAATGTTTTGCCTCACGTCATTATAAAACTGTAGAAAGTTTTCAGTTTGTATAGTGTTAGTTAATTGTAAGTGTGAGTGTAGTAGTTGTCGGTTGATTTCGTCCTTTTTTATGTACAGTGTTCTTATTTCGTTTTTAATGCGGAGCATCTGTGCGCTACGTTGTGTGTTACGTGCAGCGATTGTGTTTTGTTTTATCACGATTCTTGCAAATGCTGGTGTAATGTTGCTTTTCAAGCACTGTTTGTTGAACCATATGTTTGCTATTGTTTGATGAAGTTTTAAGGTAAGGTATTGGAATGAACGCAACAGTTTTGCCTGGCTGGCAGTGTTGTAGTCAATAACTTTGTTTATTTGATATCCGCAGGCCAATCCTCTTTTTTCTTTAAAAGCCGTCGGGCCTTGCTTAGTTGTGTGAGCAGACGCGTTTCGACTACTTTGAGTCATCTTCAGTGTCTAAAGGATGTGTTGTATATCTTTGAGAATCGGTTCAGCTAGTGGTATCAGTAATCGTAAAACAAAATAGTGGCTGTTTTTAATGCGAAGATTGAATAATTTTGAGTTATTTTTTCCCAACTTCAACGTTTCAGGTGCATGCTTTGAACACTTGATTCAATTTAATGAATGACTGAAGATGAGTACCTACAATTAATGCTCATAAGTGAAACAAGTCAAGGAGGTGGGAGAGAGCTCCTAGCAAAAGGGTTTTGTGACCATTCTACGATTCGAAAAATTGGCCATTAATCGATGATTACAGTACAGGAGAGTGGCCCCTGAAAAAAAATTCATCAAACGTAGCCGATATGAGTATGAAATGAAAGTTTACATGGGAGCTTTTCAAAACAGTTGTTAAACTGTCAGTTTTTGCTTCAGTGGGGGCACAGGGGGAAATACATGAAAAATGTGTTTCCTCCGTCGCGGATGGGCATCTGAAATAATTATCAAGGGAGATATTTATGACCAAAAACCTCAGAAGTCGAAATTCGTTCAACTTTGTTAATAATAGTATGATCTTCGTATTTCATATTTTCTCCAATAAATCGTCTTTGCCATGTTTCTTGATTTGATTCGATCTGGTGACTGCATTTTGTAAATTGAATACAAAACCCTTCTGACATGAGCGTAGGTCTGTTTACCCAACTTGTTTTCCTATTTCTTTCGGAACTCCGCACCCTTTACTATCAAATACTTTTTTTGCCTTCGCCACTACACGTTCGAATCAAAAAAGAGGGCTTTTTCTTTGTCCCTCGTCCTTTTATTAACTCGTTCCCAACGGAGCACCGCTAATTCCGGAGTGAAGCTTATAGTTCCCGGTTCCCTTATAGTAGCCCGGTTCGTTCGATCAGGCAATTCAATCGCAATTTTCGCCACACTTCAACTTGTGTTTTTGAAATTCGGAGCCGTAGATATTTTTCTCAGAATTGTCACTACGACGGACATTTGACGTGTTACAAGTATAGTCGTAATGTTATTTGTTTATGTTTGGTGCGATTTGAGTCGTGGCGGTTACCAGGATTTTGAGTGGCTAGACTTCACTGTGGATTATCAGATAAGTAGTGCTTTTATATTTTATCCCTTGGACAAGACACTTTGTGTGCCTTTTTTTTTCTTCTTTTCTAGGTATCCAGTCGCTATTTGAGGCAAGAAATGCTATTTGGCTGCCTATTTTCGGCCATAAGGAGTTATCGAAGGACACATGATGTGGAGCACAACCTGGAGTAAGTTAAAACAAATGCTTGTAATGCAATTGATATTTCCGTTGATTTTTTAGAGGATAGTGCACCAAAATTCGGCGCGCAATATTTTCTACGAGCAGTCGGCTTGATTTTGTATAAAATTGTGTGTTCTGTTAGATTTGAAAGTTTCATATTGGTTGTTATGGGCTTAGTAAATGGACTTTCAATTGCAGATTTTCATGTCACAATGCCCTTTCATCCATTCTCAACTGCTTGACTTCTTCTATTGCACGATGATAGCCGTCACAATCTTTGCCTGGCTTATCATCACCAATACCAGTATTCATTGAATCGGTATTATCTTCTAACGACATTCCTGATATTTCACACGTTGAAGTTTCGACTGAAGTTTCGAATATGCATTTGAGTTTTGAATCTTTTTACTCTTCTAGGTGGACTTGCTTCCACAATTTTTCGAAGTTTGTGACACCCTCAGCAATAACAAGACTTTGTATCATAATTTGTGTTTATTGTTTTGGGAATCATGTTCACCACCGGTTCTTCCACCACCAACATGTCGGCTTGGTCCACCTCCGCCCCCACATTGAAAGTTGCGATTCATGTTGCCACCGGGATTATTAGGTTTATTTGCATGATGAAAGTGTTCTGCTGTTGCCTGCGATGAATTTTCTCATCTTGTCGGTTCTTACGATGATTTCTTCCTCACGCATCCTTTTGACTTGTTCTTTCCGTGGTTGTTGATCACAGATGATGTCGTTGTGGAGCAACCTCGCACATACGGAGGTGGTATCGTGAACTTCGTCGAGCCTAACTAATCTAAGTTGGGCTGCATTAATCTTTTTTTTTTTTGTGGTAGGGGGGTGAAGGCATTTACGCCCGCCGAGTCTGGCAGTGTGGGACTCCCATGGAGGATACCCTTGGACTACCCACTAAACACCTCCCCTGTCAATCTGAGAACCTAGCCTGGAACCGTTTGACACATTACTTCGGGCCAGGTCTCGTTTTGTTACGCCATGGGGCGCCTTCAAGCTGGGGAGTCCCTTTCCTAGCGGGAGGGGAGAGGGGAAGAGGAAATGCCAGAAGAGCGATTCCCCAGCCCCTGCACCTCCGGCCGCTGCGAGTCCCTTTTATCTTTTAGGACTGCCCAAGCAGAATATGCCACCTGGTTCCATTTGTCAACCGATTCGAGCATCACCTCAACTATATTATCCGGGGTGAGCTCCCCCCTCTCCCTGTAGAGTTCCCTTCGCAGCCTGGCCCATTTGGTACACGCAAAAAATGTGTGACAGGCATTGTCCTCCTCTTCTGGGCAAAACCGACAATCGGGAGACCGTGACTTACCGATCTTGTGCAGGTAAGACTGAAAACACCCGTGCCCGCTCAAAAGCTGGGTCAGATAGAAGTCAGTCTCACCATGCCTTCGATTCAGCCACGGTCTCACATCCGGGATGAGGCGCACAGTCCACCTTCCCTTCGTGCAATTCCTCCAAGACTGCTGCCAATCGTTGAGCGAGCGTTGTCTCTCCTCGCGGACAACCATCTCCCTCGCATCCTCGTTTTGGTGCAGGTAAATAGCGCGGCGCTCTCTAGCAAGGAGGGCGACAGGTATCACGCCTGCAATCACTCTCACCGCCGAGTCGGAGACTGTTGGATACGAAGATGAACTTCTCAGTGCTCCTCTTCTCTGTACCTGTGCCAATCGTTTTCGGTATACCTCCTTACTGAGAGCGTCGCCCCATACCTCTGCCCCGTACAGTAGCACTGACCCTACAGCACTCATCAAGAGGCGTCTTCTTGATGGGCTGGGTCCCCCTACGTTGGCCATAAGTCGACTCAGGGCCGATATTCCCGAAGCAGCCTTCTCAGCCGTTGCCCTGATTTGCTCAGAGAAACTCATCTTCGAGTCGATCAGTAGCCCCAGGTACTTCACCGCTGGCTTCGATTCGATTTGTATATCTCCAATACTGATCATCCTTACTCTAGGGATTCTCTTTTTTGTCAAGATGACCACTTGGTTTTCTCCAGTGCTAAACTGAGCCCACTAGCAGTCATCCAGTTCCTCCCTCGGCGCATTAGCATACCTAGCCTAAGTTGCGCTTGTTTAACGGTGCGTCCGGTGACCAGAGCCGCAACATCATCCGCATAGCCGACCAAGCGCGACTAATCTGGCATCTCAAGTCTCAGTAGCCCGTCGTAAGACACGTTCCATAGGTCCAGACCAAGGATAGATCCCTGGGCAACACCCGATGTAATTTCCATCCTTCGTTGGCTCTGTGACTTTGAAGGTTACTAAAATTCCCATAGAGCTAAAAATTGGTGTGAATGTTCAGAATACGATTATAAATGAATTGTGAAAAGTCCCCATAAATCTTGCTTGTGCAAAAAAATTTCATTGATGGTGAAAGTTTGCAAAAATAGGTTTTTCGCGTTTTTCAGCTAAACGGTGAGTTTGACAGCAAAAATGGCCGAACATAAATTGTAGATCATCCGATTCTCTACAAAAAATGTTACCAAACTTTTTTTCATAAGTATTGCCATTTCCGTGATATAGCGGTTGAAAGAATTGAAAAAATATTTTATTCGTAATATGCACGTTAATGTACTTTTATATACATTTTGGACCCGTTATACGAGTAAATATGTGACTCCCTATGTCTTATACATATAAAATATAAAATTCTTAGAATATATATGAACGTCAAAAACTCCGCCCCTATTTTCATTTAGTCGTCTTGAGTAACATCTGTCTTCCATTCAATTGTCAGCGTGGTGATGCTCCTATACCTGCTCCGTTCCAAAGGTCTCATACTCAAAAAAATACTGTTAGTCGTAAGCATTGGCTATCGCTTATATTTTGTAACAAAGTTTGTGTATTTTACTGTTTTTTAAAAAAAAGGTCGCAATTCTGCTTTATTTGTAGTCAACCTTTGACTGAAAGTGGATTTGTTACTGTTGATCGCGGCATGAGTTTTCGGAGTACCAGAAAGACCAGACATCTTTAAAAATTCATGTGCAGTGTCGAAAAAATTATACTCGAAAAAGTAGCATTGATGCCGTGAAAAGACGGTGCCAAGAAGACGAAGCAGGTTCATCAAAAATAAGTCCTCCTCCTACTAGAGCACGAGTAAGTGAGAAACTATATTTTGCTGCTTGTTTATTTTGCGGCAATAAATTAAATGAGGAGTTGGAGAAGAAAAAAGCACTGCAGTACGGACGTACGATTTTTAAAGTGACTACACTTTCGTTTTAAGGCAGTATTCTAATTATAGCTAAAACTCGTTGTTGATTTAGTCGCTGCCGAGGCTAAGTATCATAACATGTTCATATCAAGGCTCGCTTACAACACAACCAAGGATACACCTACCAACTACGTAACATCGAAGCTTGGTTACACGCCTAGTATTTTTAGGTACGTAAAGTTAACAAAAGACAACCTTCCTGACCAGGTTATAAGTTCTTTCAAGCTGACAGTTCCGGCTGAGCTTTCTAGCCTACTTAGTTCCGATTTTCGGCTAAAGGGGGTACTTGTTAAAACAGGCAACCTAAGCGGTGATTTCGTCCCGAAAAAGGTTCCAAACTACCTCAACAACCTTCAAGGATAATCTAACACTGAAAGAAATTCTTCTCTTCCTAATCGTTAATCTATTTCTATTTACTATCAGAATGTTCGTGGCTTGAGAACCAAACTTGAGGACTTACTACTCGTGTCCCAATCAACTAACGATTCAGTCATCTGTTTAACTGAAACGTGGTTAAATGAGAATATTTCAAATGCGGAAATATTACCTGACTATTTAGTTTACCGATGCGACCGTGACCTTAACATCACTAATAAATCAGATGGTGGGGGAGTCTTGGTTGCAGTCTGCAAAACCCTTAATAGTTCACTTTGTGCTGACTACAAATCTGCTCGTGCTGTTGAGTGTGTAATTGTGAAACTCCCTCTTCCTCATAACTCCTCATTATTAATTTTCTCTGAGTATATTCCCTGTAATTCTCTCTTAACTGTGTACGAAGCCTTCTTCGATGAGCTCTCTGCCTATCTTCTTGCTCGTCATCCACATTCCAATTTCCTCAGCAAATAGTCGTTCTTTGTTCTTTTCTTCCTTTCTTTCCCTTTGTTCTTTTTCACAGTTTAATCATATCCGTAACGCTAATGGTCGTCGTCTGGACCTTGTCATGTCAAATTTTCAAACTGGGTGTCTATCTATAGCTCCCGTTTTACATGCTTATGTTCAACCTGATCTCCATCATCCACCTTTGTCTCTAGCACTAACCGTTGATACCCTTAAACCCCAGAGAACTGTCTCAGTTTCTCGCTACAATTTCTTTAAAGCAAATTATGAGGCAATTAAAACCAATCTGGACTCGGTCAATTGGTGTGCCTTCTTCGCTCGTCTTGACTGCGATAGTCTCTTGGACAAATTCTACGATTACCTTAATAATCTGATTGCTCTTTATACTCCACTCCAAGCTCCTCGTAAAGCGAAAATGAAGCCTTGGCTTACTCGAAGTATTCTTTGTGCCTTAAGAGCCAAAGACTAAGGGCATAGGCACTATAAATTGACCGGAAATGATGATGCTAAGCAGAATTTTTGCAGACTGCACTCTTTGGCTAAAAAAGAGCTCAAAACGGCCATGAAAAACTACTTCAGCAGCTCAGAGAGTTGCCTCCTGACAAATAACCCTAAGCCCTTTTGGTCATACATCCAATCTCTTAAATCTTCCTCTTCCATCCCGCATACTGTAAAATGGAATAACACTGAAGCCTCCTCCCCTCAGGATATTGCTAACCTATTTGCCGAATACTATTCCTCTACTTTTTCCTCTTCTGACATACTACACTCCCCCATAAATTCAATACAAACTTATCCAGCATCAAGCACATCCTATTCCACTGATCCTTCTGAAGTTGAATTCCTTACTAACTTGCTCGATCCGAATGTTAGTCCTGGTCCCGATGGATTACCTGATATATTTGTAAAGTCACTTTTTCCTCTTTGTGTTTTCCTCTATCCCTTGTATTCAATCTCAGTCTTGGTACTGGCACCTTTCCAACGTACTGGAAAGATGCAAATGTTGTTCCTATCTTTAAAAAGGGCGACCCATCATCTGCCTCAAACTATCGTCTCATATCACTCCTCTCCTGTTTCTCTAAGCTGCTGGAACGACTTGTACACAACAGGCTTCTTGAGTCACTGAGTTCATTTGTCACACCTCAGCAACAGGGATTCTTGAAGGGTCGTTCAACTTCTACGAACTTGGCTGAGTTCGAAGATTATATTGCAAGAGCTTTAGATAAACAGCTTCAAGTAGATGCAATATTCACGGACTTCTCCAAAGCTTTTGACTCCGTGAACCATGTTCTCCCCGGTCAAAAGTTAGCTTTGCTCGGCATATCCGGTTCCCTTCATTCTTGGATTTCATCGTATCTATCCTCCCGTTCATGTCGTGTTAATCTCTATGGCACAATTTCCTTTCAATCCTACATCTGGTGTCCTTCAAGGGTCAATCCTTGGACCTCTTCTTTTCGTACTGCTTATCAATGATCTTCCCGCTGTAATTTCCTCTTCTTGTCTCCTGTATGCTGATGATTTGAAGGTATTCCGGATAATGAAATCCCTTGAAGATTGTCAACAACTCCAAATTGATCTTTTTAACCTCTCTAACTGGTGTAATGTAAACTCCCTTCGTATCAATGTTTCCAAATGTTTTAAAATGACTTTTACTTTGAAAATTGTTCCTTTAAATTTTAATTACACCCTATGTGATGCTGTTCTCTCCTCTGCAGACTCATGTAAAGATCTTGGTGTAATATTTGACCCCAAGCTTAAATTTGATGTCCACATTTTTAGCTTAATTACCAAGGCATCAAAAGTTTCGGGTTTTCTTATGCGGCATTTGCATAAGTTTGCAAATATTGCTACCACTGTTTGCTTGTTCACATGTCTTGCCGTCCCGCTTCTTCAGTACTGCTCATCAGTGTGGTCTCCTAGACATTTATATCTTGTGAACTCACTAGAAGCTGTTCAGCGTAAGTTTATCCGTATTGTGATTTTCAAATTCAACTTAGCTTATGAGTCTTATGAGCGTCGTCTATCCATACTTCGTCTCCCTTCTTAGATCAATGTTTTCTTTATAAGTTGTACTACCAACAAATTGCTTCCACCCTAAGCACAGACTTGCACTACAGACTGTATGCACGTCCTAGTTGGTCAAATCACATTCTTGAGGTTCCGTTCGCCCGGACAGATTTATATTTTCACTCAATTATGCTGCGAATCATCAGAATACATAACAGCCTCGAGCTTGGTTCTCTATCCATGTCCTACTTTGTTTTAAAATTAAACTAAAGACGTTACTTTTCGCGAATAGTGATTAATGTTCCTTATCACTCAATTTTTTCAAACTTTGATCTAGACTCCTTCAATTCTTACATGTTTTAATGAACTTTTTTCTACTTGATTTGTTGTATTAATTTTTGTTACTCTAAATTATATTTAACTATATTCAATTGTCTAAGTCTATTTTGTAATTGGATTTCTGTCTGTTAAATGGATTTAAATAAATAAATAACGATTGCTACAATTCTTTTTTGAAACCGACCACTGGGGGTAAAGTCAGTCATCCTCAAGATGAAGCTACAAATATTGCGATGAGAGAAATATTTACGTATATTGAAAATAACGATGATTGTCAATTCACATTAGACGAATTGAAAAGTATTTGTAAAAAATCGATAAAAGATAACAGAACCATTAAAATGCAAATGAAGTTGGGGTATGGTGATAAACTTATTATTACAGAAATATCAGGATCATTGACATTCGTATGTTTTATTGATAGTCACCATATTTTAAATTTTAAAAAGCGCCAAGCACACTATCTCATCGGTGGTGTGGAAACGTGTGCATATTACGAATAAAATATTTTTTTTAATTCTTTCAACCGCTATATCACGGAAATGGCAACGGAAGTGGCAACATTTTTTGTAGAGAATCGGATGATCTGTAATTTTTGTCTGTAAATTTATAAAGAATAATAAAACTATTACTGACAAAAAACAAAAATTGGGTGTTTATGAATTACCTTGAGGATCATGTAACAAAGTTTACATTGGACAGACAGGTACACTTGCCAGAAAAAGTATCCGTACATGCAAGATAACAAAGTTGTCATTGTATTAAAAAGGATATGTCCACTTAATTTAAATACATTCTTTTATAATATCATAAAATCTACACTTCTGCATGATTCCCGGTACGCTACATAATATTTACTATTTAAAAAGACTTGAAATTCAAACAAAATAAATTTATGGCACCATAATAGACCAGAACAAGTTGGGTAAACAGACCTACGCTCATGTCAGAAGGGTTTTGTACTCAATTTACATAATGCAGTCACCAGATCGAATCAAATCAAGAAACATGTCAAAGACGATTTTATTGGAGAAAATATGAAATACGAAGATCATACTATTATTAACAAAGTTGAACGAATTTCGACTTCTGAGGTTTTTGGTATTGTTATACTGATAAATATCTCCCTTGATAATTATTTCAGATGTCCATCCGCGACGGAGGAAACACATTTTTCATGTATTTCCCCCCTGTGCCCCCACTGAAGCAAAAACTGACAGTTTAACAACTGTTTTGAAAAGCTCCTATGGATACTTTAATTTCATACTCATATCGGCTACGTTTGATGAATTTTTGTTTCAGGGGCCACTCTCCTGTACTGTAATCATAGATTAATGGCCAATTTTTCGAATCCAAGAATGGTTACAAAACCCTTTTGCTAGGAGCTCTCTCCCACCTCCTTGACTGTTTCACTTATGAGCATTAATTGTAGGTACTCATCTTCAGTCATTCATTAAATTGAATCAAGTGTTCAAAGCATGCACCTTAAACGTTGAAGTTGGGGCAAAATAACTCAAAATTATTCAATCTTCGCATTTAAAACAGCCACTATTTTGTTTTACGATTACTGATACCACTAGCTGAACCGATTCTCAAAGATTTACATGATACCTATGATTCCTGAAATTTTCATGCAAATCCTAGCAAAACTGTAGTGTCTGAGTCGGTAAAAAGCGCATGTTGTTCCATAGCCATATGTTGCCATAGTAATAAATGCAGCGCATATTGTTCCATAAAAAAACAGGAAAATTCAAACCGCTATAACTTCGCTAAATATGATTCAATCTTTATGAAACTTTCAGGATCTTATAAATAGACATCTTCGTACTGAATTTCATTGAATTTAAGAGTACCGTTAAGATTTTATTCAAGAAAACATAAAATCGATAAATTATACTATTACTAACAAAGTTGAGTGAATTGCGACTTCTCACGTATTTGTTGTACTCACCAAGGCCTACATTCCTGATTTTTTTCAGATTTTTCACATCACAGGTGTCCAATCGCGAGGGGGGGGGGGGGGGACACACATTTTTCGTGTATTTCCCCTCCCTGTGCACCCCTCGAAGCAAATTTTGCCAAACTAAGACCTGTTTTGAAAAGTTCTCATCAAGATCTTTCATTTGATACCCATATCGGCTACCTCCAATGACTTTTTTTTTCGGGGGGTCATTCTCCTATATGGGGAGAACCCCCTTAAATACCTTATAAAAATTTTTTTATAGTTGAACTTTGAAGAGATCACCGCTTTACACCTGCACACAAAATTTGATGTTTCTAGCTTAAGTAGTTTCCGAGAAAAACTGCTGTGACACACGGACGGACGGACGGACAGACGGACAGACGGACAGACGGACAGACTGGTCGCGAAACTAGTAGGGCTTTGTAAAATAATTTTAACAAAACCCTAAAAAGTATCCGTACAGAACAAATCGCGGGATTCCCCTTGTTATGCGATGACACATGCAGATGCATATTAATTTTTTCAGGTCCCATAATAGTTCTACTTTAAGTTGTGATAGGTTTAAAAGAGAATGCAGTTTTTTTAAATTTTTTGTGCACTAGAATACATCATGACGCCCAAAATTTCTGAAATCAGTGCTGAGGAGAGGTAAATTATGCTGAAGTATAAGAGTGAAGGGAAAATTTTGCGCGAAATTGGTCAAATAGTTGGCAGAACACACTCCTCTGTCCAGTATGTGGGGAAAAAATTTAATACAACTGGTTCGATTATGTCAAAGCCTCGTTGTGTTTGACCCTCCATACTGACTAAATGCGAAAAAAGAAACGTTTTGCAGGCAATTAAAAATAATTCTCGAGTAACTGCTTGCCAAAATTGTTGCAAATATAAATGGCTGTTTTGGCAAGTTTCTCCACGAAAATACCATACGAAAAATACTAAAGAGAGATGGATATCGCTCACGCATAACACATAAGAAACCATACATTTTGGAAGTGAACAGGAAGAAACGTGTGGATTCCGCAAGAAAATATATAAACAAGCCACCAGAGTTTTGGGATTAGGTCATATTTTCTGACGAAAACAAATTTTGCATATTTAGCAGTAAAGGAAGAAAGTTAGTGCGGCGGAAGAGCGTTACTGTCCTCGAAAAAGAAAGTCTCGTACCAACTGTGAAACATGGTGGAGGTGGTGTGATGGTCTGGGGGTGTATGGTGGCAGAAGGAGTTGGCCAATTTATGTTCATAGAATCATCTATGTATCAATACGGTTACCTTAATATTTTGAAGGTGAATTTGAAGCAAAGCGTTCAGCAGTTGAGGTTTGGTGACGATTTCTGGTTCTAGCAAGATAATGATCCCAAGCACACAGCACACAATGTGAAGCTTTGGTTGCTCTACAACACAAAACATCAACTGTGTACGCTGCCCCAATTCTCAGACCTTCAATCCATTGAGCATTTGTGGGACTTGTTGGAGCGCTGGATCAGTCAGCACAGCATACCCTCGAAGGAAATGCAGAAAAATGTCATCGTTAATGAATGGGCCAAAATTACCAGGCAGGGCATAGCCAAATTGGTTCACTTCATGCCAAACCGACTTAAGGAGGTCCTTAAAAGAAAAGGTTATCCCGACAAGCTATTAAACCCTGATGTGTAATAAAATATTTGAAAATTTCCAATTAATATTGTCATTTTCTGGTTCGTTTAAGTGCGGCTTTTTTGTTTTTATTTTATATAATCTAGTTTTTAAAGGGTTCCTCAGGAAAGATTTATCGAAAAGATAGTTTCATTAATCAGTAAATTTGTTAATAAAAAAAAAAAATGAAAGAAAGTATATGCCCTTTAATTCTACTATTTATTTTAAATTTCGTATACAATTGTTTCGTTCTCTACTTGAGAACTTCCTCAGTACTACTATTCCCTAAACTATAAGTATCCTAATATTTATACTAAACTCATTAACGTATTAACATGAATCTCTAATTACACCTAATCCCTCAAAGTACTTTTACTTAATCTCTAATTACCTGATCCTTTACCATTCAAAAATTTGTTTTTCCTTAATTACTACTTAACTACCTTCATTATTTTGTAAGCTTGAATAGCCAGGTGTATCCGTTACCTGGGTCGCCGTTCCAAATGTCCTGCGTCTTCCGATTGAATATCTCCAAGCTTTCTGCTACATCAAGCTTCCATCCGTTTGTAACCGTTTTCAGCATGCTTACGTTGTCCGCAGTGATGTCATGTTTTTCAAGGACTATATGCTCTGCTACTTTTGATTTGAAGTTTTTTGCATCCTGCTTTTTGTTTTTGTTGACTGCTTCCCTTAAGTGTTCATTCCATCTGACACCTAGTGATCTCCTCGTTTGTCCAATGTAACATCCATTACATTTCGTACACGATACCTTGTAGACTCCACTGCGCTCCATTTTGGGAATGGGGTCCTTGGTTGATCCAAGCAAGTTCTGTATTTTTGTGGCCCGGCTCGTATAAACTAGGTCGATGTCAACGTTCTTCATAGCCCTCTTCATTGTTTCCGTCCTTGAGTCAAACGTTACAACCAACCTCTTCCGTTGCTCGACTTCCGCAGTTAGCGTTGTGAACTTTTTATTGAAGATCTCCTTCGTTCGTTTGGCTATCAATTTGGTAACTTCATCCGTAGGGTATCCATTCCACTCGGCTAGCTTATAAATGTGGGACGTTTCTTTTTTCAGGCCTTCCTTATTCAATGGAAGCGTGAGCATTCGATTCACAAGCCAGTTAAATAAATAAATTTGTTGCTTAGATATTTAATTGTAGCAGCCTTCTCTAGCATGAATTTCCCAATATGTTGCTTTCTTTTGATGTTGTACGGATACTTTTTCTGGCAAGTGTGGATCCTTTGAACGAAGAATGTACGGGCATCTTTATAGTTTTATAAATAAGGATGGGGTTGCTAATTATGCAAATCATTTGTTGGAGATGAACCATAATTTTTGCAATGACTTTAGTATTCTACACATTGCTGAAAAAGGACAAAAATTAAATGCATTGGAAAATCTGGAAATAAATAAAAGAAAAACGTTTAATATTTTACTGAATGACCAGTTGGACCTAAATAGTTTGCCTATATTAAATTTGAAATTATTTTAATTAATATATGTATGGTTATGTTATATTAATTTATATTATATTTATTGTATCATTGACAGTCGTTGTAGTGATTTCTATTAGATTAGTTTCCAAATGTTAAAATTGTTAGTTCTATTTATTAATAAATGTATTGTGTAATGTACGGTTCATATTATATTTCTATATTTATTTTACCATTGCCGTTAGATTTATTGATATTTTGTGCGGAGCTAGTTTCGGAGTATTAACATCTGAGGAATACACGGTGTGTCGAAATAGCTGTCGTGTTTAAAAGTAAACATATATAGTGAAAGTAAACTGAAAAGTGTTTTTTATTACTTAAACGATGAACTTTCACCGAATAACGGCCTCATCCATTGAACATACAAACAACCTCTGTATCCTTTATATTGTACACATACCGATAACATCAAATAAATTATACGAAACTTTGTTAATTAAACCAATAAAACACCAGAATTCCATGTACAATATCCCTTTCGATAAACTCATCAAAAACGGAGACAAAATATACACACTTCCGGGAAATTCCAAACCAATCAACGAACTACTTATTTGCGACCACAACAACCTCATAAACATTAGTTCGACCGGCTGCATCCTCAATCTAATGAAAACCCTAAACACCACCTGCCAAACGATCATCAATCAGCAAACTCTAACCATCGAGGAAATTTCCCTAGGAGTACTACAGCCCCTTTCGGGCCTTCGCTTCCTGCAACCAGCGCCTCCAACTGTCCCAGTCCGTTGACCACGTCATCCAATTCCGAAATCCAAGCAGCGATGAACTGTCTTCGTCAACCGAGTCAGACCAGCGTTTCCTCGGGTTCCCCACTGGCCGCCGGCCTTCAGTTCTCCCAACGAATACCTTCTTAGGTATCCGTTGTTCGTCCATACGATTCATGTGTCCAGTCCATTGCAGCTTCCGCAGTCTTGCAATCCTTGAGACCTCCAGTTCGTCAAAAATTTCATACAGCTCATGGTCGTTCGAATTCGCCATTGGTCCTCGTCTGGCTTCGCTCCGATCATTCGCCTCAGGGCCCGTCGTTCAAAGGCGTTCAATATATTTGCGGATGCTTGGGTTAGGGTCCATGTTTCAACCCATAGCATAACACAGGTCTTATGAAAGATTTGTATACTTGGAGCTTTGTTTTCCTGTGTATGCAGCTGGTCTTCAAGATCGTCAATACTGAATAAAATATTTTATTTGCGAGCTGTATTCTTCGGCATATTTCATCTCTTTCATTGCCCGTTTTCATTATTTTGGTGCCTAAATACGCAAATTCGTCGATGTTTTCGATACTGTATTCGCCAAGAGTGATGTTTTGTATATTTGAGGTATTTTCCCTTGACTGCGTCATGAGCTTTGTTTTATTTTCGTTGATTTGTACCCCTACTAGTTTTGCTTCGCTGTCGAGTTTCAGGAAGAGTTCTTTGGCAGTTGTTAGTGACCGTGACAGAATGTTGATGTCGTCCGCATAGGCCACTACCTAGCTCGACTTGTATAGTAATGCACCTCACGTATCGACGGGTAGCTTCCCTATGACGTACTCCACAGCCAAATTGAATAGCAATGGGGCAAGCCTATCTCCCTGCTTTAGTCCGATATTTGTGTGAAAGTAAATAATAGCACAACTAAGAGAAAGAAAATTAAAAAAACATGAAATCGCTAGACATAAATAATAAAAGTGTCATAAATGAAAACAAGTTGGGTAAACAGACCTACGCTCATGTCAGAAGGGTTTTGTATTCAATTTTCAAAATGCAGTCACCAGATTGAATAAGATAAAGAAGCATGTCAATGACAATTTTATTGGAGAAAATATGAAATTCGAAGATCATACTATTATTCACAAAGTTGAACCAATTCCGACTTCTGAGGTTTTTGTTATTGTTATACTCATAAATATCTCCCTTGATAATTACTTCAGATGTCCATTCGTGAGGGAGGAAGCTACATTTTTCATGTATTTCCCCCTTGTGTCCCACTGAAGCAAAAACTGACAGTTTAACAACTGTTTTGAAAAGCTCCCATGAAAACTTTCATTTCATAGTCATATCGGCTACGTTTGATGAATTTTTTTCAGGGGCCACTCTCCTGTACTGTTATCATCGATTAATGGCCAATTTTTTCGAATCCTAGAATGGTTACAAAACCCTTTTGCTAGGAGCTCTCTCCCGCCTCCTTGCCTTGTTTCACTTATGAGTATTAATTGTAGGTACTCATCTTCAGTCATTTATTGAATTGAATCAAGTGTTAAAGGCATGCACCTTAAACGTTGAAGTTGGGGAAGAAATAACTCAAAATTATCCAATCTTCGCATTTCAAACAGCCACTATTTTGTTTTACGATTACTGATCCCACTAGCTGAACCGATTCTCAAAGATATACATGAAACCTATCATTCCTGAAATTTTCATGCAAATCCTAGCAAAACTGTAGTGTCTGAGCGGGAAAAGCGCATGTTGCTCCATAGCCATATGTTGTCATAGTAATACATGCAGCGCATATTGTTCCATAGTAATACAGGAAAATTCAAACCGCTATAACTTCGCTAAATATGATTCAATCTTTATGAAACTTGCAGGGTAAATCAATCTTATAAATAGACATCTCCGTACTGATTCAGGGTACCGTTAAGATTTTATTAAAGAAAACATAAAATCGATAAATCATACTATTACTAACAAAGTTGAGTGAATTGCAACTTCTCACGTATTTGTTGTTGTTGTACTCATCAAGGCCTACATTCTTGATTTTTTTCAGATTTTGCGGATCACAGGTGTCCAATCGCGAGGGGGGGGGGGACACAAATTTTTCGTGTAATTCCCCTCCCTGTGCGCCCCTCGAAGCAAACTTTGTCAAATTGAGACCTGTTTTGAAAAGTTCTCATCAAGACCTTTCATTTGATACCCATATTGGCTACCTTCAATGAAATTTTTTTTTCGGGGGGTCACTCCCCTATATGGGGAGACCCCCTTAAAATACCTTATAAAATTTTTTTGTAGTTGAACTTTGAAGAGATCACCACTTTACACCTACGTACAAAATTTGATGCTTCTAGCTTAAGTAGTTTCCGAGAAAAACTGCTGTGACACACGGACGGACGGATGGACAGACAGGACGCGATTTTAGAAGGGTTTTGTGAAATTATTTTACAAAACCCTAAAAAAAAAACACAAAATATTCAGATACAAACAACACTTTTTATTCAATATAAAGATTAAACCTTGCCATTGTACGTCAAATACACCATTATTCAAATGTTTTCCACGGGAGCTCTTACATGCCTCAATCCTTTTGAGGTAATTTTCAATGACTTTTCGGAACATTTACGGCAATATCCCGGCCATAATTTCACGAATATTGGTTTTCAATTGCTCAAGATTTTGAGGATTGTTTGCGTAAACACGATCTTTTGCATAGCCCCATAAAAAGAAATCCAAAGGTGTTAGGTCGCAGGATCTTGCGGGCCAATTGACATCATTCAATCTCGAAATTACGCGTCCTGGAAATTTCTCTTGCAAAAGTGCTCGATTAGCCTGTGCTGTGTGGCTTGTGGCTCCGTCCTGTTGGAACCACATGTTCTCCAGATTATAATCTTCAATTTCTCTCCAAAAGTAATCGGTTAACATCCGTCCATAGCGGTCAGAATTGACTGTAATGGCTCTTCCTTGATCGTTTTCAAAAAAATTACGGGCCAATAACACCACCAGACCATAATGCACACCAAACGGTCGCTTTTCCGGATGCAAACGCCTTTCTGCGATCACTTGAGGATTTCGAGAGCCCCATATGCGGCAATTCTGTTTATTTACGTAGCCACTGAGCGAAAAATGAGCCTCATCACTAAAGAAAATTTTGTTCGAAAAATCGTTATCAATGGCTTGTTGTTCAATCACCCAATTCGCATACATTCTGCGTTGTGTACGGTCTTGAGGCTTAGGTTCTCGAGTGAGTTGGATTTCGTACGGATGGAGATGCAACTCCAAATGCAAAATCAGCCACAATCAGCCGTAAGACAACCCCAAATGTTGAGCACATCGAGGAATCGACGAAGTCGGGTCTTCCTCCGCACTTTGAGCAATGACAGCGATATTTTCAGCAGAACAAATGTTACGATGATGCACAGGCCTTGCAATTATCATAACTGATCCAGTCTCTTCAAATTTTCTCACTGTGTTCGAAATTGTTTGCTGTGTAGGTCGATTATGTCGACCGTAATCGGCTCGTAAAGCCCTAAATGTTGATACAGCAGAATCACCATTTTTATAATAAAATTTAATAATTTTAACGCATTTTCCGACTATTAAACTATCCATATTTCTAAATGGCAAACCTTCAGCTGAAAAAAACGCGCTTTGAATGACATTTGATTTTGACAGATGTCAAATGGCAGGGTTATACTTTCCCAACTACGAAATGGATAACCCTGTATTAGTCTACCAACAGCATCCGAGAAGACCCCAAACAACAATAATAGCAGTACAATATCTCGAAGATTCAATGACTTTCCTTATTTCTGATACGGGAAAAAGCAACCTAAATATTTTAATCATATAAATTCAATTGAACTTGCATCGTAATTTTTCAGTCTGTATTTAATTTTTATCCGATCACAAACTATTGTATCGAAGTGCAAAAAATAATTTTTTTTAATTATATTTTAACGGATTTGTTAATTTGTTTAGAATTCCCTAATACTTATTGTCTCGATCATTCCACCTGCGCGACTACGATTTTTCGTGGTGTAATTGCATGAAAATATAATTTTTTAATGCTCTCAAAAAAGCTTAAGTTCTTTTGAGCTTAAAGAATAGTCTCTCCTCTTTTATGTTGTTTTGCATTTTCCTGGATGGAGTAAATAAAGCAAATAAATTAATCAATATGTAATTCAATGATCTTTAACGTCGACAAAGTTTTTCATTTGAAAGGCTCTTTGCATCGCCATAAATTTTATCACCTGCAGGCAAAAGCCAATGATTTCCATGAACTTGTTTTGATGTTATGATGATTCGTTTCAAAGAAACGATTGGAGATGAATCGTAACATAATACTTCTGTGCACGTGATGCTGTCATTTTCGAGACTGGAAGCTCAAATTTTATTGCGTATTAAATTTATCGAATCTCGACAGAAAGCAGCATGTAATAATAAAAAAAAAATCCAAACCAAAAGCAGAGCAGCAAAATATTCTAGTCATATCGAGTTCCAGTTGAATCTGTGAAAAATGTCAAAAATGCCTCTTCAGGATTCAATCAACATTTACCATCCAAGCTGTCTATTCTCCCTGGAAATTTGTTACTCCAGTCAAACTTTCAAAAAGAAAAAAATCTCTTTTGTGCTTATGACAGCAAGCAATGAAAATATCGATCCTGATGCAAACAGACAGTATCATAAATCCAAACATACCCATATTGGCCGTAGCGAACAAGTACCAACAATGGCATGTGGCATGTGTCCAAAGACACAGCACCAGAATCATCAGTAAAAGTTCACCAGGAAAGAGAAATGCCGATGGATTGGAAAGAAGGAGGATTTACTTTAACTAATACACAACGATGACTTATTGTTGCCAGTTTCAAACTATAGCAGATATTGAGAAGAGCCCTAGAAATATTAGGGACGGTCCAATAGTCGGCCTCAGAGGCAAAATTCTTTTTGTTGGAAAACTTGTAGAAGAGCGTTGTTTTTGAAGTGTGAGGAAATTGTTTGTCAAAACATTGAACACCCAATGCTCCGCATCAGGAAAATGTTTTTCTGATGTAAGTGAGATTGAACAGTGGTTGTATCAGATGCGAAATAATTCCCAAGGATACTAAGGCGAAGTCAGTACATGTCGAAGGAGATGTAGCCATTGGCTTCGTACCACGTGCCTCTATCTTCGAAGCAGGTTGGAAATTTGTGGATATTTATATAAAGTGCTAAGTCGACAAGTGTTATGCTAAGAAAGATCCCCTAGATGAGCAGAAAGTGTTTATTTCCATACCGAAAATTCCTTCCACTTTCCGGAAGCTCGCTTCTAGCAAGATCTCAGAAATTACACGTTACCACTTCATTCTATCCTGTCCTCTTGGCGAAAGTATTTCCTAAGGAGGTTTTCATTCTCGTCTTTACACATTTTACTTACAAAACTTCTTACTTACATCCTTAGTCCTGAAGCAATCCGGAAGTGAATCCGTTAACACCCTTGTTGAGGAGTAAGTCCGAAACACTCAGATAAGACAACATGTCTTAAAGTCTACTTAAAATTCTTTGGATACCAGGCCCGAAAATGAACTGATCAATCGCCTTAAAACAATTTCCACAAGTCATTGCTCCTTACGCTTGTACATCCTTTTCCGACCCCCTCCACCCAAAGCAATGAAATGAATTGTAAATGAGTCTATTCAATGCTCCTTAGAGCTATGAAATGCTTCATGCCTACCGGAAATAATGACACTCAAGAAATGTGACCAGGAATTGGATGGGAGGCTCGTTATGTTCGAAACACGTTAGGATTTGTGACGTTTCTGTAAAATGACCATCTGTTACATGTACAAGGAGACGTTGTAACCCCAAATGATTCATACATTCTGGTGATTTGGTCCTGCAAATGGGTCTTCAAGCTGCTGTTTGTCCTTTTGGTTGTGGAGATGTGGTTGACCGAAGTCTTCAATTATTCAAGATATGCTTTTGTTATATGTCAAGGTAATGTGAAATGACCAGAAATGATTTTTCCGAGAGTAAGAACAATATTCTAAAGAAATTTCCACAAGTTGATGTCATTCTTAGTTTTTCAGCTTGACAGGTTGGAGCATTGAAGGTGAATCGAGAATGGACCTTGGGAGAAATTGTTTGTAATTACAGACATTTTCTGCTTTTTTATGAAACACAGACACTATAAAAACTGGAAAGTTTTTGCTGAGCATGTTTTAATACCTGCAGCAGTACTCAAGCGCTTGATGAGCGATTGGGAAGCTTGGAATGAGTATTTTATTTTTAGACTATAATGTTTACTAAGGTGAGGAAAGTGAAAACCATGCTGGCGAATATCTTAACTTGTATTACAGTTAATTTCTAGTTTTGATTTTTCTCCTACTAACTTGATCCCATTCATTGTATTTTTTAAATCAATGTTTATTGCTGGGTTTGCTAATTTGTTTGGATTACTTCCCTATTATTTACACAAATCGCAACAGGTGGGATATGTAGATATAATGGAAGAAAGCCGGCCACCCAAATGAATATTAAAGCGTAGAGTACAAGGTAGACGTCCAGCGTGAAGACCGAAGACTTGATGGGAAGATATGATAGAAGCTGAGAGCAGATTCTTGTTAAGAGGGATTATTTGGCCAACGAGATCGCAAAACTGTGATGATAGGAGGATATTAATCTTGGGCGGACGCGCCATGGATGTTGATAATTGGAATATTTATTCTATTATCTATTTCTAGTTGCGCATATGAAGTATGCGGTCTATAAAAATGCCTTTGAATTAAAATAGTAGACCGTGTGGTGTAATGGGTTAGGGCTCACTCTACTTGCGCAGCGGCTTCCAAACTTCTGACGCTGCTGTCCGACTATCAACCTACCCAGCTGTGAAGGGTGCTTATTAAAAAATTAGGTAATAATCACATAGTTGAGCGTGATATTCACCATATCACCTTGAATTCCGTTAAAGTCATGGTATGAGATACACTATAAATAAATCTCAGCACAAAGGTTCAGATTTGGACTGTTGTGCGATGGATTAACATTCAACTAAAATAAGATTGTTATTTATTAGAAAGTTCATGCTTTTATCACACGTGTTTTTAACTTGTATATTTCCATCACATTAACTCAAACAAGTACACACTCGGAAATACAAATTATGAATGATGAATTTTGACAGATGTGATTAATTTAGGTTGTTTCTTTTATGATAGGCATTTAACGCCATCTATGACTTCACATCGTAACTAACTATTTTACACTCCTACCCAACTATTTTACACATTGTCACAGAAACCATTTGCACTGTTTTCATGGGGACGTTAAAATAGTGCCTAAGCGAAGGTTAAAAAGGTTAAAATAAAAATGTTAAAATATAAAAGTTAAAGCAAAAATAAACAAAAGCGAAAAAGAAAATCACCAATAGGGTTCAACGATTTAAACGCGAGGAAGAAAAAGGATCTGAACAAATTGATTCCGATGCTGATGATTCTGGAAACTATGATGATCCTGACACATTCATAACCGACATTCCAGTAGAAACCACCCAAGCCCATAGACCTCATCACTATCTAGATAGTAATAGTAAGAAACTAACAGATTCCAAGACAAAACATACCAATCGATACGAATGCTCTCGACTCAAAAATGAAACATAACAAGTTGGGTAGACAGACCTACGCTCATGTCAGAAGGGTTTTATACTCAACTTACAAAATGCAATCACCAGCAACGAATAATATCAAGAAATATTTCAAGGAGATTTGCTCGTTTAAAAGAAAAACCATTGTTTCTCCATTTTCAACTAACAAAAATCACTCAAATCATGAATTTCCTAAAGCATTTTTGTCATGGATCTTATCTGGAAATTTTAAGAAGATCAAATCAAAATTGCAGTGTCTGGTTATATGGAAAGTCCATGAAAGACCAAAATAGTGTATTATATTTGTTGTAATTGGCGAAATTTCAAATGAATATAACTTCCGTGAATATGATACGAATTTCATCGAACTCACAGAGTATTAGGACCTTGTGGAAGGTTGGGTTTAAAGGCATCCATTCGAATTTATTGGAGAAAATGTGAAATTTGAAGATCATACTGTCGTGTGTTTCGGTTCGCGGCCAATAATTTAATGTTCCGCGAAAGTGAAAACGCAATGTCTTTTAATTTAAGTTAAAAGAGTTTATTTAATTACAAAAATGCACAATAATCCATTTAACACTTTCACTTATTTTAATTTTCACTATTAAAAATCTAACACTTGTCCATAAATTTCTTATCGTAATTGTCTTCTAAATCACTTCACTACAACGAAAATCACTTTTCTATTACACGAACAATATCGCTTCCCACACACTATCGCAGTTCTTATCGCGGTCGAATGAATGATCCCCCCATTTATTCAGCTCGCCTTTATATAGGGTCTCTAATCATTCAACTCAGTTCTCGTACATTGATGAATAAGCGGGAACATTCCAGCAGCGTAATGAATGGGCAGTGACTCACTTTCAGATTTTGATAATGCTTGATGGGTTCTCGTGGTTTCGAGTAAATTCATTTGTTGATGTTCTTAATGATTGTAGAAACAACTGCGACAGTAGCTCGCAGAATTATTTGTACATGTAACAATACTATTATTAGCAAAGATGAACGAATTTTGACTGCTGAGGTATTTGTCGTTGTTGTATTCATAAATATCTCCCTTAATTTTCAGTTTTTTTTAGATCAAAGATGTCCAATTGTGAGGGAGGAAACACATCTTTCGTAAACCCAATGAAGCAAAAACTGTCAGTTTAAGGACCGTTTTGAAAATCTCTCATAAACACCTTTAATTTGATACTCGTATCGGCTAGCTTTGATGAAATTTTTTTTTCAGGGGCCACTCCCCTGTACTTTAATCATCGATTCATGGCATCACCACTTTTTTTTCGATATCTAGAGTGGCTACAAAGCCCTTCTGTTAAGAGCTTTCTCCTGTCTCTTCGACTTGTTTCACCTATGAGTATTAATTGTAGGTACTCATCTTCAGTCATTCATTAAATTGAATCAACTGTTAAAAGCATGTACCTTGAGCGTTGAAGTTGGGGAAAAATATAACAAAATTATTCAACCTTCGCATTTAAAATAGCCACCATTTTGTTGTACGATTACTAATACCACTAGCTGAACTAATTCTCAAAGCTATTCACAATACCTATCGTTCCGGAAACTTTCATGCAACTCCTAGCAAGCCTGTAGTGTCTGAGTTGGTAAAAAGCGCATATTGTTCCATAGCCATATGGTTCCATAGTAATACAACGCATATTGCTCCATAGTAATACAGAAAAATTCAAACCACCATAACTTTGTCAAATAATATTCGATCTTTATGAAACTAACAGGGCAAATCAATCTTATAAATAGCCATTCGCATATTATATTTCGTTGAATCAAAGGGTACCGTTAAGATTTTATTCAAGAAAATGTAAAATCGATAAATCATACTATTACTAACAAAGTTGAGTGAATTTCGACTTCTCATGTATTTGTTGTTATTGTACTCTTAAAGGCCTACATTCATGATTTTTTCAGATTTTTCGGATGAAAGGTGTCCAATCGCGAGGGGGGGGGGGGGGGGGGGGGAGTACGTGAAAAGTTCGAACATTTCCCCTTCCCCTGCCCTCCACGATACTGATACGGCAACTTTAAGACTTGTTTTGAAAAGATCTAACGATCTAACGACACCCCACACGACTACCGATAGTGAAAATTTTTTTTGAAGTGTCACCTCCCTATATGGGCAGACCCCCCTTAAACCCCTTTGAGAAATTTTTCCGCCCCAAACTTTCAAGAAGTGGTCACTTCTTACCTTTTCACAAAGTTTCATGGCTGTAGCCTCTATAGTTTCGGAGAAAAAGTGCTGTGACATACAGACGGACGAAAGGACAGACGGACACAGGTCGTGATTACAATAGGGTTTTGTATTTTAGTACAAAACCCTAAAAAGAATGAACACTGAATGATGATTCAATGTCAAATACTTTCGTCCGCGAAATACGATTGAACCAATTGGGTCTTCATACAGCAACATTTACATACATACGAAACCTGATCAAGAGATACTAAGTGTCTAGAAGATAAATTGGATCGTCTTGTTGAGCGACTAGATCCTAGCAAATTAACAAACTCACTATTGCCTGAAATATCAGTGAAAGCTGTAACTGGATTACCTCTCGGTCCATGTCAAAAGATACCAGCTCCAAGGCCGAAACCAACACCTCATATGACGAGGAATAATTCGCCTGTGCCTAGGATCAAGTAGACTGTGTAAATGCTACAATTAATCCATTATTGTTGTTTAAAGTTCCTGCTGATACATTTTATGATCCCGAAGATAACATTGACTTTTGACAATCGATGGACGTCCCCTAGATCCCCGTAATTGGATGCAGTTTGATTCAAAAAATCGAGAATTTTATGGAATTCCAAAATACAGTGATTTTGGACAAGAACATTCCCTTTTGGTTGCTGAAGACCATGACGAAATGACTTCAATCGATGCGTTATTAGTTCATGTTACAGCACTTGCAAGCGCAATTACAGTATACTCACTAGATTAGCATTGGACATCCCTTATGATGCATTTAATAATGATCTTAGGCAGCGACACTTTTTTGAGCGAACTGCACAAGGGTTTGACGATTCAACAACTTCGAGTATACAACTTATAGCAAGTTCAAATTTGAATAGTACTGGCTACGATAAGCAAACAAACAAACAATTGAACAAAACACAAGACTGACAGAATGTCAGTTACTCTGACATTTACACCTGATGGACGAATGTACGAGATGAAGGGACATTTTGGACTTCAATCGCCCGATGAACACCAGTTGAATCACCCAGAACTAAAATTAACGGCTCGCCGGATGAAACCAAGCCGATGAAAAACCTGCAAACATAGAACGGGTCTCTTCTCTTTTCTGGCAGACAAGGATCGACAACGGAGGATCGAGTGTGACGAGCAACAAGAAATTTTTCCTGGAATTCTTTGAGATTCGCGATAGAAGAGCAACAAAAAGCGCGCTGGCACACGAAATTCGCGACGAAAATAACTTCGGGGGCCCCCTAAATAGGTAGATGTAAGTTAAGATTTGAATTTAGTGTAACTCAAATTCATTTTTAAAATTATTGCACATCATTATTAAATAAATAATTAAATAATTAATCATATTTTTCGTCATTGAAAAAAAAAAAAATTGTTACGAAAGTAAATTGTACACGTGGCTCGGGTGTGTTCGGAGAATATAGTTCGGGTGTATTTTGTGATTTTTAGCGCAGGTGTGTTCAGGTTTTCGCTCGGTGCAAGTTAGGTCGGGTAATCTGAACCCGGCGAAGTTGTTCAAAGTGCTCGCTCCGGTTGAGACTAAACCACCCCTGTTAGAGAAAAATAGTGTGTTTTATTTCTAGTTGTGTGAAGAGTATTCGGCGGCCGCGTTTCTCGCTTGGTGGCTATTTGGGACCAGGGAATAAGCAAGTGGTGCCTCCTACGATCGTCTCCCATGGCAAGCTGGGTCCAAGGTCCTTAGCCGGAGGAACTCCCACGCAGAGGGTAACAATATTACGCCCACCAAGGACTTTATCCTTCAAATTATCAAGTATTATATAAATAAGAAGTAGTCTAAAACAAATCTGCATGAATAAAGTAAGTACAAATAATATGCAAACAACAAATTATAAGATCAAATTTCTTACAATACAAGCCGCCCACCGCGACAATATGCGTTAGGTTTCTTTTCCTTTGTCAAGACACACAATTTATTTACTGGGCGTTTAAATAAGCCTCCCTTACATTTGAGAGTTACGACTCGCATCACATTGTGAGGGCCAGCGTGCTTATCGACTTTTTTCCTAAAGTCTGCTTGCCAGGTGGAATATTTTCCTCTTTAATCATTACAACATCACCTATGTTAGCATCAGGTTTTTTAGTACACCACTTGTTTCTTGGATTTAAATTATTGAAATACTTTTTAGACCATCTTTTCCAAAATGTATTTAACATCTTTTGTAACAATTTAAATCTTTCTAAACCAATTACATTTTTATTAGAGTAATCCATATCATTTATTGTTATTAAGGACGCTCCTACTAAAAACTTACCAGGTGCCAAGGGGAGGAGATCAGCAGGACTGTCGCTCAGAACCAACAAAGGTCTTGAATTTAAGCAAAGTTCAATTTGTGCGAGAAGTTTAGATATTTCTTCGTACGTTAGAGTACTATCCCCGATAACTCGTTTTAAATGAGTTTTAGCACAGCAAACGCCAGCCTCCCATAGTCCTCCGAAATTCGGCGCACTTTGAGGTATGAAATTCCATATTGTAGCTTCTAAGGCTAATAGTTCAGCTACCTCATTTGGTATCTTAGATTTTACACTATCGAACATATTTCGCAACATGACATTTGCTCCAACGAAATTAGTTCTATTGTCACTATAAAGGTTAACACATCCACCTCTACGTGCAACAAACCGCCTAAAAGCATCAATAAAACTTTTAGCAGTTAAGCCTGTCACGGCTTCCAAGTGAATGGCACGGGTCACCATGCACGCAAATAAACATATGTATCCTTTGTAGGATTTGGCTCCGCGCTCTGGTGAAAACATTTTGTTTATGAGATCAGCATAGTCCACCCCTGACGACTTGAATGGTCTACTTGGTTTTAGTCTGGCTTCTGGTAGCTGACCCATCAATTGTGCAGTTGATGTTTTTGAATATTCCAGACAAACTTTGCAACGCCTATAATGTTTTTTAACTAACTCTCGTGCTCTCAGTTTCCAAAATCGTGATCTTAAAAAACCCATCATGACTTGAGGTCCTCCATGGAGAGTCTTTACATGAGCATCTGCAAGTATCAGCTGGCTAAGATGATTCATCGCAGGTAAAATAATTGGATGCTTTTGATCATAACTGACATCTGCTTGGTGAATACGCCCTCCTACTCTTAAGATGCGACTTTGGTCATCAAATGGATTAAGATTGTAAAGAACGTTACGTTTTGTTACGAAACCTTGAAGTTTGATTGAATTTATCTCATCACTGAATTCTGAGTTGTAAAGTTTGATTCATATCTTCAGTGGTAACAAACTTTGCACAAGGTTTTCTTTGATTCAGTGGTAATTTTTGCCTGAGGAATCTTTGACATAATGAAATTATTTTCAACATTATATTCATATCTGAATATTTTGTCCACACAAAATCACAAATTATTCACTGTCGCAAAGGAACTCTTCTTCTTGTGTTTCAATGATCTCAAGACTCTGCACGTGTATGACTGGTTCAATTAGTCATTTAGGATCAGTCCACCAAAGCCGGTTGTTTTTCAATTCGGACAAATTCTGGCCTAGTGAAGCACAATCAGCGGGACTCATATGTGTTGATACACGCCCTCAATGCTCTAAGTCTATAATATTGTGGATGTGTGAGACACGATTACTCACGTAAGTAGCCCATTGATTTACAGGACTACGTAACCACGCCAATATGACAGTTGAATCTGTCCAAGCAAAAACATTTTGCTTGGGTGTATCCATCACTTGTGTCAACTCGTTGATCAACTTTGATGCTAATACAGCCCCACAAATTTTCAACCGGGGTATTGACACGTCTTTTAGGTAAATTTCTCGAGAGAAATTTACCTATTGCGGAGAGCATCATATATATATATATATATATATATATATATATATATATATATATATATATATATATATATATATATATATATATATATTTATATATATATATATATATATTTATATATATATATATATATATATATATATATATATATAGATATGTATATATATATATATATATATATATATATATATATATATATATATATATATATATATATATATATATGGTATATAACGAAATTTGTGACCACGCTAGAGGTTGCAATTTTACTCCGATTTTCACCAAATTTTAAGGAAAGGTGTATTGGGTAAATATCTCGGTTTAGTTTGTGAACCAGCTATATCGGCCGGGCAAAAACAAAATGGCGGCCATTTTAGACAAAAATCGTGATTTCTGTTCTGACCAAAGTATAGCTCTGATTTGGCTAAAATTTGGTACAAAGGTTCACTTATGTATGTGATGAATCTCACAATAAAAAATCCAAAGTCGGTACGGCAGAAACAAAATGGCGGCCGCTCAAAGGTCGAAAAACGTGTAAAATTTTGTTGTTGTAATAGTGGTCAAAGCTTTCAACAGATTTTCAAGAAATTCGGCAATTGAATGGAAATTATAAGTACCTAAAGAATTATGTGAAAAAACTTATGTCAAGTAACAAAAAACAAAATGGCGGCCAGTTATAACTCAAAACTTCAAAGGCTTCTAAAAGCCGCAATTTTCATTCAACGTATATGGAACTTGATTTCAGGATAGACATTTTTTAGATCTACAGACTTAGATATTTTGGTGATCATGCATGTGCAAATTCCAAAATGGTGGCGGTTTAAATATGCGTTTTTTTTCAGGTTTTTGTGGCGCTCTAGCGGTCACATTTTCCAGCGGATTTTGATGAAACTTGAGATTATGGATCTCTGTACTATGTTCTTGTATTATACAGAAAATTATTAAAATTGAATGAAAAATGTCCAAAATTTAAAACCCAATATTTTTAGCTGCCATTTTCACTAAAAATTGAATTATTTTGCCCTGTCTAGAGTGAAACTCCGATTTGAACGAGATTTGGCACATTCATTGATGAGGTCCTAGCCCACAAAAATTTAAAACAGTCCAAAATCAGATGCATGCATTCAAAATGGCGGCCCCCAAAGGTCAGAAGGCAAGCACAATTCGTTATTTTAGTAGCAACTGAAATAATTAATTTTTTCCATGGAAACGTTTTAAATGACTTATCTTGAACGTATTTATAGATCAGACTATTTTTGAAATATTCTAAAATATTTTCAACAATCCCCTTAAAAATTATAAAATCGCAACTTGTCTGTCTGTCCGTCCGTTTGTTCGTGCGTCACAACAAGTTTTCTAGCAAACCACATAAGCTAGAATGAGGAAATTTTCTACGTAGGTCAAAAGTGGTGCCTCTTGAAATTTGCGGTGCAAGAAAATATTTTAAAGTGTTTAAGGGGGGCCTCCCCATACAGGGGGGTGTTTTATTTTTTTTTATTTCTGCAGCCCTCTAGCAGCCAAGTTTCTCAACAGATTCCAACAAAACTTGAAATTATAAGTTATCAAGGCAAGCTAATTTAATTTAACTATGCAAATCGGATGACAAATTAAAAATTCGTAAATTTACAGCTTAATATTTTTAGCAGCCGTTTTCAATAAAAATTCAAAATGACGGCCCCTGGTAGTTCAGAAAAGAATCGAAAATGTATATATTAATGGCAATGCAAGTGCTGATTAAACTTTCATGGAAATTTTTTGAAATTAACTATTTGAGCTATTTAAGCCGACAAGTTATCACCTTTGTGTGGTAGCCACTGTGAAATGTATAAACAGCAAATGTGAGAAGGGTGAAACGAGTATAAATATGTTTATAACAATTTATTACCCACCGATTTTCAATATTTGATCCATACGTGTTTAACTCAATTAGATTAGCAAAATATTTGCGCCTCTATGAAGTGTCTCCAAATATGAACGGCGGCAGATTCTTTTTGTTAATAAAACCCCATGTAATGCTACCGAAATTGCAGTCAGAAGTTAAGTAGTAGGCAAGCCAAATTCTTTTCCGAAACCTTACGCTACATACGAGAAATTTACCTTTCCAGCTGGTGCTGCCAACGGGGATTTTTCAATTGGTGCAACTTTGGATTTTGCAGTTACTTACTTTACGTGTACTTTTTCATTCTCGTCCACTGTTCGTAAATAAACTACAGCTCAATACGCCACACTAGATGCATTTGAGAATGCCTGCAGTTCATGTTTAACGCTCACTTTTAACGCTGCGTCTGAAAAAGCCCAATAATATTCTTTGAAAATTTGCGTCTCTTTTATCAATGTAAACTTGCGTATACATTTTAACTAAGTCTGCTACGATACAAATACTCGTAGGATGTTTTCTTCACCTAAGCCAAAGATATCGCAAATCTTGTTGAAGTTTAGGGCCTACCATGAGGTCATCGTTAAGAGATACGTCGTTTAGTGCTTTACTTGAAGCATTAAATACAACGCGGACTTTTGTAGTATCTTTATCTTCACGAATGATTGCGTGACGGGGCAAATCAACATCACTAAGATTTTTCATGTCATGCTCTTCAACCAGTTTCATATGATTAATTGTGTCATATTCTTCCAAAACTTTGTTGTACTCATTTGAAAGTGCTGGATTTCTATTGAATCTTCTTTCTGATATGAGCAGTTTCCATGTAGCAATGTCCCATGATTTGCTATATTGACACTGAGTGTCTGATGTTTTGAAAGGTAGTCTCACAACAAATCTAGCATCTTCACGTCTTATGGTAAGTTTATCCTAGAATTCTTCACAAATCTTTCCTTCTGTCGTAAATCTCTTTTCAATGCTTTTCGGCTCATTTCCCATCTCCCAAAGTACTTTTAAAAGCTCATCTTCTTTTACTTGAACGTGCAACGTTATTATGGTGTGAATACTTGGGTCGTCAATCACCTTCCCAGATAATATTCAACCAAATAAAGTATTCTGTGCTATCAAATTTCCTTGCTGACTCTTCTTAACTACTTCTAGTAATATTTCTCCATAAACGTCAACTCCTAGTAAGATATCAATTTTCCCAATTTTTTAAGCTCCAGCCAATCAGGTATGTGTACTTTACTGATGGCAATAAAGAAGTAAGTGACTTTAATACGTAAGCATAAACCTGCATTATTTTTTCAGGTTCTGAACGTGATTTTATTTCAATATTAACCGCGTGTTTAATCATCATTTGACCGTTTCCTAAATTTGACATTTAACCATTTACATTGTTCGGAAATGAAAGAAGCTTGCTAGCCTTGGTCAAGCAATGCCCTAATAATGAAAGGTAAACCATTTTTACAACTAGTCTTTACAATAGCAGTAGCGTGTAACATCTAAAGTGTTTTTAAATCTCCTCTCGTAAAGTTAGCTGCAATTGTTATCTGGTTTGATGAAGAAGTCGCTTTACTCTCATGCTGTGTGACTGGTCTCGTAGGGTCCTCATTTTGTCTTCTAGCATTGTAAACTTGTTTATCTTCATCTTCGAAATGAAGTAAAGTGTGATGTCACCTCCCACATTTTTGACAAGACGTATTTTAGCGACACTTAAACACTGTGTGCGTGGGCGCAAGACAGTTGAATCAGAGCTTTTTTGTTTGTGCAATATTTTTTCTTTCCACTGGTTGCTTCTTAAATCCATCACAATAGAATATGTAATGTGACCCATTGCACAATGCGCATAACTATTGGGCTGTATTAGGTTTCACGTTCACAGTCGAATGAAATGCTTTTGTTCTGATGGATTGTTCTAAGTTCGTATATGTTGCAGCCGCCTGAGAGCTCCTTGTTTGTTTACTCGTATCAATCATCTCTAGACTTCTAAAGCGTATCTCTAAAAACTTCTTTAATTGGGTCCATGTCAGATCGTCTCCTAATCGACTTACGTAAGTCTCTCACTGTTTGTGTGACTCTGCGTCTAATTTGAAAACAGTCAAGCGTATTGTCGCATCCCATTCTTGTATTGCAATGTTAAGGTTATTCAGTGCTTTCAAACATGAAGTAGTTGTGTCTAATAACTTTCTGATTGCTCTTCCAGACTCGTGTTGTAAACCCTTTTATGCAAATAGGCTCTTGAGAATAACGTTGCAATCATATCTTCTATTGTTGTATCTTTTAGTTAATTGTTCCCATGCTTCTTTGTAGTGGGCTGATGTAGTAGGAAAATTTCTCAATAGTTTTTTAGATTCACTATAGACAAGCTCGTTTTCATGTAAAGAAGTTGTTGTACTGGTGACAGCGACATGCTCTAATTTGTCTAATAACTTCATTCTCGCAGTCACGTAACTAGATTTAGTTCGCGTTTCAAGATTTGCCTTTTTAAAGTTACGTTCCATTTGGTCTTTTATTAAACTCTCCGTTTTTATGGCATGTGGAGTCAAAAATTCACCAAATAATTATTTTAATGTATTTTATGTATTTACAATATTATGAAATCACGAAGAATTTTACAAGTCTTGTTTTTCACAGATTTAGGTTCCTTTACTCACGGCTTTAGTTCTCGCAATCGCGCCTACACACCACACATCCAATGTATAAAGAATAACAGCATGCACCGTCAACAGTTACTTTCATGTATAACTTCTCGAAAGTTATGTTCAACAAGAGGCGCCAAATCCAATTACATCTGTCCAATTCGAAGTATATTGAGTTCCATAAGTCCTAATTGTCCTTTTCTCTACTGTCCTCCTTTCCCGGGTTTCAGCACCATGCTAAGAATGAAAACTTGACACGTGTTTTTAACTCGTATATTTTCGCCATATTAACTCAAGCAAGTACACGCTTGGAAATCATAGTTAAGAATGATGAATTTCGACGGATGTAATTAATTAAGGTTGTTATTTTTATGATAAGCATTTGACGCCATCTATGACTTCACATCGTAACTAACTGTTTTACACTATTAACTAACTAACTATTTTACACACCTACCGTTATATTTTACTACGTTCTTAGTCCCATAATTAGTGTGAGCCCATCGCTATTTCATTTATGTCTGCTTATATAAGACATTTAACTCCAGCGTAGACGGTCCCAAACCCGTTTGGGAAAAGAAGAGGAAACCCCTTGTTTCCTTCATCGTGTTCTGATTCAACAACGTTGGGCCTAGAGCATAATTGCCGTCGGCACATACCGAGGAGCCAATTGTAACTCAGATCATTACTTGATCAATTTAACCTATCGATGTCGTATCTCAAAGGCATATTCGGCGAAGACCACCCCGCAACAAAAATTTGACATCAAAAGGCTCCAAACAGCGTCTGCGGCCAAAAATTTCACTTAGACCCTCAACAACCTGCTGCCTCCCATCTTATTAGACGCATCGTTAAAAACAAGCAACATGCTCTGGATGGAAGTGAATGCGGCCATTAGCACCGTGGCAGAACAGACGATCGGATATCAAGCCCGGCATCAGAGGGATGAGTGCCAGAATGCGTTGGACAAAAAGAATCAGGCATACAAAGAATATTAGGTAGGAAAACCAGGACAAAAGAACACTATGAAAATCTCAGAAGAGTAGCGAATAAGATAGTTAGAATTAAGAAAAGAAAATACTATGATGACCAATTGAGAAGAATAGATGTAAGTTTAGCGAGTAACAACACAAGACAAGCATATAAAGTAGTGAAAAGCCTGAAACGTGATTATTAGCCCAAAACCACGCTCTGTCGTGAGAAATTGGCTATCATCACCGATGAAACCAAGATTAAGAAAAATGGGCAATATCCTTAGTCCTCCACACAGCTCCACAACATCGGAGCAAATAGATGTCTGCAAAGAGCTTCCATTGGCCCCACCAACTCTGGATGAAGTTTGTGCCATCATCAAAGCCCAAAAGAATAATAAAGCGCTGGGCATCGATGAGATTCCAGTGGAGCTCATCAAATATGGCAGCAGTAGTGTTCATCAAGCTATTCACAAAGTCATCCAGCACATTTGGCAACAAGAACATATGCCGCGCGAGTGTAGCCAATCAATTATATTCCCTATCCACAAAAAAAGATGACAAGCTACAGTGCGAAAATTATAGAGGCATATCACTACTTTGTACGGCGTACAAAATATTTTCTAAAATCTTAGAAAATAAAATCGGATCATACGCCAACAGTATTATTGGGGAGCACCAAGGTGGTTTTAGAGCAGGTAGATCAAAAACAGACCAATTGTTCACAGTCAAGCAGGTACTGGAAAAATGCTGAGAGTTTAACATAGACGTACACCAAATCTTTATTGACTTTGAGCAAGCACACGACCGTATTGATCGTAATGTACTGTACCAAATAATGCTTTGCTTTGGCATTCCAGCTTAATGAGTCCGTCTTATCAAAATGACAATGACGTCGATGACCACCCAAGTCCGCATCAATAACCAACTCAACGATGCCTTTGACACAAATATCGGACTAAAGCAGGGAGACGGGCTGGCCCCATTGATATTCAATTTGGCTCCAGAATACGTCAAAAGGAAGCTACCTGTCGATATGCGAGGTACATTACTATTCTATATAAACATTTTGTCACGGTCGTTAACAACTACCAAAGAATTCTTCCTGAAACTCGACAGCGAAGCAAAACTAGCAGGGCTACAAATCAATGAAAATAAAACAAAGCTCAGGACGCAGTACCTCAAGTACATAAAACATCGTACTTGGAGAATATCGTATCGAAAATATTAGCAAATTTGTGTATTTAGGCGCCAAAATAACGAAGACGGGCAATGAAAGAGACGAAATACGCCAAAGAGTACAGCTCGCAAATAAAATATTTTATTCAGTATTGACGATCTTGAAGACCAGCTCCATACACAGGAAAACCAAGCTCCAAGTCTACAAATCGGTGATAAGACCTGTGTTATGCTATTTGTGTGAAACATGGATCCTAACCCAAGCATCCGCAAATATATTGAACGCCTTTGAGCAATGGGTCCTGAGGTGAATAATCGGAGCGAAGCTAGACGGAGTCCAATAGCATTTGATACAACCAGGAGCTGTATGAAATTTTTGACGAACCGGAGGTCTCAACGATTGTAAGACTGCGGAAGATGCCATGGGCTGCCCACATGAATTGTGTGGGCGAGCAACGAATACCCAAGAAGGTATTCGTTGGGAGAACTGAAGACCGGAGACCAGTGAGAAAACCGAGGAAGTGCTGGTCTGAATTGGTCAACGAAGGCAGTTCATCGCTGCTCAGATTTTGGAATTGGAGAACACGGTCAATGGACCGAGACAGTTGGAGGCGCTATTTGCAAGAAGCGAAGGCCCGAGAGGGGCTGTAGTCCTACAGAGAAAGAGGAGATTGTAAATCATTAGTTCAATAGATTTTTCCATAAAGAGGATTGATCTAAATGTACCGTTAGTTAAAAATATTTTAGACTTTGATTCCGCAATAAAACCCATCAAGATCGAACGTTCTTGAGTGCATTTCACATTAAAGTATACCACAATAAAATTCTGTTTGCGAGCGACAGTGAATCAAATGTTGTTGTTCATATCTCTAGACTCTGGAATATCTTCAGACTCTAGAGATGGATTATAATTCTATTCTGAACCATTTTGGTCTAATATGTTACCTATCACATGTAACTTTCATAATAGAAATCAAGATATGTATTAATTGTGAAAGTCGAATATTCTTAGTTCATTATCTGTACAATCCTCTCCAGTACTCTTTCCCTATGTTCCTATTGATCCTCATTACCATACAATGAGATTAGACGATTCAATTACGGCTAATGCGTGTGATCGTCAAGTCAGGGCAAAACGATACAATTTCAATAAGACGAATTATGACCAACTCTCTGAGTCTCTACTTTCAGTTGACTGGTCATACTGCCTTAATGGTATGGACTCTGGCGCTGCTTGTCGAAAATTCGATGTTTTCCCTTTGAAAGCCATCTCATTCAGAATGCTTTTCAGATGTTCATGAGCCTCAAAGAATAGCTGTGTTAAAACTTTAATATTTTGCGAGCTATGAAAATGAAAGACGAAGCTCGTCGGGTCTTTCTCCGTGAAAGATCGTCCGTTGCACAAATGAACTTTTGTCATTCCAGATTGCTTGCAAAAAAGAGGTGTGTTTCTATTTCCGTAGTATTGAATGCTCCTTAAACTCAAATTGTTCCAAACCCTTCTGCAAATATATCCCTTCTTTTAAATGATGAAATCACTTTATCCCTTGTAGAGATTTGTGAGCTCTTATAGACGCTTTTTCTTTAGAACATTTTCACAAATGTATCAACGTTCTTCGTTGAATTTTCTTGCACCTTTGGAGAAGTAAGCTGAATGATCGTTGAACTTCACAGCTCGGCCGGTTCTGGTTTAGATGAAATTTTTAATCACTTTGTTTAATTTTTGTCCTCTTCAATTTATGTCCCTTTTTCCTCTTTTTTCAATATCAGCCTTAAAGACTTTGTGAAATTTTTGTCTTCTACAGTTTGTGTCCCATTTCTCCTTTCTTTTCAACATCAGCCTTAAAAACGGTCTCCTTTCCAATTGCAAATGTTAGGAACATTTTGTAAAGCTTTTAGGGTTATTTTTTGTTGATCATCTGCTGATGAACTTTATGTAAGTCTTGCTATTGCATCCTGGAATACTGCTGTCCTGTTTGAAGTTCAAACCGTCACTACCTTATTTCGTTTATCCGTCCTTGATATCCCTTCATTGGCAAACCGCCAAACCTTTCTGGATGAGCGTTTGCGTTATCAGCTTATCCATGGTTCCTTGAATTGGCGTTTAGTTAGCCATGTTCCGTTAAGGCATGTGGTTTGAGCAACAAGAACAAACCTTATTGATATATAAATGAGCTATTCTTCCACTACCTACATGATGAGTTTCCATTCGGAACTTTTTTGCTTCATATGTAGTCTTCGTAAATTTTTTCAATCACTTTACTTGATTCTAGCTTACATTCTCGCTTTATGCTTTGAAGTATACATATGAGAGTGGTCCGATAAGTACTTAGCCTACAAAAGAAAAACGGGAATTGGGTTTCTCGACGCTTGTGAAGTGGGCCTCCGTAATGGGGATGACCTCCTCATTCAAGTGAAATTTTTTTCGGTGAGTAAGATTTTGAACTTTGGAAATAAAAAGAAGTCACGCCGGTACGTTGTCATGGTGGAAGAGGATTTTTTTCTTCGCCCAATGGGGTCTTTATTCTACAATTCGTCGTCAAATCGGCTCAATAATTTGGCATAGTAGAGCCCTGTGACCGTTTTGCCCTTCTCCAGGTAGTCGATGCAGATCACACCTTATGAATCTTAGAAAACGGTGGTCATCACCTTTTCGGCCGATAAAACTGTCTTCATCTTCTTTGGAGCACGTTCGCCAGGTGAAGTCCCCTGCTTTGATTGCTCCGTGATCTCTACCAATGGAGCCATGTTTTGTTAACGGTCACAATATGACGCGGACTGCACTTAAACAGCGTAAAATACTGCTCTAAAGTGGTCTCGTGGTTACGTTTGTTGTCCGGAGGGAGTAAACGTGGCACCCATTGCGCCAAAAGGTTTCCCATTTTCAAAATTTCATGCAGGACATAAAACACGCAATTTTTTGATATGATTTGTCACGTTACCCTCTGTGGTAGCCGTTTTTGGGGCTTCTGGGCATGGCTTATCAATAACCGACGTTCGACCACGTCGAAACTTGTTAAACCAGTTTTACACGGTCACTATCTCAGGAGCAGAGTCACCGTACACAGTATCCAACCGCTCTTTGATTGCACTGCACGATTTTCCTTCCATAAACAAGGATCAAATCACCGAACGGTATTGCTCTTTCTCCATTTTTCTAAAATCCGTGGACACCCCTATTTCCACACGCGGTCAAAACGAAACCACGAGTCCGGTTTGGCTGAAATTTTGACAGTAGCCATCTACAAGAATGTACTACACGATAGTAAATCTCTCTTGCGATATTTGCACTATCGGGCGATGAGGCGAATTACTCATCGGCCCACCCACGTTTATTTATTGCTTTAACCTACCTTTCGACTGGATTTTTTTTTAAGTGGAAAGAAGCCAAAATAGACAACAATCATACAGACAAAACTGATAACCTAACATACTCTCCAAAAGAAGTTACTTATTGCATAAATATGCGGAAATACCTTTTCTAACATAGAAATGTTGACACTTTCTGATAATTAGTTGTCACTTAAGTGAATTCAAAATTAAGGTTCTATCTGATAGGCTGGAAAAGTTCAATAGTTGAACAATGAAGCATAATTTGTGAAATATTAATTGGCTTGACTATCCTACATATTCATTCGTGCATGTGGCATATCAATCAATTATTGAGGATCAAATAACTATCAAAGCATAACGTAAGAGTAGAACTTTGATGATATATGAAAAGCATCCCACTCATAAGTCTAAAATTATACTCCTACCCCGTTTGCCGGGACTGTATCGAAACGAAAGCTATTAATCTAAGCATCAATGACAATCAAAGCACCTACCACCTATGCTTCACAATCTGAGCAATTTGCCGCTCTTCTAAGTTATATTCTATGATAACTCATTTATCCTTTTGAGTGGCATTTTCATTTGATGAAGCTTATGGGTAAGTGTCCTTATTCTCCTCTCAACAGAGTCCTTAGCAGCATCTGCTTTTCACAAGAGGAGCACACACGGTAGTTGAGATACTACGACAGGATGGAAATTATGAGGCTGAAAGTTTGAAAAGCAAGTCAAGCGGCCGAGAGATATATTTGCATTCCCTTTTGAAATACACTATGCTATGTTGTCCATATCAAAATAAATGTACACCAATCACAAGTTGGAAAATCGTCCGCAAATGACTTCCACTACAATGAGTTTGGATTGGTCTGGATGAAGGATAATCTTTTGGCATAGATGATTCCCACCGGGGCACTGGCTTGGTATGTTCAACTTTTTGATATATGTAAACTTAACCACTTCTGAGTTTGGTTCAAAAATCCTGTTCAACTTGGGAAACTGTCCAGAAAGCAGTCTTCAATTAAGAAAAGTTGAAACATTGTCTTGCTACGATTCAAAGCTGTCTAAAGTTGCAAGGAGAAATAATATTGTTGTTAGACGTTACGGTACAGCGAAGGGATTCATATTTAAGTACGAATAATCAAGCAATTGCATTTTTTAGTGGCACATATTCGACAAGAAAAATATTTTTAGGAAACGATGTACATATAGTACCTATACTTATTTTTCCATGTAACAGATTGTGCCCATTACAAAATAGAGTAAATTATCGCACAACTAAGAGAAAGAGGATTAAAAAAAACATGAAATTGGTAGACATAAATAATAAAAACGTCATAAGTGAAAAAAATACTAAGAACTAAGAAGAAGAGGAAGGCTACAGCTCAAGATGAAGGTCATATTGATTATTTATTTATTGCCAAACAAGGCATCATTTAACAAAACACAAAGATATTACAATTTATACATTAGGTTACTTAATGATCTACTGTATCCGGGAAGAGCAGGATTGTGTAATTATGGACTTGAAAAGGGACTTGGAAATGGTTGGGGAATAATGATTGCTGAATTTGTTAAATGCTTTACATCTATTTATTGGCGCGTTATCCGCATATATGGTCCGATGTGTTCTTGTGGTGAACATAGGAGAATTTCTGGTAACTCTAGAAGGGTTATTCAGCCGTACGTTCTCGAAAATGAATTTCACTTTAATATTACCCCTAAGCACATCGAAAATTAGGCATGAGGACAACGCAGTTCGCCTAGAAGCTAGTGATGCCATATTCAATACTTGGAGTCGGTTATCGTAGGATAGAAGGCTATGGAAATCTCTGGGGTCATAGAGGGACCTTAAGGCAAAGAGTAAAAATTGTTTTTGTACCGACTCGAATCTAGTTTTATGAATGTTGTAAATTGGGTCCCAGATCAAACAAGCATATTCGAGAATTGGACGAACAAGTGAAGTGTATAGCGATTTTGTTGCCCAAATATTCTCGAATTCTTTGGCTCTCCTTTTGATGAAACCTAGCATCCTATTAGTTTTAGAGAGGGCTTCGTCATGTTGAAGATTGAACCGAAGCTGTGTGTCTAAGATTACGCCTAGATCTACTATGCTCTCAACTTTGCTCAAACTTGTGCTTTTGATTTGATAATCGTTAAGGATGATTTTTTTTTCTGGAAAAACTTACAACATGGCATTTATCCAAATTGAGTGCAAGTTGATTATCGTTGCACCGTTGGGCAAAATATTTAATTTGGATTGAAGAAAGGAAGCGTCAATATGCGATTTTATAATGTGATATACCTTCAGATCATCGGCATAAAAAAGGTGAGGTATATCGGATAGTGCCGCTGAAAGGTCAGATATGAAGATATTGAAAAGTAATAGACCCAGATCACTACCCTGAGGAACCCCAGAGAGGACATTAATTTTCTTCGATAAGCGACCTTGGAACTTGACATATTGGATGCGGTTTTTCAAATATGAATGAATCCAGTTAAGCAGTGGGTCAGTGATTCCAAAACTTAGATGTTTTTTTATCAATATTTCATGATTCACGCGGTCAAACGCCTTGCTGAAATCGGTGTATATGGCGTCGATTTGGTTAGCTTTTTCCATCGCACATGGAATGTCTGACGTCAACACGACAAGGTTGGTGGTAGTAGATCTACTTTTCCGGAAGCCATGTTGCTCGTCGTTGAGATAAGGTTCAATAAGAGGTGAAATTTTATCGCATACAATCTTTTCAAAAAGCTTCGGTATGGAAGATAACGTAGCGATTCCCCTATAATTTTCAACAGACCGCTTTTCGCCTTTTTTATGGATTGGTATTATATAAGATGGTTTCCAATGTGAGGGGTAGACACCGCTCGAAAGCGATTTATTAAAAATGAGGAAAAGAGGGAGGGACAAATTATCTTTACAGAGGGCCAAAAAACGAGGGGGAATGAGATCGGGGTCAGGTCCTTTGTTCAAATCAAGAGCTTCGATGGCTTGACGAATTTCCTCTTCAGATATCGAAATACTATTGATCTGTGCTCTTGGTGCTATTTCAGAGGACGGAAGGTTTTGAGAGTTTCCAGGATAGCAGTAGATTCCTTGGAAAAAATCAGCAAAAAACTCACAGATTTGCTCTGGAGAAGAAGAGATAGAATCATTGTATTTCATTGCTGAAGGGTAACCATGTATCTTACGTTTTACGTTGACGAATTCGAAAAATTTTCTAGGATTCCGAGTGATTTCTTCACCTACAACATTTATGTAGGATTTATATGCTTCTTGAGATTTAATTTTAAACTCATTAACGAGCTCGTCATATTTTCTCTTAAACTCTTCGCCAACGTTGTTACCATTTTTTAGGGTTTTGTACTAAAATACAAAACCCTATTGCAATCACGACCTGTGTCCGTCTGTCCGTCTGTCCGTCCGTCCGTCCGTCCGTCCGTCTGTATGTCACAGCAGTTTTTCTCCGAAACTATAGAAGCCACAGCCATGAAACTTTGTGGAAAGGTCAGAAGTGGCGACTTCTTGAAAATTCAAGGGTGGAAAAAATTTTCAAAGGGGTTTAAGGGGGGTCTCCCCATATAGGGAGGTGGCCCCCAAAAAAAAATTTTTCACCATTTGTAGTTGAATAGGGTGTCATTAGAAAGGTCTCAATGAGACCTTTTCAAAACAAGTCTTAGAATTGCTTTATGAGTACCGAGGGGGGCAGGGGAAGGGGAAATGTACGAACTTTTCGCGTACCCCCCCCCTCGCGATTGGACACCTTCCATCCGAAAAATCTGAAAAAAATCATGAATGTAGGCCTTGAAGAGTACAACAACAACAAATACATGAGAAGTCGAAATTCACTCAACTTTGTTAGTAATAGTATGTTTTATCGATCTTATGTTTTCTTGAATAAAATCTAAACGGTACCCTTAAATTCAATAAAATTTAATAAACAGGTGACTATTTATAAGATTGATCTTTTCTGAAAGTTTCATAAAGATCGAATAGTATTTAACGAAGTTATAGTGATTTGAATTTTCTTATATTACTATGGAACAATATGCCCTGTATTACTATGGAAACATATGGCTATGGAGCCATATGCACTTTTTACCGACTAAGACACTACAGCTTTGCTAGGATTTGCATGAAAATTTCACGAATGATAGGTATCATGAAGATAAGTACATACAATTGAAACAAGTCGAAGAGGCAGGAGAGAGCTCCTAGCAAAAGGGCTTTGTAACCATTCTAGGATTCGAAAAAATAGGCCATGAATCGATGATTACAGTACAGAGGAGTGGCCCCTGAAAAAAAATTTCATGAAAGGTAGCCGATATGAGTATCAAATGAAAGTTCTCTATGAGAGCTTTTCAAAACAGTTCTTAAACTGACAGTTTTTGCTTCAGTGGGAGCACAGGGGGGGAAACACATGAAAAATGTGTTTCCTCCCTCGCGAATGGACACCACTGATCTAAAAAATCTGAAAAAAATATCAAAGGAGATATTTATGGGTGTAACTATAACAAATACCTCAGAAGTCAAAATTCGTTCAACTTTGTTAATAATAGTATGATCCTCGAATTTCACATTTTCTCCAATTAAATCGTCTTTGACATGTATCTTGATTTTATTCGTTGCTGGTTACTGCATTTTGTGAGTTGAGTACAAAACCCTTCTGACATGAGCATAGGTCTGTCTACCCAACTTGTTCATATTTTATATAGCTTGTTTCGTTGGTTTAGTAAACGCCTGAGGTCATTTCCCAGCCAGAGTTCAGAAACCTTGTCTTTTTTCTTAATTTTAGGTACAAATGAATCAACAGCGTCAAGAATGATTTGATAGAAGGTGGATAAGGCTTGATCTAAGTCTAATGTTGACAAAGTACCAGTCCAGTTGAAAGTTGATAGAAGGCTGTTAATATTGTTATAATCGCCATTGCGAAAGTCATATACAATCTAATTATTGTAAGAAATAGGGTTTACTGAATCAGGAGTGGAAAGTTCAACAGAAAAGGCGGAGTGATGAATTGTGTTGGAAAACAGGTGCTCGCTCTCATCAGTTGGATTGACCACTACTTCGTCATGTGCATTTGTGAAAATGAGGTCTAACCAATTTCCGTTTTTGTTGGGGATAGGAGCGGTTTGCTGCAAATCATTGCCATATAGGGTGCTCACTAAGTTAAAGTCATTACTGGCTAGAAGATTGACGGGAAGAAGATTACCAAGTTCATCGGTTACGAATTTAATGTTTGGCCGATTAAAGTCACCAGTTATAATGACTCTGTCTTCTTCATTAATTCCGGCAGTAATTCCAGCTATGATATCACATACAGCATTATAGATAATTTCGACAGATTCTGGAGGTAAGCATGATTTTGGAGGGACATAGAAGATGCCAATATATACAGAAAATTTCTGCAGCTTTGTTTGCACTATTTTATGCTGGAATAATGAATTTGATAGCGTCTTGACGGGCTCACTAAGGAGAAAGTTATGAACAGCAATCAATACACCACCTCCGCGTCTATGCCCAGTACTAAGGAAATCTCTGTCGTCTCTATAAATGGACCAATTATTGTCCAGAATCTCCTCATTTTTGTGAGAGTCATTAAACCATGTTTCGGTCAGGGTAAGTTTATTAAAATGGCAAGATTTTGCGTCAAGAAACAGTTGGGGCAGTTTATTACGGATACCACTACAGTTGTGGTAAAACAGTTTAATACTATGTTGAATAGACTTATGAAAGGCGACGAAAAAATTTGTGTTGATTTTCTCTTGTCCTTTGTAGTGAAGAGATATAACTGAAACTAACAAAGGAAGCATAGGTCTCAAGATATTTTTTCACCTGGTCTATGGTCACACCCAACTCTTTATGGTAGGAAAAATATAAGTTCCGAAGTGCGTCAAGATCGACCGGAAGGCCTTCTCTTTGAATAATGATATTGAGACTAGTCCTCGTTTTACCTTCAATACAGGTTGTTTCCGGTGCTTTATGCATGTAGGAGAGGTAAAGGCGAACACATTCATAAATTTTGTGCTCTCTGAGCCTTGAAATAAGGTAACTTTTCTCCAGATCGTTACTCGAGATAATAGTGGCCTTAACAGTGGGTGGCTAGAGTGGAGCTAGAAATGATTTGCTCTTGTTTGAAGTAGTTGATAAAGTTGGCAGTCCAGATGAGCTCGGGGCTGGTGGTATTTGGTCTTTACCACGCACGAAATTACTGTGCCTAGTTGTTGAGATGGTTGTTTCAGGTATCGAGGACGGATCTTTAATCATCTCATCGACACTCGATCGCTCTTTTCCAGAAATTTTTCGTGGTTGGCCACAAACCTCCTTAGTGGTGTTGACTTCTGGCTCATTTAACGTATCACTATTCAATAAAATAGGAGGAGGTAAGGATGGAGGTGCGTTATAAGAGATGTTTGATGAAATTGAAGCGTTAGTTACGGAGTTAGGAATACATACTTTTAGATACGATTCTAAGGGTTCAGCCACATTGCGATTCAACTGTCGTATTGAGCGATTTTTAGACGCAAATATTAACACACTGCGACAAGATTTCCGAACGAACTTCAGGCATGCGCAGAACTGATATGCTCATTTGAAGGTATGTCTTTGCCAGGAACACATGCGCTCCACTTTATTTAAGCCAATCAATAGGAATTTAGATATGGCACATATACAAAGACGAAGGGCGCCTTGCACGTTGTGGGGAAAAAATTAGAAAATTAATATTGATAAACCGAGAATTAAAATTATTTGAAATATTAAAATTGTTAGCGAAGGCGCCAAAGATAATATAAATTAAGTAGCATCGTAGTCTGGCATTTTAACTATTTGTTTTTTCGTAAATCAATATTTTCATATTATTAGCTCATATCTTGTTTAATGTAACTGTCATTTTATTGCCGCTTCAATGATTAGATCTTTCAAAAACTATTGCATATGGGCAGACAAACAAACAGCATTCATTTGGGTTTAGTTCAAGCCTTCTAACTCATTTGTGCGCTATGCAAGAAACCCCCAAGAATAGCGGTGTCAAATTTCTAAATGATGTGCGCATGCGCGAGTATAAAAAAAAACTTCCTACTAAACTGGTTTTCGGAAAAATCACAAATTCCTGCGATTTCCAAACTGACAAGAATTGTCACTAAGTCGCAGTGTACGCGCTTCCATTTAACAATGTGTACGTTTCGACAGTTGCGCGACTATATAGTCGTAGCCTGATCCCTTCCTAAGCATAATTGAGTGAAAATATACCAAGCAACGTGAGAATCGAACATCAAGTTATTCGGCGATCTTGTAGAACACGTTACGTGCCTCACTGGAATCTAGTTGACTAAGCTAGTATCGACCACGGCAAAGCCTGTAAAGGAAACATTCGTCAAGATAGACTTCTCGGCACATCATGGTAGCTTGCTTATTTTTGGGAACATGGTTTGCACTCACAGCATTCAAGCTCCAACAAATGAAAAATTTCTTTCCATCAGTTTTCATTATAAATTAATAAATTTAACTGAATACTATACATATTGAGCTCAATACATGGCAGGATTATTATGTGTAGTTGACGCGCTTCTGTAGCCACATTCCATCTCTATCATTGGTTTAGCTCGAAGGGATCATAAAATTGCAATATTTACGAGCTTTAATAAAAATGTCTGGTTCCATTTCAACAACATTCTGCAAGCGATTAAATATATAAAATTAGCTCATGAAATTTCGATGGCTCGATAATATTACATTGTAACAATACTTGCAAAATGTGTACTGAATTTCATTCATTTCAAATTTTGACGGACTTAAACGTTGCAATTTCACTAAAAGCCTATTAGAACTCATAAAATCTTGGTGGTATCAGTGCACTATACTGTCACAGAAGTTACATAAGCATGCAAAACTTTATGGTCGACGTAATCGTCCATCAGAACAGTTAATTCGATTAACCAAGGATTGTTTCTACACCACGTTTCTTCTTCTTCTTCGTAGCACTAATGTCCTTCTCGAACCTTTGTTTCCTGCAAATAGCGCCTCAACTGCTTTGGTCCATTGACCGCGTTCTTCAATTTCGAAATCCGGGCAGCAATGAACTGTCTTTGTCGCCCAAGGCAGACCAGCGTTTCCTCGGAATACCTTTTTGGGTATAAGTTGTTCGTCCATACGATTTATGAGTCCAATCTATTGAAGCTTCCGCAGCCTGACAATCGTTGGGACCTCCGGCTCTTCAAACAATTTATACAGCTCATGGTTGCAACCAAGGATTGTTTCTACACCACCTTTCTTCTTCTTCTTCGTAGCACTAATGTCCTTCTCGAACCTTTGTTTCCTGCAAACAGCGCCTCAACTGCTTTGGTCCATTGACCGCGTTCTTCAATTTCGAAATCCGGGCAGCAATGAACTGTCTTTGTCGCCCAAGGCAGACCAGCGTTTCCTCGGAATACCTTTTTGGGTATAAGTTGTTCGTCCATACGATTTATGTGTCCAATCTATTGAAGCTTCCGCAGCCTGACAATCTTTGGGACCTCCGGCTCTTCAAAAAATTTATACAGCTCATGGTTGCATCGAGTTTGCCATCGGTCCCCGTCTAACTTCGCTCTGATTATTTGCCTCAGAACCCATTTTTCGAAGGCGTTCAATATTTTCGTAGATGCTTGGGTTAAGGTCCATCTTTCACACCCATAGCATAACGCAGTTTTTATCACAGATTTGTATACTTGAAGCTTTATTTTTCTGGGTATGCAGCTGGTCTTCAAGATCTTACATACTGAAAAAAAATATTTTATTTGCGAGCTGTATTCTTCGCCGAAGTTTGCCTCTTTCATTACTGCTTCTCGTGATTTTGGTACTTAAATACTCAAATTCGCTCACATTTTCGATACTGTATTCGTCAAATGTGATATTTTGTGTGCTTGAGGTATTTTTCCTAGACTGCATTATGAGCTTTGTTTTATTTTCATTGATTTGTAGCGCTACTAATTTCGTTTCCCTGTCGAGTTTCAGGAAGACTTCTTTGGCAGTTGTTAATGACCACGACAAAATATTGATGTCATCCGCATAGGCTACTACTTGGCTCGACTTGTATGGTAATGTACCTCGTGTATCGACAGGTAGCTTCCTTATGACGTACTCTAGCACTAAATTGAATAGCAATGGCGCCAGCCCATCTCCCTGCTTTTGTCCGATATTTGTGTCAAAGGTGTCGGTGAGTCGCTCACTGAAGGGGGACTTGAGAGGTCGTTCACATCATTGTCATTTTGGTAAGACGGACTAATTTGGCTGGGATGCCAAAGCAAAGCATGATACAGTACAGTACGTTACGATCAATACTGCCATATGCTTGCTTAAATTTGGTGTAAGCCTATGTTGAATTCCCAGCATTTTTCAAGTACCTGCATACTGTGAAGAGTCGGTCTGTTGTCGAGCTACCTGCTCTAAAACTACCTTGATACTCGCCAATAATACTATTGGCATGCGATCCGATTTTATTTCCAAAAATCAGGTGCTGGCCGTTGTCGTTTGTTTCATCGTGGAGGCTATATCCTCCAGTCGTTCCCCAATGAGATAGCTCATTGCCAACCTTAGCGTTGAAATCACACAGAATTATTTTTGTGTTGTTTGTAGTTAATGAGTTGACTAGCCTTTCCAGGTGATTGTAGAACTTTTCCTTTGTTTCTTTGGTCTTTTCTTCGGTCAGGGCATGAGCATCGATGAGTCGCTTTTATATGGATCGTACACGTTCATTCATTGACGGCCTTAAAGTCAATAACGTACGATTTGAACTCCCTATCCACAATGAAACTCCAAATTTTTGTTTTCCATTAGGCTTCCCGCTTTCAAACTTATGTCTTGAATATTATTTCCAGTCCGGTTCAATTACTGGATTGCCAGCATTTTTACCAGGGTAATTGAGTGATCTGACATTCTAGGATCTAATGCCCTAGCCCTTTTACCGTTTGCGAGGTCGTTGCCGTGCGTCCAATCCACTCCAAGGCCTATCTGCAGGTTTCGAAACATTTTAAGGTTTTCCAGGGATGATGAATTAGCCCATCCCCCAACCGCCATAAACACAAAAACTTTTCAAATTAGAAAATGATTGACGGTTAACACAGGCGTTGTTAAAACTAAGTAAGATTTATAACTTGAATTTTGTCCTCTATTTGTTTTCAGAGGGGTCTATTTCGTTGGTTCTATTCCGTTGATACATTTCAAGACTTTATATCTATAACCCATGAGAGGTTGTTGTAGGTTCCCTTCCGGAAATCTCGAACGGACGAAGAGAAATTCAATATATTTGGTAAGAATTATTTGTTATTCATTCTTTTGGATTGTCGTTCCCGACATCCGTTCCGCTCTCCAGTGTGTGATATTACAGTGGTTTTGTGAAGGTCTTCTTTCCAGCGACTTATTTTATTACAATTTATTAGATAATATTTTAAAATTCACATCAGATGTCGGAGAGCTCGAAAAGCATTTTCCAGTATTTCCAGAATATTCATCTTTTGAACAGAGTTGAAAGTATTTCTGATTCATAAGTTCATAGTAGCATCATCCTTTGAGAAGAATTTAGGTGCAGATCTACTTGCTGAAACGCGTAACAAGTAATTATTATCATTGTAGTGCGAGAAGTGGGTTGGCCGACGCTAAATCTAAAATGTAGAGAAGATAAGTTCTCAACAGGATGAATTGTATCAATTAGTCGTCCCTTGATAAGCTTTTCAAGCTCATTTTGGGCAGCATACAGTACGGCATGTATAATCTTAATTGAGGTGTCTTTTACCCTAGTTAACGAATTTTAGCCTCATTATTTTCCACAATTGATTTCGTTATATAGTAGCCAGCCCCTCTTCCCAAGTACCTTGCTTAAGCTTCAACCCTCTGAATAACAATTCTTATTATCTCTTCATTTGGGCGTGAGGTTCGGCGCCATAGAGAGCCTCATGAAGCTAGCTAATTAATGTTGCGTCTAAAACAGCATCTGATGAGTTAAGCATAGTCAGCTAAATGAAATTAACTGGGTAATCATATATTTGCAGCCATTTTGTTCATAATTTTTCACAAAGCCTTCCGAAGGTGCGCTTTGAATACATTCAGCAAGATTAAGCCGGAAGGCTAGTTGAAGAAGTTTAACTGGCATGCTACTTTTTCAAACAACAAAGGTCTGAAGAGCAGAAAGTCTAAGTGTTTTTCATTGCAAACAGCCACAAGAGGATTAGTTTTGAAGAGTGTCCATACAGTTTGGTCCATCAAGTCTGCAGGACTTCAAATTTTCGCGGATTTTTTGATCGTTGGTTAGAGCGCCAAATCCTAACGAACTCATTCCATTTTTCGTCAAATTCTCTGAAAAATGTGTAAAAAGTCGTGATAAGACTTCTTATGGATTTTAATTTGCTCTAAGACGTAATTCTTCCATTCTTCTGTGAAGCGGGCGTTCATTGATATTCTACACAGTGATAAACGAATGGGTTGTTGGCTGAAGTTGAATGTACCCAATCTCAATCATAATGTATTGGTGGGCGCTTGCCAAGTAATCTTCCACAAAGCAGAAGTTTATATGTGTTTTTTTTCTTTTTGTGGTTGAGTTTTTCTTTTTGTGGTTGAGAGGCGAATACCATTTACGCACAGAGTGTGGGACTCCCATGCTCGCAAGAAGCGGCTGAACTATCCGCTAAATACCTCCCCTGTCAACATGAGAACCTAGCCTGTAACTGTTTGACACATTACTTCGGGCGAGGTCTCGTTTCTTACGCCGTAAGGTGCCTTCAAGCTGGGGAACCCCTCTTTTAGCGGGAGGAGAGAGGGGAAGAGGAAGCGCCAGAAAAGCGATCCCCCAACCCAAGCGCCTCCAGCTGCAGTGAGTGTTTTATCTTTTAGGACTGCTCGAACATAATGAGCCACCTGGTTCCATTTGTCAACCGATTCAAACATCACCGTGACTATATTATCCGGGTTAAGCTCTCCCGTGTCCCTGTAGAGGTCCCTTCACAGTCTGACCCATTTTGTGCACGCAAAAAATGTGCGGCAGGCATCTCTCCAGGGTAAAACCGGCAATCGGGGGACCGTGACTTACCAATCCTGTGCAGGTAAGGCTGAAAACACACATTCTCCCTCAAAAAGTGGGTCAGATAAAAGTCAGTCGCATCATGCCTTCGATTAAGCCATGATCTCACACCCGGGATGACACGCGCAGTCCGCCTTCCCTTCGTGCAATTCACACAAGACTGCTGTCAATCGTAGAGCGAGTGCTGTCTCTCCTCGCGGACAACCATTCCCCTCGCATCCTCGTTTCGGCACAGGTAAATAGCACGGTGCTCTCTAGTAAGGGTTTTCGGTAAACCTCCTTACTGAGAGCGTCGCCCCATACTTCTGCTCCGTACAGTATCACTAAGCCTGCAGCACTCATTAAGAGGCATCTTCTTGATGGGCTGGGTCCCCCTACATTGGCCATAAGTCAACTGAGAAGCAGCTTTCTCAGCCGTTGCCTTGATTTGCTCAGAGAAACTCATCTTTGAGTCGATCCGATGGCTTCGGTTCGATTCGTATGTCTTCAATACTGATCATCCGTACTCTAGGGATTCTCTTTTTTGTCAAGATGACCACTTCGGTTTTCTCCAGTACTAAACTGAACCTGCAAGCAGTCATCCAGTCCCTTACTCGGCACATTAGCATACCTAGCCTATGTTGTGCTTAATTAACGGTGTGCCCAGCGACCAGAGCCAAAACATCATTCATATAGCCGATCAAGAGCGACTCATCTGGCGTCTCCAGTCTCAGTAGTCTATCGCAAGGTATGTTCCACAGGCCTGGACCAAGATAGATTCCTGGGCAACACCCGATGTAATTTCTATTGTTCGGTGGCCCTATGTCATGTCGTAGAGCAGGCTTCGGTCCTTTAGCTAGTTCCTCAAAAGCCGCATTAGATATTCTGGAACTTGAAAATACTTTTCCAGCGTATACAGTATATCCACCCATCTAGCGGAGTTGAAGGTGTTCCTGTCGAGTGTCACCAACAGGACAATCCACCGCTTGGTGCGACTATATGCGCCTGCCTTCCGGACTGCGCTCACCTCTTCTGCAATCGCATCAATGGTAGAACATCTTGCTCTAAACCCGTACCGCCGAGAAGATAGGTCCCCAGCAGCACAAATCGCGTCAGTGAGTCTTCCCTTGATGTGTTTCTCTAGAAATTTCCAAGCTGTGTCTAGCATGTATAACGGGCGGTATGCAGATGGCAATTCGGGGCTCCACTTCCCTTGTTGATCAGCACGAGCCTCGCCACCTTTCATCGCACCGGGAAAACCCCGTCCCGTAGGCAAGCGTTGAATGTGGTGAGCAGCAAGTCAGGAAAATGGCGATAGACAAGCTGCAACACCTCAGCTGGAACACCTTTTACGCCTGGAGCCTTCCTCGCTTTCAGCGAAGGACTGTCTTTTCCAGTTCCGGCTGTGCAAAAAAGGATACTCGACCGCTATTATACGTGTGTATATGGTTGGTAATCAGCTTAGCCACTTTAAGCATATGTTAAAATAGCTCAACTTATTCACGAATAACTTCAAAGCAACTCCTTTCAAGCTTGGATTAGGGCCACTGCACTAGGTCAAGCCCAGGAAGAGCAAGTAAAGATTAAATTGGTGTAGTTCTTATCTTTCGTCTAGGAAATTTTCAAAGAAAACACTTTAAAAAAAGGTTGTCTCCAGCTACATTAATGTTGAGGGAAAGAGATAGTATATTCTTGTATGTTCCTGCATCATTCCATTTCTTAATCTGTTAGTCAGTCGGTCCGCATCCTACAACCTGACCGCATTTAAGTTTTCATATCCATTTAAATAAACGTTGTGTTTTAATTAAACGCTTGTTCTTACTGCTCAAACCCAACCGGTTATGAGCCCAGTGCAGTAGTGAAATCTTAGAAGAAATCGTATAGTGCAATTGTTCGAATAATAAAAACTGTATCCTGAATTGAAATCATGAGTGACGATAAAATACCGTTACTGACGAAATCGCCTTATGAACGATAGCTGTTTGAGGTGGCCATGTGCTTTAAATTGTATTAAGTATTGAATATCGTGGACGAGAGTCAAAAGTGGCCAGAGGAAGGCAAACTGGAGGATCAAGAAGCATGGCACAAAAAGGATGCAAAAACAGTTCGTATTTTACAGCCAGCTTGTGTGATGACGATCATTCGACAGTTCAAGACTGTGTTACTTCGAATCAAGTCTAGTGTAAAATAAAATCCCGGTACGAAAAGGAAATCAAATCGAATAAATAAATCCTGAATCAAACGTTTCACAGCCTAAACTTCAACGATTCACAGTCAGAAAAAACGACTAAAATTGGTTGATGAAAAGCTAACCGATTCCGCAATGGTTGGAAAATTGCTAACGGAATCTCGATCAAAGTTTGCTACATTTCGAGATTCGTACATGATTCAGTCGGCAACTGGTACATCTTTCACGTTCGAAAAAATAAAGGAGCAGCTGTTGCTAACTGCAGGAATGAAGATTAAAACAAAATGGGGAAGCATTAGTGGTGAAATGTGACAAAATCGAAAACCAAAAATAATAGTAGCCGTTGCAATCTTAAGAATGTCGAATGCTTTTACTGTCACAAAATCTGCCACTTTCGGAGACAGTGTCATGAGTACAAAACTAATAAGAAAAGCGGAAAGATCACAATGCAACCCAGTAGTGTATCTGTCAATGTTACCAGCGGGTCTTGTTTTATTGCTAACAAGTGTGTTCCGATATCTAGTGACTAGGTTGGTGATTCCCCTGCATTCTTCTAGATGATGAACAATAAATCCATTTCGTTTGAATTAGCACTGTACTAGAAGGCAAGCTATACATCACAGTGGGAAATAACGAGTCAATAATAGCGGCCGGTTGTGGAAAGTGCCAAGTTGTTTTGAAAAGCGGTTGACAACACATATAAAATGAAGTGATCTATGTCCCAAAAATCGGAAAAAACCTATTTAGGCTTGGTGATGAAACTAAAAGTGGGTTCGACAGAATGATGTGCGATAGTGAATTAGCCCAAATCTATCAGCCGGCAAATGCCGAACAAATTGTATTTGATTGACTTGGGCTGAACATTAAACTGCATTCACTAACTAAACTCGACAGCTATTTTTTTGAAGGTTGGGCAGTTGGAAAGCTCTGTCGTAAGCTTTTCCAACATTTTATGTCCCCAGAAATTGTTCATTTTGACATTGTCACACCAATGCGTACAAAATTGTTTGGTGGTGCACTGTACGCCGCCACTTCTGTTGATGACTATTCCGGGTTTGTGTAGTCTAAGCTGGTTAAAAACAAAAAGTAAAATAATTGATAAAGTATGTGAAGTAATTACTGAAATAAGTACTGGTGGTCCAAAACTGCATAAATTACATTCGGATAACCCGAAAGAATTTAAATGTGAAGAACCTTCAAAAGTGTTGCCTTAACATTCGGTAATTCAAGATTTCTCGGCGAACTAAATACCACAACAAATGGGACGATGCGAGCGTCAGAATCGTACACTAGCCAAAAGTGCGCGTTTTATGACTCATTCGGCTGGACTTACTTTGGAACTCTGGGCTGAACCAATCATAACTGCTGCCAGAATTTGAGATGTCATTCGACTAAACGTCTTGGTGGAAAATCACCGGAGGAGTTATTTTTTGGCAAGAAACCAAACGTCGAAAAATTACGCATAAATGACTCCAATCGTGGTAAATGGGAATAGAAAACAATAGAATCGCGACTCGTGGGCTACGCTGATATTAAAATCAACAAAAACGTTCCGAAGCAGTTGACTCAGTTGGGGCAACTGGCTCTTGAATCATACCAACAATTTGAAATAGTTGAAAATAGAGAGCGATAATCAAAATTGGAGACAGAATTTGACGATAAAGCAGAGGCAAAGTCAAAAATTGAACAGAGAGATGCATCCCATTTTAGGTAAATTTCTCGAGAGAAATTTACCTATTGCGGAGAGCATCATATTGTTACATGTGCAAATAATTACATGTACAAATAATTCTGCGAGCTGCTGTCGCAATTGTTTTCATAATCAACGTCAACAAATGAATTTACTCGAACCCACGAGAACCCAACAAGTATGATCAACATCTGCAAGTGACGTCACTCCATTCATTAATTTGCTCGAATCTACCAGGTACCTCTCGGTAGAACATTCGATAATGTACGAGAAATGGGTGAATAGGTAGAGACCCTATATAAAGGCGAGCTGAATGAATGGGGGGATCATTCCTTCGACCGCGATAAGAACTGCGATTGTGTGTGGGAAGCGATATTATTCGAGTAGTAGAAAAGTGATTTTCGTAATAGTGAAGTGATTTAGAAGACAATTGCGATAAGAAATTTATGGCCAAGTGTTAGATTTTTCATAGTGAAAATTAAAATTCGTGAAAAGTGTTAACTGATTATTGTGCATTTTATTTAATTAAATAAACTCTTTTAACTTAAATTAAAAGACATTGCGTTTTCACTTTCCCGGAACGTTAAAATTATAGGCCGCGAACCAATAACACGCGACAGTGGTGTCAAGAAGTGCGAAAGAAAAATTTTGAGAGTGAAAATTTGAACATTTTTATAGTGCACAATAGTAAAATTTAAAGAAACATTAAAAATGCCACGAAGCTTAAACTTAAAAATTAATGAATTGACCATGTCGGAGCGTAAGGAAGAGTTGGAACAGCGAAACCTGGCTACGCAAGGTACAAAGGCCACACTGATTGCATGCTTGCGTGACGCAATCGAATCGGAAGGCGTGAATCTGGATTCGGGTGAGTTCTCAGATGCGGAAAAAGGCGCAGACGGTGGAGAAGTAGAAACAACAAAATCGAAGGAGCCAGAAAATGCGCTAATGCAAATGTCTGACTGCGAAGCTAGATGAACAATCAGCGAAGCTAAATGAACAATCAGCGCAGCTAAATGAACAGACATCCAGTTTAGCTGTGAAGCTAAATAAACAAGCGTCCGAAATCAAGGCAGACATCGCACAGAAGCTGGAAAAACAGTCAACCGAAATAAAAGCGGAGCTCAGTAGTCTCAACAGCCAAATTAAATGCGTCGAGGAGAGAATCAACCTTGAGATCAGCCAGGTAAACCATGAGATGGAAAAAGTGAAAAAGGACTTGGAAGCAGCGAAGGCAGTAATAACCGCCTCACCAGCCCCAATTATAACCGCAGCACAAAGCTCATCTAGAAATGTGCAAGCACCAATATTCGATGGGCAAACGGTCTGGAGTATTTACGAAATCCAGTTTGAAGCAGCCGCTAGGATAAATCACTGGAATGAGCAGGAACGAGCAACTGCGTTAATTCTTGCTCTAAGAGGCCCAGCTGCCGAGCTTTTGCAGACTATCCCCGTTGAGCTGCATTCAAACCCGGTTGCTATAATGAATGCGCTGGACATGCGTTACGGAGACGATCATCTGAAGCAGATTTACCGGGCACAGCTACGGCATCGGATGCAGAAGTCTGGCGAAACCTTGCAGCAGCTAGCACAAGACATTGAGCGACTGGCACTTTTGGCTTACCCAGCGTACGACCCAGAACATCGAGATGACGTAGCAGCAGAAGCATTCATCAGCGCCTTAAAGGACAAGGAATTGCAACAAGCCGTGCGGTTAGCTCAAAAGCAAACAGTCAAGGATGCATTGGCTTATAGTTTAAATTTTGAGGCAGCCAAAAATGTGACCCGTACCACTGCCCGGGTTCGCGAGGTACTGGCAGATAATTGCAGGTGTGAGCACGTGGGAATTGAGCGAGAGCTGCAGGTGAATGGTGCGCCTAGATGCTGGAATTGCGGGGAAAAAGGGCACCTGCAAAGAGACTGCAAGAAGGGAAGAAGACCGAGCTATTGTCCAGGGTGGTGGAGATCCAGACCGTGCCAGGAGCCTAGAATGGAGGCCCATCAAACTGCAAGGGCCAACTTCGTGGGGCGAACGTTGGCTAGGAGTATTGACATCCCCAGCACCGTGCCAAGGCAACATCGTGGAGAAGCAGACAGATGCCTTCCTGGTCAAGTTGATGAAGAACAATGCACCCTAACAAACGACACTGGTGCAACCCGATCGACGATCCGACCAGACCTAGTGAGGCCCCAACTGCTTCACAAGGGCAGAGTTCATGGAATTGCTGACGCCCTATCTCGTCATCCATGTCCAGCTAACTGCAAGCATTGCCGACGGATTGAGGAAAAGGAACCGCCCGTTGATCTGCGACTGATAACGGCGGAATTCGATGAAGGTTGGTCATCGGAGGAGATTCGAAATGCCCAGCTAGCCGATGAAGACATCGGACCATTGCTCGTATGGAAGGAGGAAACTAGGCGACCGGAGTGGAAGGACGTTTCGATGCATGGCGCAACCCTGAAAAGCTATTGGGCACAATGGAACTCCCTACAGGTGGAGGGTGGCGTACTCAAGCGGAAATGGGAAACGGCGGATGGCAGCTCCTATAGGATGCAAACTATACTACCCAAAAGCCGAATCCACGATGTGATTAAGGGAATGCATGAAGGATCCTCGGGAGGCCACCTTGGTGTTAACAAGACCTTAGCGAAATTGCGGGAAAGGTTCTACTGGCTCCACGCTCGAGAAGACGTAGAGGACTGGTGTCGCAGATGCACAATTTGCGCTTCCGTCAAAGGCCCAAAGCGACGACTGAGAGGACAAATGCAAACCTATAACGTAGGCGTGCCATTCGAAAGGATTGCTGTTGACATCGCAGGACCCTTTCCTGAATCCGATTGGGGAAATCGATATATGCTGGTTGTAGCCGATTATTTCAGCAAGTGGCCTGAGGTCTACCCCATTCCCAACCAGGAAGCAACTACTGTAGCCGAACAGCTAGTGTTAAATTGGGTCAGTAGGTACGGCGTACCTAGCGAACTACATTTGGATCAAGGCCGAAACTTTGAGTCACTAGTTTTTGGCGAAATGTGTGAACTACTGGGAATACGAAAAACGAGGACAACACCGCTGCATCCCCAATCCGATGGAATGGTCGAACGGTTCAACGGCACGCTCAATAAACATCTGGCCAAGATGGTTGACGAGAACCAAAGGGACTGGGACCGACATATCCCACTATTTTCGATGGCGTACAGAGCTGCCGAACATGCATCGACGGGCCAAGCCCCAGCCAAAGTCATTTTTGGAAAGACTATTCGTTTGCCAGCCGATATAAAGTTCGGAACAACCCCTGAGAAACCCCAAACGGTCTCGGCGTACGCAAGTGATCTAAGACAACGGTTGAACCAGATACATCGGACAGTGCGAAAACACCTCGAATCGGCTACTGACCGCATGAAGACCAGGTATGATCTAAAGGCTAATTCTACCGGCTTCCAGCAAGATGACTTGGTGTGGCTTTATAACCCGCAACGGCGAAAGGGTAGGTCTCCAAAGTTGCAACATAATTGGGAGGGACCATACCGAGTTACAAAGTGAATCAACGACGTCGTATACCGAATACAGGAACATCGTAAGCCGAGAGCTAAAATGAAAATCGTGCATCTGGACCGTCTTGCCCCATATTACACCCCGGGAGAATCGACTACAAATAGCGACACATCTTTTCGGGGCGAAAAGAACTGAGGTGGGGGCAGTGTTACATGTACAAATAATTACATGCACAAATAATTCTGCGAGCTGCTGTCGCAATTGTTTTCATAATCAACGTCAACAAATGAATTTGCTCGAACCCACGAGAACCCAACAAACATGATCAACATCTGCAAGTGACGTCACTCCATTCATTAATTTGCTCGAACCTACCAGGTACCTCTCGGTAGAACATTCGATAATGTACGAGAAATGGGTGAATATGTAGAGACCCTATATAAAGGCGAGCTGAATGAATGGGGGGATCATTCATTCGACCGTGATAAGAACTGCGATTGTGTGCGGGAAGCGAAATTATTCGAGTAGTAGAAAAAATGTTTAAAAACGTGCAAAATTTTGTTGTTGTAATAGTGGCCAAAGTTTTCTACCGATTTTCATGAAATTCGGTAATTTGATAGAAATTATAAGTATCTAAGAAATGACGTAAAAAAACTGGAGGCCAGGTTGCAAAAAACAAAATGGCGGCCAGTTGAAAGTCAAAATTTCAAAGGCTTTTAAAAGTTGCAATTTTTATCCGACATATATGAAACTTGGTTTCAAGATAGCCATTACTTGGACCTACAGTCTTTGATATTTTGGTGATCATGCATTTGCAAATTTCAAAATGGCGGCCGTTTAAATATGCGTTTTTTTATGTCTTTGTGGCCCTCTAGCGGTCACATTTTCCAACGGATTTTGATGAAACTTGAGATTATGAATTTCTGTGCTATGTTCTTGTATTTTACAGGAAATTATTAATATTGAATGAAAAATAAAAAAGTCGAAAATTTAAAGCCTAATTTTTTTAACGCTGCCATTTTCTTTAAAAATTGAATTATTTTGCCCTGTCTAGAGTGAAACTCCTATTTGAACGAGATAGTACATTGATTGATGAGGTCCTAGCATACACAGATTTAAAATAATCCAAAATCAAATGCATGCATTCAAAATGGCGGCCCCCAAAGGTCTGAAGGCAAGCGCAATTCGCTATTTTAATACCAACTGAAATAATGAATATTTTTCATGGAAACGCTTTAAATGACTTTACTTGAAAGAACTTATAAACCAGATCATTTTTAAGATATTGTAAAATATTTTTAACAATACCCTAAAACATTATAAAATCGTGACTTATCTGTCTGTCCGTCCGTCCGCCCGTTTGTTCGTGCGTCATAACAAGTTTTCTCGCAAAGCACATGAGCTAGAAAGAGGAAATTTTCTACGTAGGTCAAAAGTGGTGCCTCTTGAAATTTGCAGTGCAAGAAAATATTTTTAGGGATTTAAGGGGGGTCTCCCCATACAGGCGGGTCTCCCCATACAAGGGAGTGGCATACAATTTTTTTTATTTCTGTAGCCCTCTAGCAGCCAAGATTCTCAACAGATTCCGTTGAAACTTGAAATTATAAGTTATTAAGGCAAGTTAATTTAATTTAATCATGCAAATCGAATGACAAATAAAAAAGTCGAAAATTTACAGCTTAATATTTTTAGCAGCCGATTTCAATAAAAATTGAAATGACGGCCCTCACAGTTCAGAAAAAAATTGAAAATGTATATATTAATGGCAACGCAAGTGCTGATTGAACTATTATGGAAATGTTTTGAAATTAACTATTTGAGCTATTTGAGCCTTTGTGTGGCAACCAGTGTGAAATGTGTAAACAGCAAATGCGAGAAGGGCGAAACCGGTATTTATATGCTTACAACAATTTATGATCCGCCGATTTTCAATATGTAATCCATACGCGTGCAACTCAATTTAATAAGCAAAATATTTGCGCCTCGATAAATGGTCTCTAAAAACGAACGTGACCAGATTTTTTTTAATGTTAATAAATACCCATGTGGTACTACGAAAATTGCAGAAAGAAGTTTAGTAGTGCAAGCCAAATTCTTTTTCGAAACTTTACGCTCCATACGAGAAATTTACTTTTCCGGCTGGTGCTGCCAACGGGAATTTTTTTTTTTCAAGTTAACAAGTACCAGTAGTACAACATATTGAATTGGGAAACGAAAACGATGCAGTAGCATCTCGTACATGAAATAGACTAAAGATGGTAGACGGTCTGTTTGCCAAAGCCATCGAATTTATGACCAGTGCCAAAATTCTTGCAAATTATTACGATGCAATGCAAGCAACTGATCATAAAGATAGGGAGAAAGCTAAAGCGGAGGAGTTTAGCGCACTCGAGAAAAATCATACCTGGGACCTAGTCAGGAGTCTTGATGATCGTACACCGATCCGAAGCAAACAGATATATTGGGCCAAAACCAATATACAGGGTCTGAATAATAAGTAACCGGACTGACCTCAGGAAATTTTTTAGGGGCAAAATATGTACAATTTTTTCTTTAGAAATCTTCAAAGTAGTGCTCGTTGGAGTCGATAACATGCTGATACCGGATTTTTCAATCCTCGAACGCTCCCTGGAAGTCGTTGCTCGATCGGACGCTCCATTTTCACTCCGACGACGTAACTGAACACGCACTCCGCTTTCGCTTGATGCTATCTGTCAAAGTGCTTGGAGGCAACTGCAGCAGCCCGGTTCCCTTTACCTAGACCCCCACCACCACTACAGCACCAGATACCGGTTAGCAGACGCTCTGACGGCACGGGGCAGGCTCAGTCCGGTTACTTATTATACCGCCCTGTTGATCGATATCGTGCGCATCTTATAATTAAAGACTGCAGCCAAAAAGAAGGGACTGGCTATTTCGAGACAGTAACGAGCTTTGAATCCGTATGACCCTTGATTGCAGTAGCAGCAGCAAAACTTCATTTGTTGTATCAGTTAGATGTGAAGACAACCTGTTCAAATGGGGATCTGAGGGAGACCATCTACATGCAGCAATCTGGGGGCTATGAAGATGGGACTGGACGAGTCTACTTGTTATGCAAAAGCTTATATGGGCTCAAACAAGCGCCACGACAATGACATCAGAAATTTAACGCATTTATACGGAACTTTGAACGTGAACCTTGCTGCTCCTTATGTCTACTGATCAGAACAGCATGATTTGATTATAGCACTCTACGTGGATGATAGATTAGTAGCAACGGCTAATGAAGAGAAAGTCAAATTTTTGCTGAACGCTATGGTGAACAAATTTGAGATCACAAGTGAAATTGCCAGTTGCTATTTGGGAATCAAAATTATCAGAGATCCAGAGATTAGCACTATTCGTCTAACGCAAACGAATTATATAAAGTTAATTGTAAATAAAATTGGAATGCCTGACTGCAATTCCATGACGGCACCTATGCAACCCAATAATCAGCTTTCAAAAAATGCCGAACACGTAGCAGACATACCGTATCGTGAGATAATTAACAATTTGATGTATTGAGCAGTTGCGATGAGACCCGATATCTCACGTGTAGTTGCAGTTTTGAGCGAAAATCTAGAGGTACCGAGTATCAAGCACTGGACGTCTGCAATACGAGTTTTGAGATACTTGTCAGGAACACTTCAGCTTGTTATTATTTATGGCTCAAATTGTGAGACAAACTTGAAACATACGATGATGCAGAATTCGCATCACGTCCAAATACTCGAAAAACTATCCCTGGTGTAGTTATTCTACTGAAAAATGGTCTCGCAGTGTAAGCATCACGTTAGCAAACGATAGTTGTCACTCCAACAACTGAATTGGAGTATGTTGCAGCCCATGACAATTTCGAAGGAAGTAGTGTAGATTTGATGCTTACTGAAAGATATCGGTTGCAAACAACAGTCACTGACTGCGCTCTATATACATAATTCTGCCGCGCAGAAATTGATCGATAGTACAATTTATCATCGCCGTCCGAAGCATGTTGACGTAAAGTATCACTCTGTTCGTCAGTTGGTACTCAACGGAAAATCAAACCGACCAACGTACCTAGTATTGATCAACTAACTGATTTGATTACAAAGTAAGAAAATACAAAAGACAAATTTAATTTGAAAATCAACCAAAATTTGTTAAATATTGTATAATATCCTCATTCAGTGATACTTATTTGAATATTCAAGAATTAACTGATTTGACTCATGTATATTTTTTATTTTGTTCATTCTTGGCTCAAACAAGTGAGAGTGTTGATAGAGAGAGAGAGATAGTTCACGAGTTGGTGTTCTCACATCATTCAATTTCCTAATCTGTTAGTTAGTCGGTCCACATTCTTGCAATCTGACCGCATCTAAGTTTTCATATCCATTGAAATAAACGTTGTGTTTTTTTAAGCACTCGTTTTTACTGCACAAACCCAACAATTAGCAGGATAAGTAGACGAGTAATCCTAATTCTAGATTTCAACAAAAATTTATTACTACAATGGAAGAAATTCGTTTTAATTATCATCTTTACTTTTGTGAGACAATTTACGGTTCTCTCAAATCAGTTGCACTGATGCGATCACCAAAAACTTTACGAATAAAATTTTCGTGCAAGATATTCTATCAGATCCACAAATACCTGTTCAAATCAAATTGAATTCAACAATTTTGCTTTCTTTCATATAAACGTTCATTTCACGGAAATGATTTCATCAATTTTTTCCTGCTCATACTCACCACAAGCTACCAAAATCATAACTATAAAATTTTCTTTGCCTATACTATCCCAACTATCCTATAAAAGCATGTTGGTACAACAGTTCTTAAATTTGACGACACACCTATTTCCGACGGGTTTGCTAAAACAACCGCACAGATTCACGTTTCGTGAGGATAAATCCTATATTTCTTCAAGAACGAGTCCTTCGAAATCATATCGAGGTGAGGCTTTTATTGCAGTCAAGTGATGCTAACATCAAGTTATTTCCTCATCCCAGGCAGGATATTACGCCCAGACTTGGTCTTTCGACTGTCGACAAGATTTGGGATCAATTGTAGAATTTCTGGATGGAATTTGGGAGGAAATATGAAATTGTTCGTTTGCCAAACGCCCTGGCATAAACTTGGCTTTACGGTCAAATTGAGTTGAGATTTCAGTTTCGATCGGTTGACTTCATTTTGAAGATAATATTAATGTTTCCAAGTATGCTATTGGATATGTACGAGTATTAGAATTTCAAAGCTTGTGCTTGTTTCGCATTTAATGACAATCTCCATTTATTGCCAATATAATCATTAGAAACACTCGTGGGTAGCATACTCTCATTAAATGAAAATTGTAGATAATTAGTGCGAATTACATTGTTTCGAATCGAAGATTGTTGGGCAGAATTAAGTTACGTTCTGGTAGCAGATTTCAGTACACATCATTAATGTCAACGCTTCCGATTACGATGTCATTAATACGGCAATCGAATTCAATGTATTATATAAATGAAGGTTTGTGCTTGTGAATCGACTTTTTTGACCCGGAAAGGTTTGATCCGCTTTGGGCCACAGTCACATAGGAGGCGTTGACCAGGCAACATCTCCTGCAATTGATCAAAAAGTCGATTCAAATTAGAAGTATAGAATAGTGCATATAAGAGAGAAGAAGAGGAATGAGATAGATCATAGGAAGAAGGAGACACAACATAGAAAGAGAAGGAAGTGAAAGATAGAAGGAGATAGATAATAGGAGATAGAAGATAGAGGGAGACAGAAAGTAGGGTGAGAAAGAAGTTAGAGTGAAAAAGAAGATAGAGAGAGGCAGAAGATACAGAGAAATAGAGGAACGAGTGGGATTGAAGACAGAAAGAGGTAGAAGACAGAAGATAGAAGAAATAAAAGGAGAAGAATACAGGGGACTGGGTGAGTATTTTGGTATTCTTTAGCTGATCTGGGTCAGTTTCAGTCATATTCTCTTGTTTTTCCAAATTTTGAGCTTTTTATATTATATTGAATTGAAAGTTTTTTGGTGGATATCAAACAATAGTATATAAATAGTCCCTTTTTGGCGGACAGGATGTTGACAGACGGCGTCGTGGTTGCCGGACTTGAAGTATCCGACAAAGACGAACAAATTGCTTCGCTAGTTGCCCAGCTAGACAATATTACATTAAAATTAGATCAAGCTGGCCGACCAGCGAAACAAAAATGAATTGCTAGCTACAAAAATTACAGGACTAGTTCAACTCTTGTAAAATAAGGCTAAGACAAACGGATAATCTCAGAAAGATAGCTCTCAGATGAAAAAAAGAAGATTGAGGACGTCTTCACCTCCAAAGTCTTATTTCTCTTCTGAAAATTTAGAAAACGAGATGGAAGTTGACTGCTTGAGCGGGAGTTAAGATAAGGAGGATACGATTTTCCCTGCCCTTCCACCACCAAAACCAGCTACGACATTTACAGACATGGCCACTACACCAAAATCAATACTGCCCAACATTAGAAATACACAACCTGCACCACACACACAAAAACCCAAAACAGTACTAATAATTCTTCAAGATTCTCAAAATGGTTCCAAACACTTGGTTTTATTAAAACACATCCGCGAAAAGGGTCTACTTTGGCATACAAACTATACCAACAACACTCAAATATCACGAACGACTGATAAAAGCACCAGCTGACAATAAAATACAATACCATTCCTACATACTTCCGGAAAATTGACAGCTGAATCTTTTCATGGCCTTTCAGTCGAAGAGATTAAGAAAGACTTACAGTCTCAGGGCTTCAACTCAATAGAAGTTTACTATATAAAAATGAGGGAAGGTCTTTCTAGAGTAGTCAAGGTTCTCCTCGCAAAATCTGAAACTAACATTTATAATATTAAATCTTCTTTCCACTTTTTGTGCATCGTAGAGACGCAGCGTCTTCGTACGGGCTAGTGTATGTACCAAAATTGCCAATAATTTGGATATTCTTCTAGAAACTGTCATGCCAGTCTCGATGCGTTAAATGCGATCCGCTTCACTATTTCTCGGATTGTCCAAAGGAAATTGAGGAGAAGCCAAATATGTCAACAGTGACCGAGAATATCCAGCAAGCTACGGGGGTCCAGAGAACGTGAGAGGACCGTTCGCGCAGTTTGCTGCAGTCCAATCGACACAAACAGCAAAAAATAAACAACCACGACACAAGCACTTGCACGCATACAAAATCAACCTCACAATATGGACCAAATGTTTGCCAAAATACAGACTCAATTCCAAAACATGATGCAAGAGATGATGGCTAACATGATGGAATGGTTTCTCGCTGCATCTCAAAATGTTGTCAACGCTAAACAGTAATGAGTTTAATGAGGCAAGTTTTAATTCTGACGCGGAATGCGAATTCCCTGCTTCAGCATACTTGTGAGCTACAACAATTTATATTTGATCATAAATTCGACATCACTACGATCCAAGAAACCTTTCTGAAGCCTGGGAGAGGATTCCACATCCTTAACTACGTTATGTACAGAAATGACAGAATGGCGGGTAGAGGAGGTGGGAATGGATATTCTCGTGAGACAAAACGTGAGTCACTATCTCATTGATACACCCACGCTTCAACGTTGCGAGCTAATTTTCTAGAGCTTATTGTGATTTCTGCTGACAATCCTTCAGGAAATAATGATCTTAGAGCACTTGGTACACTTGAAGGCCCTATTTTCATTGCAGGTGATCCAAATACCTCCCAATGCCCATGGAGAGCTATGAGAATCAATAAAGCTGGGACCGAGTATTTGAGGACAACTTGAGAGTAAAATTAATGTGCTTGTATTTTTAACACAATTTAATGAAATTTTAAGGAATCTTTTATGCAACGTTAAATTAAAATATGGCTATAACGTTATTCAATAAAATCGCCATTAGCAGCATTAACCTCTTCCGTCCGGATCCGGAAACGATTACATGCCCGAATCAAATGTTCCTTGTTCATATTGACCATAACGGCATTAATAGCAGTCTTCAGCGAAGAAATCGCATTATGTGAAGGAGCAGAGTCTTGTTGAAAAATGTTTTGTCTGCCTCCGCTTACATTGTCTATCCAGGGTTTCACTACCGTCTGCAAAACCTCGATGTATGCAGCAGAGTTCGCTCGAAGTCCTTGAGTAAAAAAGTGTGGTAGCATAACCTGCCCTTCGCTGCTGACAACACCTAAAACCATAACAGTGGCTGGAAATTTTGTGTGCATAACAAAAACAACCTCCGTAGGATTTGAACATAGCCATCTGTATATATATATATATATATATATATATATATATATATATATATATATATATATATATATATATATATATATATATATATATATATATATATGAAGGGATTTCCAATAGGAGGTGTTATTTTGAATAGCCTGCTATTTCGGTAGATCTCTGTTTTGAAACAGTTATTGTTTAACATTTGAGAAGTAAAAACTACGCCATTAATGAAAATAGAACGATACATGCTTCAACAACGTATTGAAATTATTAAAATTCACTATCAAAATGGTGAAAATTTGGCAGAGACGGTTCGTAAAACTCGAACATTTTTTGGTCGTCGTGAAGCACCTTGTCAGACCGTAATACAGAAATTGGTAGAAAAATTTGAGCTTTCGGGACAACTCAGTGATGTGAAGAATAAAAACCGAGCACGTCACTCAAGAAATGCCGAGAATATTGCTGCTGTAGCCGAAAGTGTTGAAGAAAACCTAGGTTTATCCATTCCTCGTCGTTCTTTGGAATTAGGCACTCCACAAATGTCATTACATCGTATTAAGCATAAAGATTTGGGTCTTGAGGCTTATAAAGTTCAGTTAATATAAGAACTCAAGCCGGTCGATCATCAACAACGTCGTGTCTTTGCTGATTGGGTCCTTGAAATGCATGAAAATTCCATCGAAAAATCCCATTTCCACCTCGGTGGTTTCGTCAACAAGCCAAATTGTCGCATCTGGGGCTCGGAAAACCCAAGAGTTATTGTTGAAAAGTCTCTCGATCCTCAATATGTGACTGTTTGGTGCGATTTATGGTCCGGCAGAGTCATTGGATCTTACTTTTTCGAAAATGAGGCTGGAGCAACAGTTACGGTGAATGGATTGTGCTCTAGAGAGATGATTAATGATTTTTTGACGCCAGAATTGGATGGTATTAATTTGGACAATGTTTACTTTCAACAAGACGGCGCTACGTGCTACACAAGCAACGAAATTATTGATCTTTTACGGGAAAAGTTTCCGGTCCGTGTTATTTCTCGAAGAGGTGATCACGATTGGCCACAGAGGTCTTGTGATTTAACACCTTGTGACTTCTTTCAGAATCACGTGAAAGAGAAGGTCTACGCCAACAGCCCAGCGTCGACTCATGACCTCAAAGATGGAATGCGTGAGGCTATCGAGGACATAGGGCAGGCACTTTGTGATTTGGCTATGGAAAGGATATGGTCCTGTAAGCATGGTCGTGGCGGTCATTTTCCTGATGTTATTTACCACTATTAACGGCATACCTTCCTCTTTATAATGAAATAATTATTCGATCATTTATATTAAAAAAAGAGCATTTTTATTTTGATATCAAAATAACACCTGTTATTGGAAAACCCTGTATACCCTGTATATAAATACGAGTATATATATATATATATATATATATATATATATATATATATATATATATATATATACATATATATATATATATATATATATATATATATATATATATATATATATATATATGCACATATACATATATATATATATATATATATATATATATATATATATATATATATATATATATGATATAACGAAATTTGTGACCACGCTAGAGACTGCAATTTCGCTCCGAGTTTGAGTAAATTTTCAGGATGGGTGTACTGAGTAAATATCTCGGTTAAGTTCCTGAAGCAGCTATATCGGCCAGGCGAAAACAAAATGGCCGCCATTTTGTACAAAAAATAGATTTCTGTCCTGGCCAAAGTATAGCTCCAATATGGATGAAATTTGTTACAATGGTTCACTGATGATTCTCACAATAAAAAATTCAAAGTCAGCTCGTCTGAAACAAAATGGCAGCCGCTCAAACGTCGAAAAACGTACAAAATTTTGTTGTTACAGTTGTGGCCAAAGCTTTGTTGCGAATTCCGGCGTACCGACTTTCTCCCATTCGCAACTTCAAATTGCCCCCGTAATATTTCCACCTTTCTTTGGGCACTGCTACCTTTTCCTCTGTAAATTTATTTATTTTATTAACATTTTTTCATTTTCCCTTTAATTTTTATTCCTCCACAATCACAATCCTACCCTTTCCCTTATGTCTAACTACAAAAAAAATAATACATACTAATAATTTCAATTTTCCCACTAACAACATTTCATTCATTAATTCCCACTAACAAATTTTATTCAATACCTTTTTCCTAACAAAACATAATTCCTTTCCTTCATACTAACTAATTCTATTCTCACTAACAAATTTTATTTTTTATACTAACAAAAATTAATTCACGTTCCCCTACTAACAAAATTCAATCCCATGCCCGAATGCAACGTTCAAGTTGCTTATGAGATGAATGGGAGATTGACAATCCATGGCACCATTAGCTGCGTCGTGAGTCCTCGATCGAGGGTCTGCTGGAACCCTGAGTTCAAGTTCTCCCAGGCGCACGGAAGCACTGTTTTTGGGGTATCGGCAAAACCAATAGCTTCCGAAATGTGTATATGTGACACTTTGAATTCAACCAAGCGCTTCTTGGATTGGGCAAAGTGCCATATGTAAAACAATGGATACTATTGAGTTTGTCGATATGGAACAAAAGATGTGTGGGTAGCGGAATCGAAGTGTAATGAACTTCGATTACGTTACCCAGATGCGGCAGCGGTAATTGGGAAAAGGATTGCGGAATCTGATTTGGAAAGGGGAAATGCGGGATTAAGTTATGAGGATTGGGGCAGTCAATTTTTGACTTGGAGATAAAAGGGATTGTGTTTGGCGGAGCGGGATTGTTAATTCGAGGAGAAAAGATTCGGTTTTTTTTGGAGTTTGAAAAGAAGAAGAGGAGGGAGTGCTTTGGTAGTGTCTAGATAAAGATTAAATTTGATTTGGTGAAAAGTGGGGTTTTGAATTGGATTTAATTACAAACGTGGGAATTGAATAGAAAAATTAGTAAAATTTTGCTTGTGGCATATGCGAGTGAAGTTAAGTGCGGATTTTAGAGTAAGAAAAACTTAGTCAAGCGGAGTGAACCGAGAATAAAAATAATCAGGCATAATTCAAAACCAAAAAAAATTGTGTGGAAAATAAAATAAAAACTTGTATTGCGGATTAGAATTTTAATTGTTGGATACGGCAGTTAAACGTGAAATAGAAAAGTGTCTTAATTTGATTTATTAAAAAAACGAGAAGAAAAACAAAAAAAAAACAGAGGAAATTTTCCGTTGAACACTTTGTTGGATCTATGAAGTGGTGGAAAATTCAATTTTTTTTTTGTATTTGAAGGTATACTATTGGATGAAATTGAAAGGATAATGGATTAGTGAAGAGAGAATAATCAGCGTCTTGTGAAAAGTGGCGGTTCTGTGATTTCATTTTTGGACTTTTGTTAACAATAATTTTTAAATTGAAGCTTGAGTTTCAGGTGCCCCGAATCCCTTTCTTTTGTTCGTCGCCGAGCGCTCGGAGTTCAACAAGGAAAGTGTGAGTAATTATTTTGATTTGCTTTTTTTTATATACAGTCGAGCTGCCCCGAGGTGACTGATGTGGCAGCTCCTCAGGAGTATATCGGTCACCTCGTACGAAACTGCGAGATTTTCAATGGAACCAGCCTATATGCTGGAACCAGCTGAAGTCCATCGAGCGAATAATGCTATTATGTTGATAGCTAAAATGCTCGGGTGAAAGAACAATGTAGTTCTTTCACTTAGGACAACCAGCAATCCTCAAACAAAATTTTCTTATATATACTGTTAGTTTATGTTATTAAATTAATATTTTCTTTTTTTTCTTTTATTAAATTGTGTTAAACGGATTTTGCTTGCATAAATTTTGATGAGGAGTTAAATATTTGTGAATTTACCTGTAAAATTCTTTCTTACTTTTGTGAATTAAATAAAATAGCCATGTCTTGTTAAGACCATAAACTTTCATTTCTCAATATGACCCTCCCTTTCCTATCCTTTTCCCTTAGTGCTAGTTATTTTATGTAAGGTGGCTCAGCACGAGCAGAGGGTGTCCCGGAAGACCCACGACACGACTGAGCGCCAGCCGGCCTCAGTATGCCACCCCGGGCTACGCACCCTTCTGCTAATTCTTAATGTCTGCAACTGCGGTGACTTCCGTGGTTGCTACAGCTTTTAACCGATGTTAACGAAATTTGTAAGTTTTATAAAAACTATAAGTGTCTAAAGAATTGTGTGGAGAATGTGGAATCTGTATGGAGGTCAAGTCACAAAAAACAAAATGACGGTTAGTTGTAGCTCAAAATTTCAAAGACCTCTAAAAGTATCAATTTTAATATGATCTATATGAAACTTGGATTTAAGATAGAAATCATAAAAACCTAGAGACTCAGATATTTGGGTGATCATACATGGGCAAATTTTAAAATGGCGGCGGTTTTAATATGCGTTTTTTTACGTTTTTGTGGCCCCCTAGCGGTCACATTTTCCAACGGATTATGATGAAACTTGAGATTATGGATTTCTGTACTAAGTTTCTGCATTATGTAAAAAAATTATTAAAATAGAATGAAAGATAAAATAGTCGAAAATTTAAAACCTAATATTTTTAGCTGCCATTTTCACTAAAAATTGAATACTTTTGAACTGTCTAGAGTAAAACTCCGATTTGAACGAGATTTGGCACATTGATTGATGAATTTCTAGCACACAAAGATTCAAAATGGTCCAAAATCAAATGCGTGTATTCAATGAAACGTTTTAAATAACTTTACTTGGAAGTTTTTATAAAGCACACCATTGCAGTAAGAAGTCTAGTAGTAGGCAGGCCAAATTCATTTTCGAAACATTACGCTACCTTTCTGGCTGGTGCTGCTAACGGGGATTCTTTAACTTGCGGACAGTCAATCTCTGGATCTAGTCGGCCGATTTTAATTTTGTTTAAAGCATTTTGTTTTTTTTTTATCCTGCGTGATAGTTTGCCACAACTAGGCGAAAAAAATAAAAATGGGATTTTAGAAACTAAAAAATGGCCGTAAAAAAGTCAATTTTTGAAAAAAAAAGTTTGAACGTCCGTCATATTTTTTTTGGCAAGAAACCTTGAGCACCCTCTGTTAAATGTACATGTAAAATATAATAAAAAACTTTTTTTGCAATCTTCAATAGTTATTTTATACTATAGACGGAGTTTGATAACTATATGTAAAAAAGATCATGTAGAAATAATTGTTGAAAATATGTCTGTTTTTGCCATTCTAGACGGTAGTAGCAATAGGCTTCATCAAACGGCGTGCTAAAGAATTTAAAAATCTGTGGGTGATAAAAACTTTATACACATCACTAGTGCGCCCCATTCTCGAATACGCTAGTGTCGTTTGGAATCCGATTTTCGGTATTCATACAGCGAGATTGGAGTCCGTTCAAAAACAGTTCTTGCTATTTGCTTTGAGATCCCTGTACGACCCACAAAATTTTCATAATTTGCCATCATATGAAAATCGGCTATCTATTCTTAATATGAATTCACTTGCCACCCGTAGGACTATGATAGGCTCTTACTTATTAAAGTTCAGTACCTCGCCGACAGGATAATCTTGAACGAACAAGCAAGATTTACACGACATTCTCGTTTACTGGTGGAAACCAAACATTTCACGATCTATGGTGAGAACGAGCCAATAAATAGATGTTGCAAAATTTTGAACAGTGTAGGTCACCTTTCTTCTCAAACCATCTCAAGATCCCAATTTAAAACAGCCGTTTCCAAGTTAATTTCGTCCTAATTCCTACTCGTCCCTATCCTCTTTCGTAACGTTAAAGCAATAAAAATGTGATGTTATGATAGTTATATATTTTTAAGAAACAATTAAGATATGCTATATGTTATATTTTATTCATAAGGAAATGTATTTGTATTTATTTTTGTGTGAACACCTTGTTAGGTTTGATAAATAAATCAAACGCATCGGACGTGTATACGAAAGTCATTCAACAAGTACTTAGCCTACAGAAGAAAAACGAAAATTTTCGAAAGGTGGCAATTTATTTTTCCACATAATCTCCTTCAAGCTCGATACACTTGGCCCAGCTATACATACATACATACATTTTCTCGAGGGCTGCAAAATAGGCCTCCGTGGCGGCGATGATCTCCTTATTCGACCCAAATCTATTCCCGGCGAGTGGTTTTTTTCAGGTTTGGAAATAAAAAATAAGTCACAAGGGGCCAAATCTGGAGAGTTGGGTAGATGGGGCAGCAATTCGTAGCGCAATTCAACCAATTTGGCCATGGCGATGGCGCCATGAGCCGGCGCGCTGTCGTGGTGGAACAGCACTTTTTTCTTCGCCAAGCGGGCCGCTTTTTCTTCAATTCGACGTCAAATCGGCTCAATAAGACTGCATTGTAGCACCCCGTGATTGTTTTACCCTTCTCGAGGTAATCAATGTGGATCACTCCTTGTGAATCCCAGAAAACGGTGGCCATCACCTTTCTGGCCGATCGAACAGTCTTCGCCTTCTTCGGAGCACGTTCGCCGCGTGAAGTCCACTGTCTCGACTGTTCCTTGGTCTCTGGTGTGTACCAGTGCATCCATGTTTCATCAACGATCACGAAACGACGCAATAACTCCGCCGGATTCCGCTGAAACAGTGCCAAACACGTCACCGATGTGGTCTGACGGCTGCGTTTATTTTCCGGTGTGCGCAAACGTGGCACCCGTTGCGCCGACAGCTTTTTCATGCCCAGTTCTTCGTGTAGAATATGATGCACCATTCCTACTGCGATGCCCACAGTCTCAGCTATCTCGCGAACCTTCAATCGACCGTCAGTCAACACGAGATCGTGGATTTTTTAAACGTTTTCCTCCGTAGCCACCGTTTTCGGGGCACCTGGGTGTGGCTCATCAAAAACCGACGTGTGGCCACGAACAAACTCGTTGAACCAATTCTTGACGGTCGCCATCGAAGGAGAAGAGTCACCGTATACAGCATCCAAGCGATCTTTGATTTCGCTGCGCGGTTTCCCTTTCAAAAACAAGAATCTAATCACTGAAAGATATTGTTCTTTTTTCCATTTTTGTACAACCGACCGACACGCTCGCTTCCAAAGGCTATCAAAATAAAACTAATGAAGGGAATTGACTGAAACTTTGAGAGTAGGCTACTAAAATAATGCATGTACTGCACGAAACTGTGAAGCTCTTTTGTAATAGCAACGCCATTGGGCGGTGAGCCTAAGTACTTGTTGAATGACCTTCATTTTTGGCCTCCAGCGTTAACATTACGCATCGTAAATATGTTTATAGTTAATTATTTTGTTTTTTTGATATTCTTACGCCAATTCTCTTTTTTCTTGAAAAATGTGACACAGAAGGTGACTCAAAGGAATCAAAACACGTCAGCTCACATAAAAAGCAAGGCCCACGGCTTTTCAAGATAAATGTATTTAATTCATATGTTGAGCACAAAAATACTCTGACAAAAGTGTACTGCTGTCCACTGTGCTTATTATCATTACAATAGCCCAATTCTAAATCATTTGTATTCTTGTATTGGTTCTTGCTCGTTGGAAATATTAAAAACCCCTTCGAGGACGAACTTTCCTCTACCTGATTAATTTTTTCTCATATTCAAAGGAAGTTTATGATATGACCTTATTCTCACCGCCTCCTCTTATTGTAGCTGCGTAACGCTGGGCTAAGCAATTAGTCACTTTCAAGGCGTACTACAACGGGTCCTGATGAAAACCAATGTCGTCTGCTCATTATCATTTTTCTTTTCTCATCCTTTCCAACCAAGAAACTCATTAATCGCAGAAATATATAATCAAAGCTTCGCAAGGAGCAACTTTTATGTGAGCGAAAGAGTCCTTAGATATAGTCTGGGTAATTACCAAAAATTCGTCTCACATCCATGCCACGCAACAAAGGAGGATTTCAATTTTATTAATATCCATTGATCTAGAAAGATTATTGTAAGGAAAAACAGAGATTGGGTAATAATCATGGTAATTAGCGTAATATTGTATTTTATGAGCTTGCAATATTCCGTTGCCCCTCAAGGGCTACAAGAATCGATATTGGGAAGTATTTCACATATTACTTCAGCTTAATTGCTCTCGGAGACGACCAAAGAATTTCTTATTGATGGAAATTGGGTGACATTGACTGAGTATTAGATTACGACGACATAAAACTAGATAAATTAATTTATAGAGTACTAATCTTAAGGCTGGAATATTGTGTGTTACACCTGCCTAATTTGTTGAGGGACAGAATGAAGGCTGTCGCACGAGCCGTTAATGAGCTTGCATAAGCAAAATACGATTTCATCTTTCATCTCACAGGATGTCCTTTTAATCATTATTATTTAATTGAATGAAAATTTAATTGTTCTGAGAACATTTGGCTAAATTAAATTTCAATTCAGTTGCGTTAATGAATTTTCCACTGGAACAAAACGGAGTAGCGGCCAATTGAAAAGTAATTACTTCAAAAAAAAGCTTTAATTAATTTGATTGAGATTCTATCATGATCAATTATATCAACATTGTTTGTCGAGCGCTAGCAGGAAAATATGTCATGAGCCGTTTCAAGTTTGTTGACGAAATTTCAGCCATCACACATCAATTCCAATTAAGTCAACATGCATGCGACAGTTTTTCTTTTACGAGTAGATAAATACGAATTTCCCAAGATCCGTTATTTGTCATAATGAACCTGTCTCATATCAATTTGAATGGGAACAGATGAGAAAAGTTGTCAAGGAGAATACAGATGATCAACTCCTAAAGTGATACGCTTGGAAATAAGCAACAACGTCAACATTCAAGCTTGAACGCGTTTATTTTCTTTCGATTTTCTTTGATGCTATGTCACCATGTTGTCTCGGGGAATTTTCTATTTGAAGAAGAATAAGTAAAACTGGAGACGCCCAAAGTTTGCTTATAAAAATAACGATACCTTTCATCTGAGATCATTTTTCATGCTCAAAGCGAAAAAACTTTTATTGATGGTAAATGATAAAGATTTTCATTGTTTTTGAAGAGTAATTAATTTTGTTCTATGATTTTGACATTGATGGTGAAAAATTTAAGAAGTTTTTTAAATACAAAAATTATATGAATCTTGGCTTAAAATTTCTTGAAAAAAATGCTTTATAAATTTTTATCGTACTACAATTCGTACTTTGTCATATGAATAGTTCCGTATAAGAGAAGAGGTGAATACTAAGTACACCGGTGTAATTGAAGAAACACAACACAACGCCGGCAATTACAAAAAAATTCTTGTTTTACTAATTATTTTGTTGCACAATTATTACGTTGACTGGAATTTACTAAAACATAAGTAAATTTTCATCGTCGCACAACGCTCGCGGATCTGCACTTCACACGTCGTCGATTCCTACTTGTGCCTCCAGGACAATGGTAAAACATCGGTATAAGGGGTAACACGAAATGCTGTTATGTACTCCTTTCTTGATAGTGTAGTTCAATTCGTGAACAATTCTCAGAGATGAAACAAGTTGGGTAATCAGGCCTACGCTCATGTCAGAAGGGTTTCATATTCAATTTACAAAATACAGTCACCAGATCGAATCAAATCAAGAAACATGTCAAAGACAATTTTATTGGAGAAAATATGAAATTCGAAGATCATACTATTATTAACAAAGTTGAACGAATTTCGACTTCTGAGGTTTTTGTTATTGTTATACTCATAAATATCTCCCTTGATAATTATTTCAGATGTCCATTCGCGAGGGAGGAAACACATTTTTCATGTATTTCCCCCCTGTGCCCCCACTGAAGCAAAAACTGACAGTTTAAGAGCTGTTTTGAAAAGCTCCCATGAAAAATTTCATTTCATACTCATATTGGCTACCTTTGATGAACTTTTTTTTTTCAGGGGCCACTCTCCTGTACTGTTATCATCGGTTAATGGCCAATTTTTTCGAATCCTAGAATGGTTACAAAGCCCTTTTGCTAGGAGCTCTCTCCCGCCTCTTTGACTTGTTTCACTTATGGTTATTAATTGTGGGTACTCATCTTCAGTCATTCATTAAATTGAATCAAGTGTTCAAAGCATGCACCTTAAACGTTGAAGTTGGGAAAAATGAACTCAAAATTATTCAACCTTCGCATTTAAGCCAGCCACCATTTTGTTTTACGATTACTGATACCACTAGCTGAACCGATTCTCAAAGATATTCATGATACCCATCATTCCTGAAATTTTCATGCAAATCCTAGCAAAACTGTAGTGTCTGAGTCGGTAAAAAGCGCATATTGTTCCATAGCCATATGTTGCCATAGTAATACATGCAGCGCATATTGTTCCATAGTAATACAGACCAATTCAAACCTCTATTACTTCGCTAATTTTGATTCGATATTTATGAAATTTTCAGGATAGATCCACTTTATAAATTGCCATCTGTGTACTGAATTTCATTGAATTTAAGGGTACCGTTAAGATTTTATCCAAGAAAACATAAAATCCGTAAATCATACTATGTCTAACAAAGTTGAGTGAATTGCGACATCTCACGTATTTGTTGTTGTTGTGCTCATCAAGGCCTACGTTCATGATTTTTTTCAGATTTTTCGGATCACAGGTGTCGAATCGCGAGGGGGGGGGGGGACACAAATTTTTCGTGTATTTCCCCTCCCCGTGCGCCCCTCGAAGCAAATTTTGCCAAACTAAGACCTGTTTTGAAAAGTTCTCATCAAGACTTTTCATTTGATACCCAAATCGGCTACCTTAAATTAAATTTTTTTTCGGGGTTCACTCCCCTATATGGCGAGACCCCCCTTAAATACCTTATAAAATTTTTTTGTAGTTGAACTGTAAAGAGAACACCACTTTACACCTACATACAAAATTTGATGTTTCCAGCTTAAGTAGTTCCCGAGAAAAACTGCTGTGACACACGGACGGACAGACAGGACGCGATTTTAGAAGGGTTTTGTAAAATTATTTTACAAAACCCTAAAAACAATCTTATACTACGACGCAGTAAAAAAAAGAGTTTATAAAAACTAGCTGTCTTTAAGTATATCGACGATAGAGTCTAAATGCCCTAAGACACTGCATTTTCAATCCTCAGGACTTATCATTAATTTGAATTTCTAAGATGTTCCTTAAGTCTTTTCTTAAAAATCGATAATGAGTTTGCATTTCTCACTGTTTCTGGAAGATTTTTATATAAGTTAATGAAACTAATTGATTATTTAGTATAAAAAATATTTTTTTGGGCTAAACCGCCTCTTTTCAGCTACACGTTATAATTTCGACTGTACTAACCTGACAACAAATGTGTTCACAACCAATTTCGCTTATTAAGTAAAATTGAATTTTCTGCAGGAATCGATAGAATTACGGAAACATGCCAGCCATGATGTCAGCAATATTAAATTGGCGTATGCAGGTAAATATGCGCTCTCAGGTGATAACTTATCCCTTCTGAAATGCAGTTGTCCTTATCTGTATAGAAAAATGGATTATCATTAAATCTTCGGGATATCGCTGCAGCTGATGGTGCTACTTGGTCGAGAGCTGGAATTTGTGGTAAGGTATGACTTGGGTTCACGTCTGTGGGACCATGCACTGTTTGTAGGCGTTCGTTGCTTACAATTATTTTGCTGCGACCCCTGAATATTATGTCTGCTGCCAATATGATGAAGTGGCAGGCCGTGACTGCGTAGCATTTCAATTCATCCGTTGCATTTTCATTTTTCAGGAGCTCGATTTCACTGGTATTATTAATGTGAAGTTGGTGGACCATTTCCAGTGATAGTACTTGACGGTTGGTTGGAGAATGGCTGGCAACGCATTGATGCTGGATACTTCTTTAGTGGTAAGTATAAGCTCATTAATTTTGATTGTGGAATTATTAAATTTTATCATGAATGTTCCATTGAGGACATTTATTTATTTATTTAGGCCAAGATCAACAGGAGTAATCCCAATTACAGAGTTGGTACAAAAAATAAATTATTAAAAAGTTAGGAATACATTAATTCGCAACCAAAAGAGACTAATGTGAATACAATTCTAAAAAAAATTAAACAGTAGCAAAAAAAATAATTAAGAAAATCCAAAAAGCAAAGATTTAAGTGAGTTCTTAAAAATAAGAAAGCTAGAAGGAAAAGAACCAAGCCTAAGTTCATTGTTTACCCGGAGCAGACAATAGTTCCGTTCTTGCAAAAGGTATACAAAGTCGAGAAGGAAGACGATTTAGTCTATCAGATTCCCTCCATCGAATATCATTTGCCAGTGGAGAATAAATTAGACGGTGGTGAAGTTTAAATAACAAACACTCATCTAAAAACGTACGTCGAGCTTCAAGGGAAGGAAATTTTAATAGGACAAGACGTTCATTATAAACTCTGTAAGGCAGATTGAATTTGTAAAGCAAGCACGTTGTCAATTTTCGTTGAATACTTTCAAGATCTACAACTAAGTAAGCATGGTGCGGAGAACAAATCTGAACAGAGTATTCGAGAACACGCCTGACCAGAGAAGTATATAATAGCAAGGCAGAGGATATTTCGCTAAAAATATTAATATGATGGAGAATGAATCCAGACAACCTAGCCGCTTTAGAAGTGACATGCGATACATGTTTATCAAACTTGAGTTTGGAATCAAAAACGACTCCCAGATCTTTCATTTCAGACACCAATAGCAGAGGATGATTATTTATAGTATACGTAAAGGAAAGGAAATGCGGCTTGAGAGAATAACTCAAAGCTTTTCACTTGGAAACATTTAAGGGTAGTTTATTTGACTCACACCGGTTCCTTAGGACAACGATCATCATCTTGCAAAAATCCAGGACAACGATCATCATCTTGCAAAAATCCACAATCTGATTGTGTATTAATACACGTATACAATTTTAAGTCATCCGCATACAGAAGTGAGTTAGACTCAAATCGATGCGGAAGATCATTAATAAATATGATAAATAGAAGAGGGCCTAAAATGGAGGCTTGAGGTACACCTGACGTTGGATAAAATGGTGGTGACACCACATTACGGGGGATACAGAGCAAGACCGATTTAATAGAAAAGAGAAAATCCAGGATGCAATGGGATAAGGGAAACCATAACATTTCAGCTTATTACAGAGAATATCATGGGGGACCATATCAAATGCCTTACTAAAGTCGGTGTTTATAATATCAACTTGCGAGCGAGCTTCAAATGATTTGGCGATAAAGTTAGGGAGTTCCAACTAGTTACTAGTCTTCGAACGCTGAGGAAGGAATCCGTGCTGCGATTGAGAACAAAACGGTAAAAACAATTAAGGAGTCTAACATACATGATTTTTTCAAAGATTTTGGGGAAGCACAAAATAATGGAAATATGGCGGTAGTTTTTCACAGATGATACATCACCATCTTTCAGTATCGGTGTAATAAACGCAGACTTCCATGCAGATGGAAATGAGGCCTCTTCTAAGCTTATATTGAAGAGAATAGCAAGAGGAAGGGAAATGGCAGGAGCTAGTGATTTAACAAAAAAGCTAGAGACCCCATCAGGACCCGGACCCAAGCTTGCATCTAAATTAGAGGTCACAAACTCAACATCACTAGGACAAATGGAAAAGGAAGACATGCACTGTGGATATGAAAAATCAGATTGGAACGAATTTGATACATTGGCGTTGTGGTAAATAGCCGCGAAATATTGAGCAAAGAGCCCTACGATATCAAAAGGTGTATCAGCACTAGAACCTTCATAATGCATCACATCAGGAACAGTGGACGATGTCCTCAAAGAACGAATGTAAGACCAAAAAGGCTTAGGCATGTTAGCTTTTAATGATTTCTCAATGGAAAAGTAATAGTTTTTCATCGCAGTCTGAATCTCAAGTTTAGCCAAAGCTCGGAGTCTTGAAAATTCTGCATGTGCTTCATTAGAGCCAGTCAATTTAAAAAATCGATGGGCTTTATCTTTAGATTTCAACGCAGCAAGAACTCTACAAGTGAACCAAGGTGGTTGCGAAGACTCTGATCGACAGTAGACTGGAGTATTTCTGTCGATAAGACAATTCAAATAAGAGTAGAATTCATCAAGAGCAGAGTTAACGCCCACATTAAGGAAAAATGAACACCAGTCAATAGAAGACAGACCCTCAGCAATGGCAGCATAATTAGCATTACGAAAGTTATATTTACAAGGGAGCACATCATGCCTACGTTTTAACAAAGGGGAGCAGAACCCCATGCGCAGTGGTGGATGATGACTGTCTGCAGTCACATAGACGTTCACGGATGGAAATGACAGTGAAATAGATGCAGCACTATTCTTAAAAATTAAGTCGAGAATGCGGTCGTTACTATTCAAAATTTGATTTAGTTGGGAAAGGGAACAATGGAACATAAAGGAGGAAAAAATGAATGAAAGACGATTGGAACTAATGATTTGTGCATAGTTAAGAGGATCTCAGTCAATCTGAGGTGCATTAAAATCATCGCAAAGCAGAAGTAAATCTGAAGGGTATTTTGATAGCATAAAAACAGACAGCTCATCAAGAAAAGTTTCAAAGAGAGCAAGTGAAGATTGACACGGTACATAAATAGATGCAATTAGCAGAAATGAGTTATGCGTTATACGAAGTCTAACAATGACACATTCTACAGGAACAGATGGAAGAAAGTCATAAAAAGGCACACTAAAAAATGATTTCTTTATACCAATAAGAACTCTACCACCAACTGATTTGCAACTAGAAAGCGAACAACGATCTTGTCTATAAATGTTATGAATTGGGGAGATATGAATATTAGAAACAGATTCATTCAACCATGTTTCCGTTAGGCAAAAAACATCATCATTAGCGGTAATTATTGAAGCAGGAAGATCTTTAAGCTTGGTTCTCAATGCTCTTACATCATGATAATAAATTGAGAGATGACTGTTCACATTTATCAACGGCGAAGACGCTTCTCTGGGCGCTCTAGCTCTAAAAAATTACGACGATCTCTGGCAACAAATGGTTTAACAAGCAATCCAAGAGGCCAAAACTCCGGGCTCTTTAGTTGACTCATGGACGCAGGCACAATGAGCTTAAAAGAAGCAAGGAGTTTGTTAGGTAGTTTCTCCTTGGTTAGCTTCTTGCAGCTGATGATGCATGAAGATGACCCCAGCTTCGATTCGATATAATCAGCAATATCATCGGGAGTAGTGTCATAATCCAAGCGAGAAATAAATACACTGAGAGGCGGTGATATTACGACCAAACTCCCCTTTTCTTTGGGTTTATAATTCGATGCAGTCACAAGCCTAGAGCGCTGACCATCAGACTCCTTACTAGTACCTGGGAAGATATTTGATGGAGCATCACATGAATTTATACCTTTTAGTTGCGTAATCACAGGCGATGACAGATTGGAAGATGAGGCAGTATATGATGCAGGATTTAATAAAAGGTTCCCATTGGTAGAACCATCTGCGACTAATGAGCCAGCAACTCCGGAACCTTAAGCAATGGGACTAACAACCAAGTTCGGGTCTGATGAAATGCTCGTACTTTGCAGTCCACGATGATCATTAACGGAAGGCGAAGGAGAAGCAATTACAGCATCAACAAAAATGCATTCACTCTGCTGTTGATTATCTACAGGAGTGTTACCTGTAGCAGCCGAAGGAGGTGGATTTTGCAATACTCTAGAATTTTTCTTACTCCTAGTTATAACTGACGGCACACACGGCACTCGCTCTATCAGGTTCGATAGATCTTCGAAGATATGCAACGACTGCAAAAACTTGACAATGTCTTTTTTTGCATCTTTGAACTTTTTCTGCATGCAAAGGAAGTCTTCATTCAGCGTGCTAACAATCTCATTTGTCCTCTTCAATTTGTTGACATAAGTTGAAAGGGGAAGTCCATGGCATCTGACACAAATCCAGAAAACTCCCGAACCACAACTAACAATAGCATCAGCAATATGATCTGAAAGCTGTGCACACTTAGCGTGAAAGGAACACGCGCAGAAGCCCGAACATACAATAAGAGGAGTTTTATCGATTGTTTCAACACACTGTGAGGCAGAACAAGATGGCATTTTAAAACTTTGCGTATAAAATAAGCAATTACAAATTCACTTCAGTATGGGTAGGTGAAAATAAAGTGTACCAAAATGCACAAAATAAATGAACTTCAAACAGTACAACACTAAAAATGAGCGAAAAAGCACTACAAAGCTCAATCACAGCACTCTAGCACTAAATACGTACAGGCGGGTTCGTGTCCAAGTAGAGTTTAAAAACTGAACGAATCTATCACTGCCATGCAAAGCGAAGAAATCAACCACTATATGGCACTCCACACCTGCCGCCTCAACAAAAGAAAAACAATGAAAATGTCTTAAAATGCGAAAATGTTTAAAGTAAAAATCCACGCTACAGCAACGCGGAATCGCACCACCGCGAACACGATAGTCAATATAACGCAATAAGGCACAAAACTCGAAAGCACACCATGAGCAAACGTGCAAAAAATCACAAGAGTTCAAGGAAAGTGGCGGAACGCAAGAACTGTACGACTGCTTCACTGCTCCAAGTGCTCTCAGTTTCCTCAAATTTAACTCCAACTTGGAACGTTAAATACCACTAACCTTCCACGGTAATAAATGATCCGCCAGCAAAGCTTTCAAACTTTTTCCGCTTACTACCGAATTTTCGCCAACCAGGTTCACGACCGCAAGACGAACAGGCCTCTTTTCTTCTGGTTGCGTCAAACAACCAGATGGGATGTCATCTATTTCTACGATTCCTTGGTGTACGTTGATGATGAGGACGCAGGGAGTGACTTCTTCGATTGCTGGTATATGTTGGCCGTTGACTCTGTTACAAATTGATCTAAAGCTTTTGAGAATATTAGGAATGCAGGTTGAGTTACTTATATCGAACAATTTTGTTTGATAACATATTGAAGAATTTCTGTAGTTTTTACAATCTTTAATGACGCCAAGAAATTGGTTGTGATTTCGTAAAAGAGTGTTATGTGCAATTTCTATTTCAATATCTTTCTTTTTTACCGGTTTTATAATTATTCTTCATATATTTCTTGAGTTGTTATTGGTACGTTTACAATGTATAGTAAAGATATATCGTTTGTAATTATTTTTACGCCTAACAGTTCGTAAATTTCTTCTGCAGTAGTATAAGGCAAATTTTCTTTATCAAACATATTCGTTACTAATTCAATTTTCTTTTTAGATAGCACAACAGTGTTTATGATATATCTTTTGGCTGGATTGATAGCGTATTCGATATTTATTAGTTCTTCCTTAATAAGTCTGAGCTTATATTGAATGCTAGATATGAAGTCAAGTCTATATTAAGTATCATTTGCAAAATTAATAAGTTTGTTGGTTATTAAGGTTAGGTTTCCCGCAGAGGGAATGCCGGTCGACAAAAGCACTCTTGGAGGCTAGCATTCTTTGGGGAGTTCCACCCCCACGTACCCGAGGCAATTCCCGCAGGGGAAATGCCGGTCGACAGGAGCACTCTTGGAGGCTAGCATTCTTTGGGGAGCGCCGCCCCCATGGACCCGAGGATATGGAGGGCACCCATATCCTCGGGTTCCCTCCTGGGATGACACGTTACGACTCTGAATGGATCTGGACTACGCTTTGGACAACGACCTGGAATTGATGCTTTGGGCTGGCGGATGTGATGGTCTGGACCTAGTTGCTTTGCACAGTAGCGCCGAGGTGAAACTCGTGTGTGAATGGCTCCGATTCAACTATCATATCGTCTCCGTCCCGGTAAAACCTTGGCAGACCTCGGAGTACGTTCGAAGTTCGCACCATTGCGTTGGTGGTGTAGGTTCGGTTGAGACGGACTCCCGATTAGCGCTGGTCTGGCTCTGAGCATTTGTCCCCATAAGGGCTTGTGCCAAACCTCGCATGGCCTGCCTGCTCTGCAAAGATAACCATGGGACCAAAAAGGCGACTACACACACGAACGGATATAGCGACTTCAAGGGGGGACCCAACAAAACTGGAGCAATCAAAATCAAAAGACCAAAAATATTCAAAAAAAGAAACAAAAAATGATAACAATGACGACGTAACCAGCGGTTGCAGCCACAATGTTAACAGTGCATCGAGAGCGGTACTAACCATGACAAAAATGAAGAATAACACAATGACAGTGAAGCCAGACAAAAAACAGTGAATAGCAGACAGTATGGTTCAGACTGAGATTCCTGCGGCATTCGGGCGCAGCAAAAAAATGATGCGAACGCCAGAGCGTACTATTAAGGAAAAGCAGGAAACTCTGCAGGGTGCTTCAGGTGTTCGAGCGGTGGAGGATAATATGGAGAGCATCGGAGATTCGATTGTCACTGCTACGATCGTTACCGAGGCGACCGATGCAGGTGTCGCAAATCCAGACATAGCAAAGAAACATCCTGAAACCAACGAGGAAATTACAGCACGAAAAGCAACGAGTGACCAGACACCGCGTGATTGCACAGCCAACGTGGGAGTGTCACAAGCTTCGACGTGAGGCTCAATGGGCGTGGAACGGTGACGAGGCATGCAACTGGGTGGCAGCATATAAGTCGGCCAGGAAATGCCTTCGCAAACTGATCAACAGTAGCAGGGCTCGCTGCTGACAAGACCTAGTGGAAAATGTGAACAAGGATCCGTGGGGCCTTGGCTACAAGCTGGTCACGCGGAAACTTGGTGCCCTACGGAAGCCTTGTATACATGACGCGGAAAAGATGGCCACGATAGTGTGGGGACTCTTCCCTGCCCATCCCGTCCGTGTTGACGCTGTCCATGGTGAAACATCAGTCGAGTGCTCACTCTTCACATAGCTGGAACTGGAGGAGGCAGTCCTCTCATTGAAAGTGAGGAAGGCTCCAGGTCCAGATGGTGTTCCAGCTGAGGTGTTGCGGCTCGTCTATCACCATTGTCCTGACTTGCTGCTCAGCACATTCAACGCTTGCCTACGGAACGGAGTTTTCCCGGTACGATGGAAGGTAACGAGGCTCGTACTGACCAGCAAGGGGAAGGGACATTCCGAATCACCATCTGCATACCACCCGTTATGCATGCTAGACATGGTGGGAAAGTGCTAGAGAAACTCATCAAGGGAAGACTCACTGACGCGATTCATGCTGCTGGGGACCTATCCCCTCGGCAGTACGGCTTTAGAGCAGGACGTTCTACCATTGATGCGATTGCAGAAGTGGTCAACGCGCTCGAAAATGCAGAGGCACATAGTCGCACCAAGCGACGGATCGTCCTGTAGGTGACACTCAACGTCAGGAACGCCTTCAACTCCGCTAGATGGGTGGATATTCTGGATACGCTGGAAAACTCTTTTCGAGTTCCCAAATATCTAATGTGGCTTTTGAGGAACTACCTAAAGGACCGAAGCCTGCTCTACGACACGTCACAGGGCCGAAGAAAGATGGAAATCGATCGAGTGTTGCCCAGGGATCTATCCTGGGTCCGGACCTGTGGAACATGTCTTACGACGGGCTACTGAGACGCGAGATGCCAGATGAGGCACGCTTGGTCGGCTATGCGGATGATGTTGCGGCTCTGGTCGCTGGACGCACCGTTGAACAAGCGCAACTTTGGCTAGGTATGCTAATGCGCTGAATGAGAGACTGGATGGGCTCAGTTTAACACTGGAGAAAACCGAAGTGGTCATCTTGACAAAAAAGAGAATCCCTAGAGTAAGCATGATCAGTATTGGAGACATACAAATCGAATCGAAGCCATCGGTGAAGTGCCTGGGGCTGCATATCGACTCGAAGATGAGTTTCTCTGAGCAAATCAGGGCAACGGCTGAGAAGGCTGCTTCGGGAATATCGGCTCTGAGTCGACTTATGGCCAATGTAGGGGGACCCAGCCCGTCAAGAAAATGCCTCTTGATGAGTGCTCTAGGGTCAGTGCTACTGTACGGAGCAGAGGTATGGGGCGACGCTCTCAGCAAGGAGGTATACCGAAAACGTTTGACACAGGTACAGAGAAGAGGAGCACTGAGAATTGCATCTCTGTATCCGACAGTCTTTGACTTGGCGGCGAGAGTGATTGCAGGCATGATACCTGTCACCCTCCTTGCTGGAGAGCGCCGCGCTATTTACCTGTGCCGAAACGATGATGCGAGGGAGATGGTTGCCTGTGAGGATAGACAGCGCTCGCTCAACGATTAGCAGCAGTCTTTGGTCAATTGCACGGAGAGAAGGTGGACTACGCGCCTCATCTCGGATGTGAGACCGTGGCTAAATTGAAGGCATGGTGAGACTGACTTCTATCTGACCCAGCTTTTGAGCGGGCACGGGTGTTTTCAGTCTTACCAGCACAAGATCGGTAAGTCACGGTCCCCCGATTGTCGGTTTTGCTCAGGAGAGGAGGACAACGACTGCCACACATTTTTGGCGTGTAAAGAATGGGTCAGGCTGCGAAGGGTACCCTAAAGGGAAACGGGAGAGCTCACCCCGGATAATAAAGTCGCGGTGATGCTTGAATCGGTTGACAAATAAAACCAGGTGGCACATTATCCTCGGGCAGTCCTAAAATATAAAAGGGACTCACAGCAGCCGGGGGCTGGGGGATCGCTCTTCTGGTACTTCCTCTTCCCCTCTCCCCTCCTGCTAGGGAAGGGACCCCCCAACTTGAAGGCGCCCCACGGCGTAACAAGACGAGACCTGGCCCGAAGTAATGTGTCAAACGGTTCCAGGCTGGGTTCTCAGATTGACAGGGGAGGTATTTAGTGAGTAGTCCAGTCGTGTGTGGGGGTTTCAAACTCTTTACAAAAATGGCATTCACCTCCCTACCACGAAAAAAACCTTTTCGTGGAGAAGCTCACTCTTGTCAAGCTGAATCTTCAAGTTCGCCTTTTCTAAGGTCTTGAATACTTCAGTTAAATTCTGGAATTCCGGACACTTCCCAAAAATCACTGTATCGTCAGTGTAAACAAAGGAATGTTTACCAATATGTGCTCTCAGAATACCGTCAATAGCTCTTTGGAGAATAGAAGGCGCATTCTTCAATCCAAATGGTAGGCGTACAAATTCAAATTTTCTGTTATTTGTTGAGAATGCGGTCTTTTCGATATCCAATTCATTCAAAGGGATTTGATAAAGTCCCCTCTTCAGGTCAGTAATTATGAAAAAGAAGTTTTTCCCTTAATTTGCTAGAACTTCCTCAATTTCAGGGATAGGGTATCTATCTGGTATAGTAATAGAGTTGAGTTTCCTATAATCCAAGACCATTCTGTATTTCTTCTTTCCAGAAGCATCTGCCTTTTTTGGCACGACCCATACAGAAGTATTGCAGGGAGAACGAGATGGTCGGATGATTCCATCCTCCAAAAGTTGCTTAATTTGCCGTTTTATCTCATCCTTTAAGGCTCTAGTGTAGGGATACAATTTAGAGTACACAGAATCATTCGTTGATGTTCCAATTTCTCCTTTAACAGCCGTTATGAAAGTAAGGCGTTCATCTAGGCCAGCGATTAGATTCGGGCAGCTTTGAATTATCGTTTTGAGTTTCCGAGATTGTGATTCTGTAAGGTGGTTAAGTCTAAGATTAATTTTGTTGACTGCTTGTGATTTGTGTTGTCTAAGGGGTATTATAATATAAGGGTAAATTTTCGTATGGTTGTTGTCAGTGTGAATTATTGCTTTAATTTATTTTTAACTATCGTTACCAATGCTGCCGTCAAAGGTCTTGAGGATAGAAAGGAGAAAAAATTTAAGTCTGCCATCGGTGGGTCTGAAAGGTTGTATTAAAGAATGATGCATAATTTTTACATTGCCGCCAACGGAATGAGCATAGAATGGTTTCTCATTTAGGATGGGGTTTCTAATGTACTTTGGTCGTACATAGTTATTATTTGATCCGGTATCGATAAGAAATTTCAGCAGCTCTCCATTCCGCAATTTGTGCTCGAAGTATGGGAGCTCTTTAATCTAAAAAATTTATATTTTCGAACGTTTTGGTGGGTCCTACGTTATCGATTATATCTTGAGCAAGATTTTTAGCCATGTCGTTTTGAATACTGTCATTAGAATCTGTGTAATCTATTAAAGTTAAGTCGTAATGTTGGTCCTCTTCCTGCATCATCGTTTCGTAGCTTCCGAAGTCCTGTGGAGTTGCATCGGTTGTTTGTGTGTGGTATGTGCGCTGAAATTTACTGGGATGGTAAAATTGTTTCGAGTGCTCACGTTTGTGGACATCTCTAAAGTCTTTGGGTCTATTCTGATAAATTAACGGCCCTAGATTACATCGACTGATCTATTTCCATGGGTTATGGTCTAGTTTGAGGCTTGGGCAGTAATTGCTGGTGGTAAAAGCCTTGTCGGGTATTATGAAACTGTTGCTCGGGATACGTGAACTGAAGTCGCTGTGGCCTTTCGGGATTGCACACAAGATTAAGGATGAAGGTTATTGGCACTGGAATCGGAAATCCGCGATTTTGGGGTGTGTTGAATCGTCTTGGGGGTACAGGCATTGGTGCATTAGCTTGCACTGTACGGATATTGCTTTGGCTACTATTTGCATGTTGCACCCGATAGTTCACATTTTGAAGCTTCAGAGCAAGATAGAGTGCTTGGGGTAGATCAGCTGGTTCTCTTATACTAAGCAACCTTGGAAGATCTCCTTTCAAACCACACACAAAGGTATCCTAAGCCTTATCTCGATAGGCTTGCTTTATCACGTTCATAGGTTCCGGCCCCATTTTCAAAGAGCTACATTTATTTAATATAAGGGATAGGTGGTGGTAAATGGCTTGATAGAATTCGGGTATTGAATTGCTTCCCTGGTCTAATGTGGTCATTTGTTATTCAAGGGTTTCTAGGTCCCTCTTATCCGCATAAGGCAAAGTTAAGCACTTAGAAATCTTTTTTCAATTCAAGGGGTATTGTAAGATTTGAAGGCTATGTTTGCTTGCCCTGTAATCTTGTTGCGGATAGCCGATAAAATTCCATAGTATTTTGCCGTTCCCTAGGTGGTCCGTATCCGGTCGACACCCTTTTTCCAAGATGAGAAATCTCGAAGGCTTTTGACCACGTTACGTATACGATCCATCTTGCTAAGGTTGTGATCGTTACCTTGATTGATGGGCTGGTCAATATCATAATTAAAATCTGAGGAGGGATTCATCAGGGAAGCAAACAAGTGCCTTTCAGAAACGAATCTTTCTACGTAATCGTTGAATCCTGTTCCAGTCATATTGCGCGCGTTTTGAGCTGAGGATGTATTAGAGTTTTGGGACCCAGCTACACTTGCGGTGTCACTGGAATTCAGCCACGCAGGTCTGATCAAATTAGGATTATTCATGCCGAAAGATAACGAATCAAATCACCGAATATCTATTGAATTTAGGAGGATCACTTGAATCACCAACAATATTTTTAAGAGTTTTGTATATTAAAATAATTTTACAAAGCCCAACTAAAATCGCATCCTGTCTGTCCGTCTATCACATCAAACTACCTAGGCTAGAAACATCAAATTTTGTATGCAGGTGTAAAGTGACGCTCTCTTCAAAGAGCAACTACAAAAAAATTGTATAATGTATTTAAGGGGGATCTTCCCATATAGGGGAGTTACCTGTGTATGCAGCTGGTCTTCAAGATCGTCAATACTGAATAAAATATTTTATTTTCGAGCTGTATTCTTCGACGTATTTCGTCTCTTTCATCACCCGTTTTCTTTATTTTGGCGCCTAAATACGCAAATTTGCCAATATTTTCGATACTGTATTAGCCAAGTGTGATATTTTGCGTATTTGAGGTATTTTCCCTCGAGGGCGTCATGAGCTAAACGTTATAATTTCGACTGTACTAATTTGACAATTAATGTGTTCAGAACAAATTTCGCATATTAAGTAAAATTGCATTTTCTGCAGGCATCGATAGAATTACGGAAACATGCCAGCCATGATGTCAGCAATATTAAATTGGCGCATGCAGGTAAATATGCGGGCTCAGGTATTAACTTATATAATAAATGCAGAGGATCATTTGTTGCATCGTTCTTAGGTCGATCGATTCTGGTGTAACGTATTAAAAAATTGTACGAATTCCTTGAATTATATGGATTTATTTGTGATATTTTATAAAGGGGGTTTCTTCCAATTGACTGGAAGTTAGACATTTGAAGATAAGCTCAGCTTTCTCCATAGTAATGATCTGACTGAAGGTGAATGCATTGGTTCGTTGATACACTGGTCTTGTTGGAGTGAGAATTGGAAGATTTAGAATATTTTTATAGGCTTTAGTTCACATCCTGGATATAGTATTAAGGTTTTGCTTTGACGATTGACTCCAAATGATCACCGCATAATGTAGCTTTGTTAATACAAGTGCGTTTAATACCAGTTGCTTTATATGCATTGGACACTCTCCATATCTTCTCAACTTCCTATCATCGGTGCAAGTTGTCTCTTCAAATTATTTATGTGTGGCAACCATGTCAAACGATGGAAAGACCGAGAAATTTAATTTCTAGCACTGCTTGTAATTTTTGCCCCTAATTTCTAGGTCAATTTCTATCTCTTCCTAACTCTTCTGTTTAAAAATAATGTATTTTATCTTTGTAATGTTCAATGCTAGCTTGTTTTTGATAGGCCATGAATGATATTTATCTAGATCCTCGCTGACGATATTCTCCATGGCAACTTTATCATGTCCTGAATAAAGAAGCACAGAATCATCAGCATATAATGCGGGGTGGCCTTTCAGTTTACATATAAAAGTATTCAAATTATAAGTATGTAGAAAACAAGGTTTGTCCAAGTATGGATCCTTGAGGAACTCCCGAGTTCGTTAGTGCTAGATTGCTCAAGACATTATTAACTGATGTTTTTTGGAAACTTAAACTAAGAAAATAATCAGTCTTTTTCATTAAATATTAGTCTTTTTAGATAGATGAGCAGTTTAGCGAGACATTACAAACTCCTTAAAAATATTGAATTATTAATTAATATAAAAGTGTAACTTTGGGAGCACTGACCTGACTCTAGGAGTTGTAATTAAGAAATAAAAGTTTGGAGACTTTCCCAGCGGAAATGCGATTTCTGCGCCCCGTTATGATTTGCCCTGCCTTCGAAAAAATCCTTTCACATAGCACCAACGAAGCAGGAATGCAGAGTTTCTTTTGCATGACGTTGTAGAGCCTCGGATACAATAATTTCCTTTTACTCCACCATTTGACTGGATTCGATTCACGACCAATATAGGGTTCATTGAGAAACTGTTCTATTTCTTTGGTGGCTTCTGCTTCCGGAGTTTGTTTAGAAATCGAATTTTGCAGCAGCACATCCGAATCGAAGTCACCCCAAACTAAGGAACAAGTTGCGATTTGGTTGGTTTCAATAGGAGAAGCTGTAATCACTTCGAAATTATCTTGGTCCTTTCGCTGGTTTACAATACAACAAGCTGCTTTGCTTATAATGGACTGCTTGATTTTTAAAAAATGATGTTCCTCATAAGACGCTTGCTTTTTGAAGCGTGGATCCAAAAAAGCGGATTGGCCATAAAAATGGTTTTGCTCAACGCTATTCAATCTTGTCATTAAATCTATTTGAATAGTGCTTACCATATTTTCGACCTCCTTTGGAATGTTTATTGCTTTCATAAACTTGTCAACATATTTTAGAAAAGATCTTCTAAATAAAGCAACCTTTGAGAGGGTCGCTGTTTGTTCACTCGATATTTTTTCCGTCATTTCGAAGAAAATTTATAGTACTTCGCAGGCTTTTCCTATGATAACAAAGTCTTCCTCAGAAAGTCCTAACAAACTGCGATTCATCTGGCTTAACGAATAAAGCAATGGTTCTTTCATTTTTTTAAATTCTCTGGAACATCATGTAGGTTGAATTCCATTTAGTTGGAACATCTTGTATCAACTTTTTCTTGGTACCTAGCATTTGTTTTTGCACAGAAATAAACTTGCTGATTGCATTAGGGTTTTTTTTTGTAATATTGAACAATTGACGTTATTTTTGATTGTAATGTTTTGATTTATTTTACTCCATTTTGAACAATTAAGTTTAAAGTATGGGAAAAACGTAGAATGTGTCCCAGTTACTTTGTCGAATGGCTGCAACAATATTAGCTGCATTATCGCTCACTCACTCACAATTTTTTCACCCAAATCCCATTCCTCGATGATACCCTTAATTGCATTACTTAAGTATTGCGATGCATGACTTTCATCGCTTCACTCAAAGCAATCCAACAATGCCGATCGCAAATCGTAGTCATCATCATCACCAGATATAAAATGAGCTGTTAAAACCATTAAACATTGATTGTTTGATGATGTCCATTTATCTGTGGTCAAAGATACATAATTTGCACGTTTCAATGTTATCTTCAATTTTTCTTTTATTTCATCAAACATCTGGGGTATCACAACAGTAGATACTGTTTTTCGGCAAGGGAAAACATAGTTGAAATTCAACAAACCAAAGAATTTTTTAAATTCCACACTTTCGACGAGTAAAAACGACTGATATTCTTTCGCCATCATCTTCACCAGCTGTGTATCAATTTTCTTTGACATGCCGATGCGTAGTGGCTTTTTTAAATAATTGGTAATTGATGTCTGTTGCTTGATAAAGCCACAAGTTTTATTTAGAGGATCAGAATTATCATCAATTAAGCGTATGCCTACATTTTCATTGATGGAGCTGCTAGCAGTATTATGTTCATTTACAGGGGTTGCTGGTGAAGCCTTGTTTTTGAACCTAGGATTGTGTACACCAGAATGCTTCGTTTCCTAGTGCCTCAACAAATTTCTCGTTGAGCCACCCTTAAAAGAAAGTACTGCTGGGCAAAATCCACATTTTGCCTTATCATCATCAATTTCAGTGGAACAATTCCACACTACACTTTTTTCCGTGGATTCTGCATATTTAAATTTTTTAAATTTATTTATTGAAATATAAACGGACAACTGTCCTTATAAATTACAATTACTGAGTATATGGTAGCTTAGCACTAAGATAAATAATTTACAAACTACAATAATTGAAATTCTAAAAATAAGAAGAAAAAGAACTTAATAATTTAAAGAAAAGAATGATACATGTGTCAAGTGCAACTTACATTCAACTAACAGGATTCAAATACGAGTATACCACTTTTTATTTTGCTCCTGTTTGTATTGAAGAAATCAACTTGTCGACAAAGATGATTTCCGGTGCTTTCCAAACGTTCAACAAGAGAGTACTGACTGTAGTTCGTTTAACATTTTCGAAGCTTGAATAGATCATTTGATCTCGTGTTTCGTGGTGGAATTCTGAATGATATATGTTGTAAAAGCTCAGGCACATCAATATTGTTGTTAAGTAAATTGTATAAAAACATAGCATGAAAATACATTCTTCTTGCTTGAAGTGTATTCATGTTAAGCAAGGATGAAATTTGGCAACAATCTAAATTTTCACGGGGGATGCAAAGTTCGTAGCAACGAATCTTAGAAATTTATTTTGCACCTTCTCTATACGATCAGAAAAAGATTTATAGTGGAGATTCCATAAAACTGATAAATATTCCAATTTACTCCTCACAAGTGAGAAATACAGCGCTTTAAGCGTATGAATATTGCTGAAAGTTGAGGTATTTCTTATGATAAAGCCTAACATTCTGCATGCTTGCTCCGTTATATTGTTTATATGTGCATTAAAGTTCAACGATGAATCAAACATTATACCTAAGTCGATTACATTATCAACTCTCTTTAAAGGGATGTTATCCATGCTATAAACGATAGTTACTGACATCTGCTTTGTCACCAGTTTTGAAAATAGGCATTACATAACTAACTTTCCACACATTAGGAAAACATCCTGATGATAGAGAACTGTTGAATGGTGGAAGTAGTGGAAAAGTTAAGCTACTCGTATAAGAACACGACTTTAGAAAGATGTTTGGGATGCCATCAGGACCAGCACTTTTGGTTGTGTCTAACGAAAGTAGCTTATCAATTAGAGACTGATATTTAATTTTGTGATGAGAAATATTTAATACATAATTTGGTATTGGTGGCACAAACGTGTTAACATCAGTTGTGTAAACTCTCGAGAAACTATCAGAAAACATATTAGCTATTTCTAGTTCGCTTGAACTCCAAACACCATTCAAATGCATAAAGTCGGGCAAAGTATAATCGTTTTTGAGAGAGTTAATGTGCCTCCAAAAGTATTTTAAGTTACTTTTCATGGAATTGTTGTACATATAAATGAGTTGCATATTTTGAAATAATAATTTTTCTGAAAAATTATTAGAGAAGAAAAATGTTAGAAGAAACCACCTTCTTCTAACATTTTTCTTCTCTTATGATTTTTCAGAAAAATTATTATTCAAAATATGCAACTCATTTATATGTAGCTGCAAACAATTCCATAAAAAGTAATTTAAAAAGCTATCGGAGCCATTCGAAAGAGTGATCGATATCCGCGCGACGTTAGATAAGCTTCAAATGTAGAGCGAATTTGTCGTATAGATTTACATTAAGTTGATGTGAAAAGGGTGAAATGATCCAATTAAAAAAAAAACAAAAAAAAAAGTTTACCTAATTGAATACTTCTTAAGTTGAGTAATTTATAGAAAATTATTTTGCTAAAGTTCAACTTCTCACTTATATTGCGTGTCTTCAGGTATTTATAGGGTATCAAATTATTGCTTTACAGATTCTTTTGCACGATGTCTATATCGAAACCAACACAAGATATCGTAAATAATGAAATAGTTGGAAAAAATATTTGGAAATATTTTCAAAAGTCAGATGATGCAGCAAGTGCAAAATGTGTTTTATGTTCTAACTCGTTGAAAATCAGCCAACGATCAGTCATTGGTTTGAAAATCCATCTTCGAGCAAAACATCATATAATATTAGATCAGAAGAGTACAGAACTCATTGCACAACCATCCTCTTCATCAGGAAATGTTATTGAGGAAGAACTTCCGATAAAAAAATCCAAAAAAACTATTGATGGATATTTTAAAAGGGAGAACCCTTTAGAAAAAATGGTTTCCAGAATGATTTGTAAGGATGGGTTCAGTATAAACTCATTTTGCACATCTTCCGATTTGAGATATTTATTTTCGAAGAGTGGGTTTCAAATTCCGGGCACGTCCAATACAATTCGCTCTATAGTAATTAATTATTCAAACATAGTTGAAGCAGATATGATGACTGAAATCTCACGTCAGAAAAAAGATTTGGCAAGATTTTCACTCAGTTTTGACGAGTGGACATCTCAGAAAAACCGTCGTTTTTTAAATATAATATACACTCCAAAGATACACTTCCAAATCTTGGTTTAGTTCGGATCCATGGCTCATGTACTGCTGAACATTATGTCGGGTTAGTTAAAGAACGCTTGGCAAGTTTTGACCTTGATGTTGAAACTGATATTATCGGCATTACAACAGACGGTGCAAGTGTCATGAAAAAAAATGGCAAATTACTATCTTGCCATCAACAGCTTTGTTTTGCACACGGAATACAATTAGCCGTAGCAAATACCCTTTATAAAAAACGGTTGACCGATGAACAGCTTACGTCAAAAGCCTTACCTGATGTTGAAAATTTCAACAATCAAATTGATTGCGATGAAGATTTAGAAGAAATTCATGATGAACAAGGTTTGAACCTTACTATAGAGCGACAACTTGCCGAATTGATCTCTAACTACAGTAATTTTATAGATAAAGTCAGAAAAGTGGTCAACATTTTCCGAGGGTCTCCTACAAAAGATGATATATATTTACAAAAATACGTCAGAGAAGAGACTGGGAAAGAATTAGCTCTGATTTTAGATTGCCGTACCCGGTGGAATAGTATGTTCGACATGTTAGAGCGATTTTACAACTTAAAAATGTGCATTGAGAAAGCTCTTATCGACATTGGATCTGAAATAAAATTTACCGACGAAGAATAGTTCTAAATCAAAAGCGTAGTTGACAGCTTGCAACCATTAAAATTGGGCGTCGAAGTGTTGTGCAGACGAGAATCAACACTTCTTACTGCAAATACCACATTTCGTTTTATTATAGAGAAGCTGGAGAAGCAGAATAATTTTTTAAGCGATGAACTCGCCGAGGCTCTAAGAGTGATAGTTAAGGAAAGGCGCAATGAAATCGCAGCAACATTAACTTATTTGTAGCATCCAAAAAAAATATGAGCAAGAGCTAAAAACACCCAATCCGATATTTGTAATGCCGAAAAAGAACAAACTACGACAAGACATGAAAAAAATTCTATCCCGAGTCATTACTGTTGAATTTGAAAATTTTCAGTTGTTAGATGATGTGCGTGCCGTATATTGCCAACCACCATTGCCACATAATTTGACTTTGCTGGAGGAATTAGAAATGCAACTAGAACAAGATAATGTAGACTACATTGAGCACATTGCAAATAGAAAAGAGAAAGATTTCGATCAAATACTCAGAAAAGAAATGACGACTTTTGAAACCGATGGGATTAAAGGGAAATATCTGACTTTGTTACACGATTATTTACTAACCACGAAGCCAACAAGTGTAAAAGCAGAAAGAGCATTTTCGGCTGCTGGCTATATATGTAGCTCCATAAGAAGCAGGTTGGGAGATCAAACGATCGATGCTATATGCTTTTTAATATCATATTTTCAAAGGGAGGAATGAATAGTTGCTTGATACTTTTAAGATAAATGTAACACATTATTTGCTTTCTTTTAATGAGTGAAAATAAAAATGTTAAATATGCATATATAATTCATATGATTGATTGATTCTATAATTAGCTCATATAATAATTTGAATTAATTTTTGTTAAATTAAAATGCAAGGACAGCTTTGCATTGATGAATATTGTGGCTAAATATTGTGTTTAGCAGTTCATATATAAAGTCATTCTCAGAAAAGCTACTGATGTGTACAATAATTAGTTATTTAAGTACAAGGAGATGCTGTAAATTGATATTTTCAAATAAATTTATAATTTTCACCACAAAAATGTTTAATTTTTTGAGTTTCATAGAAAATCAAATTTCTGCGGGATCCCGCTAGATTTAATACAATCCAGCGATAATCCCGCGGGATTGAAAACAATCCCTAGCTGCAACAAAATTAGCTGCATTATCGCTTACTCACTCACAACTTTTTCACCCAAATCCCATGCCTCGATGATACGCTTAATTGCATTACTTAAGTATTGCGATGCATGACTTTCATCGCTGCACTCAAAGCAATCAAACAATGCCGATCGCAAATCGTAGTCATCATCATCACCAGATATAAAATGAGCTGTTAAAGCCATTAAACATTGATTGTTTGATGATGTCCATTTATCTGTGGTCAAAGATACATAATTTGCACGTTTCAATGTTATCTTCAATTTTTCTTTTTTTTTCATCAAACATCTGGGGTACCACAACAGTAGATACTGTTTTTCGGCAAGGGAAAACATAGTTGAAATTCAACAAACCAAAGAATTTTTTAAATTCCACACTTTCGACGAGCGAAAACGACTGATATTCTTCCCCCATCATCTTCACCAGCTGTGTATCAATTTTCTTTGACACGCCGATGCGTAGTGGCTTTTTTAAATAATTGGTAATTGATGTCTGTTGCTTGATAAAGCCACAAGTTTTATTTAGAGGATCAGAATTATCATCAATTAATCGTATGCCTACATTTTCATTGATGGAGCTGCTAGCAGTATTATGTTCATTTACAGGGGTTGCTGGTGAAGCCTTGTTTTTGAACCTAGGATTGTGTACACCAGAATGCTTCGTTTCCTAGTGCCTCAACAAATTTCTCGTTGAGCCACCCTTAAAAGAAAGTAATGCTGGGCAAAATCCACATTTTGCCTTATCATCATCAATTTCAGTGAAACAATTCCACACTACACTTTTTTTCCGTGGATTCTGCATATTTAAATTTTTTAATGTCAACTGTCCTTATAAATTACAATTACTGAGTATATGGTAGCTTAGCACTAAGATAAATAATTTACAAACTACAATAATTGAAATTCTAAAAATAAGAAGAAAAAGAACTTAATAATTTAAAGAAAAGAATGATACATGTGTCAAGTGCAACTTACATTCAACTAACAGGATTCAAATATACCACTTTTTACTTTGCTCCGGTTTGTATTGAAGAAATCAACTTGTCGACAAAGATGATTTCCGGTGCTTTCCAAACGTTCAATAGGAGAGTACTGACTGTAGCTCGTATTACATTTTCGAAGCTTGAATAGATCATTTGATTTCGTGGTGGAGTTCTGAATGAAATATGTTGTAAAAGCTCAGGCACATCAATATTGTTGTTAAGTAAATTGTATAAAAACATATCATCGAAATACATTCTTCTTGCTTAAAGTGTATTCATGTTAAGCAAGGATGAAATTTGGCAATAATCTAAATTTTCACGGGGGATGCAAAGTTTGTAGGCAACGAATCTTAGAAATTTATTTTACACCTTCTCTATACGAACAGAAAAAGATTTATAGTGGGGATTCCATAAAACTGATAAATATTCCAATTTACTCCTCACAAGTGAGAAATACAGCGCTTTAAGCGCATGAATATTGCTGAAAGTTGAGGTATTTCTTATGATAAAGCCTAACATTCTGCGTGCTTGCTCCGTTATATTGTTTATATGTGCATTAAAGTTCAACGATGAATCAAACATTATACCTAAGTCGATTTTATTATCAACTCTCTTTAAAGGGATGTTATCCATGCTATAAACGATAGTTACTGACATCTGCTTTGTCACCAGTTTTGAAAATAGGCATTACATAACTAACTTTCCACACATTAGGAAAACATCCTGATGATAGAGAACTGTTGAATGGTAGAAGTAGTGGAAAAGTTAAACTATAAGCACACGACTTTAGAAAGATCTTTGGGATGCCATCAGGACCAGCACTTTTGGTTGTGTCTAACGAAAGTAGCTTATCAATTAGAAACTGATATTTGATTTTGTGATGAGAAATATTTAATGCATAATTTGGTATTGGTGGCATGAACGTGTTAATATCAGTTGTGTAAACTCTCGAGAAACTATCAGAAAACATATTAGCTATTTCTACTTCGCTTGAACTCCAAACACCATTCAAATGCATAAAGTCGGGCAAATTATAATCGTTTTTGAGAGAGTTAATGTGCCTCCAAAAGTATTTTAAGTTGCTAAGAATTTGAGATTCTACTTTCCTAATGTAACATCGAAAATCAAGTTTTGAACGTCTTTTGCATTCTGATCTTAATTTGGAAGATATTTTATAGTCATCTAAACTGCCTGTGTTTTTAAATTTTGCATGAGCATATTTCTTTTGAAAAATGATGCGCTTCAAATCAAGTGAAAACCATTTTGGAAATTTATCACTGTTATAACAGATGGTAGGAACATAAGTTCCCCTATAATACGATGACTGGTAAATTTTTGCTGCTGTTTAAAGTTCACAAAATATGTTTCCAATTAATTTAATAAATCTTTTAAATAGTCTAATAAGCATATTCAACAAAATGCTTTTGAATTTAATTTTGAAGTGATTACAGTTATCTTATTTCGATCAAAAACTTTCAAGAAGAATTATATATAAATACCTTACCTTTTGCTTGAAAACTTCTTTTTTCATATACAGTATGCACTGAAAGACAATCAACAATCAAAACTTTGCACTAACACGCGCGAAACGCTCCACTAACCACAAGTAAATGGGAAAATGTGTTCACGTGCGAAAGCTAATCATATGTATGTATGTACATACAAATGCATTCAAAACCTTTTATCAATTCCAGCGTTTGATGGATGTGGATGGACATCAACCTACCGCATCGAAAATCAATCGGTCAGAGGAATTATCGACATCAAATCGATCGACACTTATAGGGGTACCGGTTAATCATGCGGCTTTTTTTACAAAAGTTGAAGCTTTATTGTAATAAATTGCTTTTAATGATCGGAAATGGTTTGTTGAGCGATGCCAAGTAATTTTGCAAGTTTCAGATGGATCTTGGTCGAGCAATGTCTCCAATTCGTGAACTTTAAACTTTTTTGGCTATCCGGGCCGTTCATTGTCCTCAATGTCAAAATTGCCACTTTTAAACCGTGCAATCCACTTCTGGCACGTACGCTCAGCTAGAGCATGCACACCATTCACTTCCACCAAAATACGATGACTTTTGGCAGCCTTTTTCTTCATATTGAAGTAATGAAGAACTACTCCCCGCAAAAACACTTTATTCGGTACAAAATTCGACATTTCCAGAGTAAAAAAAAGGATTGTTGTTTACGCTTCAGCCAAATGCCACATACTCATTCTGAAACTTTATGACAGTAGCTTTCCAACACATATTTGGAAAGGTGAATCACTGGAATGAAAATCAGTTTACGCCATCTGTTCGAAAACCGCACGAATTAACCGGTATCCCTATTAAATGTGACTCAGTTACAATCAACAGCATACGTCGCGTCGTATTGGGCGGTATGAATGAGTCGCCCTAAAGAACTTTAGGACTTAGAAGTAAACTGATTACGAGTCGTTCACAACTCACAACCAACAGCATTCATAATGGTACATTATGCAAATGAGTAGACACGTATCTGACCGAATGAACGACATGTGCTTAATTGTATAGTTATATCACTCTAACTAATTACATCCTTTAAACTACATATACATATCTATTGTCTTTCATTCTTGCTCTCACTACACGTGATGATCCCTTTTCATTATTTTAAATTTTCTTGTTTTATTACACTCCCTTTTTCCTTTCCTTATCCCTTTTTCTATTTTATTGCTTTATGAGGTTGTCAGCATTTCAAAGATCCTGTATGATGCAATATTGGGCACAAATATCTTCAGGAAATGGTTTAGATTGAAATAAGAAAAAGTAAAGATAAAAAAACTATAAATAGCCAAGGATGTTCTGTAATTAGTCAGTAAGATTTTGACCGGCGAATAAAGATATTTTAAAGGTTTTGAAAGACGTGTTTTAAGTAAAGTAGTTGAAAGTATAATTGTATGACCGAGTAATCTCGGTCCTTGTAACTGACTCAGTCTTTACGAATGAATCGTTCGCGAGAGACACATCACTAGTTGTAAGCAGTCGTAATGATGCTAATAGTTGAGTTCACCACGCCTTGAGCTGCCAGTTCTTCCATCTCCCGCGCATCACTCTTCAGTGGATCAACTGCCATGAGCAGCTTGACGCCCATCTTCCGATGTCCCGCCCAATTGTTAAAAGTTGAGAGCACGGACTTCGGGAGAAAACATCACGGATCTCAAGCAGAATGTACTGATGATCACTGACTGAGTAGCCCTCTAATGTTCTGCAATAGTGTATCCTCCGTACTAAGGACTCCGATGCGGATGTCACGCCTGTTATGGTTTCTTCACAGGCAATACGGTAGAAAGTCTGCGTTTTTCCGGTGTTTAGTACGACGAGTGCCGTTGCAAGTTTAAAGCTTCCAAATATGTCCATACCATTAAATTCGATTTACTCGTGTACACATTTTGGTAAAAAATGAATTAAAGTATTGTGGTCATCTTGAGAAAAATATTTAATGAAAAATATATCGCTGCAATGTATGGTCCATCCAATGTTTATTAAATTTGTGGAAGGCATACGATATTGAATTTGCACGAAATAAACAATCTCTTTGAATTTACGCTCAGACCAAATTTATGCCTGAGTAATTTATTTTTATTCAGACTTTTCAAATGCCCAGAAAACGTTCTCTCTAATACCCAGATGCCTTTTCTTTCAAGATTAAAATTTTCGTCGTAATTCGTCTATATGAAAGTCCTGGATCATTGACGACTTAACCTGTCTGAAGGACATGTATGCTACGTTTTGGCTATGTTGAATATCTATTCACTGAAGGTCTTACGCCTTTCTTAGCATATCCAAAAGGCAATTTAATACATGTGTCACAACTGGGGGCGATTTATGCTAAATATATCCCTCTACCCCCTCCAGTAATATTTTTCCTGAAAAAGAAACCCTTTAAATACAAGTTTAAGTAGGATGATATAATTCTTAATACCTTTTCATGATATACTCTACCATAAAGTATTGCAAAAGGTTATCGAAAGAAAAATGTCAAAAATATCTGTGGCATAATGATGACCCAATGATAAGAGATCCCTTTTATCATATCTCTTACTTACTCAAAATACACTCCGTATTTTCCCGATCACTCACCCTACTCCAAAATTCACCTCAATTTGTGTCATCCTTCCCATAATAAATATTTTTAATCTTACTTTTTCATTCTGTTCCGCCACATAGGTACCCAAACCATATATTTATTATTTGCTCTGCTAAGAAAATTTCAAGGATATCCGCTCTTTTTCGATATCACCGACTTCATATCAGGGATTATATCACATAAATAAAAACTTTCTATTGACTCTTCCAGCAGCTAGAGTAGGGGTGAATATATAAGCTAGCAGCAGTGTGTGTAAAAGCACAAGCTGAACGGTATTAAGGCATTCATTATAGGACCCACTCGAGAGAGCTATAAGGACATCATATTATTATCGTAATCTGACGCCATTTAACATACATACATTTTGCGTTATTGTAGATACTGGGGAGTAAAGCACAATCAATAGAAAGCAATTTTATAAGAACCGACTACAAAAGCTCCTTCTATAGCGGCAACGACTTTGACAACGGCAATAGGCAGGATAACGATGCGATAACAATAAACGTTTCCACGTGTGTGTGCTTTTGTGCATGGCGGTAAAGCCACGAAGTATACTCGTGTTTGATTTATTACGTAAAAATGTTTAATTTTGGTCTTTAGTTGCCATTGAGTGATGCTTATTCAAAATGATTCAATATGTCCCAGAAAACGGGAATTGGAAATTGTTCTACCATTAGAGGAATGGTTTATATGAATGCTAGAAACATGTGTAGGTTGAGGTACATAGCCACATAGGAACCGTGTAAACAAGAGCACTGACTGGTATTGAAGGGCATGGCAAATAATTTTTTTTACGAAATTTGCATTCCATTAATGGTGGTTCCTGTTTGTGTATTGAAATCCAGTGACACGTGTGGAGATTTCTTGTTGAAAATACTGCATTGCGTGATGATCCTTGATTCTAGTCTATTGAGTTCCATTAAATCTGAATAATGTTGAGTTTAAGTGAAGTATTCATTTTATAGATTTACGTTGGGGACTGGTTATCGGCTCCGTATTTATTGGGAGTTTAAATTAGTCCGGGCATGGTTTTTTGCTCGAGTGGGTATTCGAGTCTGTTACTAGGAAGCAATTTTTTACAGTTCGCCCGACAAGATTTAAATACTTACGCGTTAAAAATAATTATAGCACAACAAATTTAAGCTCAAAATCCTCTTTCGACAGTCAAAAGGAAACCATTTTCCAATCAAAAATTCGTTACGAATTCCATCTTATATCGAGCTTTGCAAAACAAATAATTTTAGCAAGATCATACTATGAAACGTTTCTCGAAAACGTTCTAGTTTAATCCTCTTAGTTGATGCAAAGGAATGCCCTCACGTCCGTAACTGTTACCGCATTGATAAAGACAGCTATTGAAAAAGTATGAGTGGAGAGCGTGTCGTCAGTTGCTTTGAGTTTAAGTTCAAAATAGTTTTCTTTCTTCTACAATTCAGAAAATTCCAATATAGAGCTTTTACACTTTGAAAGTTCACCTATTCATTCATCTACCTACTCGAATCCTGAACTATTTCTCATCTTTTAGCATAGCAGCATCGACATCATCGTCGTCATCATGATGATGTTTGCATCCTTGCGAAATTGTTCAATAGTTCCAACTGAAAGATAAACATGTCGATGACGATAGCTAACATGGAAACGATAGACCAAAAGTGAACTTACTATATATCAATTTAATGTTCTTTACTATTTTTTGTTCTGCTCCAGCTGAGGATGAAAAAACGCAAGAGAATCTTCTAGTTCATTGCAGAAATAGACTATCGTGCTTCTATTATTTTGCAAGTGCAGGCAAAACTCACTACTATTCTATTGTAGGAGTAGAATGCAGAAGAGTCCTTGAATAAAATGTACTAATCTGCCTCAATGATCAAAGCGAGCTAGTTCCTTTAGAAGTGTGGATTCATAAGGAAATTCTCTTTGATTGAATGAATGAATGAATTTATTATGCAGCAAACGAAAAATAAAATGTGAAATGATGAAAATGTTAAAAATGTTAAAAATTGAAATATTATTCAAACCTTTATGATGAATTGAGTATTTACCTTTCCAGGTATTCATACTCTGTTTGACCTTTCTTGGATATTTCGCCTTCATATTAAAGACAAGGATACATATACAAAAGAATACTAATTTAATATATTTTGAATGAAGTCATATTTGTAAACTTTGAATTTTCTTATTTGCTATAAGATCAGATTCAAGTAGAATTCTTTTATTGTTATTAAATTATATGGTTAGCAAAAGTCCTTACCATAATACTCTGTTGCGAATTCCAGCGTACTGGCATTCTCCCATTCGCAACATCAAATTGCCTCCGTAACATCTCTACACAGATGTCTTTTCATCTGTATATTTATTTTTTTTTTTGAACATTTAAAAATTTCCCTATAATTTTTGTTGCCCCATCGTCTCAATTCTACCCTCTCACCCTCTTTTTTATTAAAAAAAAAATAAAAAATTAAATAATAATATTCTTATCTTTCCCACTAAAAACATTCCATTCATTACCTCCCATTAAAAAAAATTTCATTCGAGACCTTTTCACTAACAAAACTTAATTCCTTCCTTCATACTAACTAATTTTATTCATTATCCCTACTAACAAATTTTATTCTAACAAAAATTCATTCACGCTTTCCTACTACAAAATGTCATTTCAATGCCCATTAAGAAGGGTTCACAATTGAAGTCGCTAATTGGATGAATGGAAGGTCAACAGAAGGTGGCCCAAGCGCAGGAAACACTCTTTTTGGGATACTGGCAAAAGCAATTGTTTCCGTGTATATGACGATTTGCATAGAACCAAACGCTATCATCGTTATGCAAATCGCTATACATGGTACATGGAAATTGTTGCGTTTGTCGATATGGAGAAGATTTCAACGTCAAAGTCAAAAGCATTTTATTCCATACTAATCGTTATAAAATTTAAAAGAATATAAAGCAACTTCCAAGCAAAAACAATACAAAAACTTAATGGCCCAGATGGCTCTCTAAATTTATACTTCATCAGTTAAACACATTTGATAAAAAAACCATAGCAAATTCAAATTAATTAAGATTATTACATATTTTATGATTCGATTGGAAAAAGAAGAAAAAACTAATCAACACTATTCAAAAATTATTTATAATATTTCACAAAAATAAACTTTAATCCTACACATAATATGTTATAGCAAAATTCAATCAAAAACTTTATCTTATACTAAAAAATTCGATCACAATATTCCTGTCCTAAGCGTTAAATCTTATCTCCAAACGTAATGGAATCAACATAACATATACCTAACCTATCCCTAATTTTTAACGAAAATAAACCACAACACAAAATGTAGCAATAATGAGCTGAAACTCGAAAACTTAGTAACAAAAACAAAAAAACTGAAAATAAACACGAATAATTTAGACATTGTCATTCAGCGACCAATACCTAGATCGCTTCGTCTGAGCTCGACCAGCTTCAATCTAGCAATGAATATCTCCATTTGAATTGTTGGCCTCGTGAACTCAAATTCAGAGGATATTTTATCTTCCCGTCTATATACATGATATGTGATTGGGATGCCGCCAGAATCAAAAACATATCGATTCATGTCCAAATACACGCATGCTTCTGAAATAACGAAGCCAGTAGCGAGGCAAATCGCAATATACCCGTCTGTAGGGTGAAACGGTTGTGAAAACCAAAAATTTACACCCACAGTTACAGATCTTGCGATGATTCCGAAAAAGTTTCAATATGAAGATATCCACTCTCGTCACTTTAGCAGTTTGATAAGGTCTTCTATTCGATATATAATACTTCAAATCCGTCTCAGGCTTTCTGTACAAACCAGTACATGCACGAAGACAATTCCTTTCGAAAATTCTTAATCTTTCCATAGTACTAGCACTCTGGTAGTACCAGATCTGACATCCATATGTCAAATCTGGTCTAACCAGGGTGTTGTAACAGATAACTTTGACCTTTTGATCATGTATCTGAAATAAAATAGTCTTCGTAGGCCCGTGACTACTTTTTCCGCCTAACTGAGCATGAATTTGCCATGTTCAGTATAGTATAGATACTGATCGAGATGCACACCGAAGTATTGAGCACAGGATTTATGTGAAACCAGTTTTGAACTACACTCGCCAGCCATAATGCAGGAATCCTTCCAATGACGTTTCAGGTATTAACTGAACCCCTGCAGAATCGTCCGAAAAAAAAAAAAATTTTCGCACTTCTGTGCATTAATTTGCATTCGCCAATTGTCAGTGTACAGCTGCATATCATTAAACATTGTTTCAAGGTTGCCTTGAACTTTTGTAGCTTTTCGGTCTGCCGTATAGATGATCAGATCATCAGCAAACGCTACCAATGATCGCGCTGGCTAGACGTTAAAATCAAAGCCATGCAATAGCTTGTGAATGAATATTGAGAAAAGGAGAGACGCACTAACTAGTTCCTGCTGTAGACTTGAAGTCGCGCATTGTTGTCAGATTTCCATCAGTTACAACAAATGATTTCCCGTATAACATATTGCACACCATGGCGACAAGGTGTTTGGGGAACCTGTTCTGATGCAGTTTAAAAACTAGTCCATCTAACCACACCATATTGGAGGCTTTCTCCATATCATTTTGACATGCCCCGACACATTCTCTGATATTTAGTTCCCAACAGATGTCTGAGGTTACTTTTGCTATCACATGTATAGTTGAATGCCTGGCACTAAACCCAAATTGGCAATTCGGCATCAATTCCCAATGTGGGCGTTTAATGCTTGATTTAGTATCACTTCAAACACCTTGCTCATGTTGGGCAGCAAGCTGATCGGGCGATAGCTAGTTTTAGAGTAGTTTATGGCTTAGAATAAAAAAAAAAGAATAATTCCACCAACACAAATAACAACACACGATTTTTACACTTTTAACAAACTTTTATTCGATTCGCACGCTTAGAGTACCGGTTACAGACTGGGGGCGACGCCGTGGATACGGTTTCCCTAAATACTCTAATTTTGCTGACACTATGTCTGGATTAGACATGTGTCGTTTTAGAAATGATCTCGTTGCATTTTCCATAATTAGGTAAATGCAACGTCTGCAAAAGTTCTTCAATATTTTTATGAGAATTGTTTGTTACCGTATACATGACTTCTCCCCCCTTTACATTAAAATTCTCCTGAATTTTATAAATATTTTCGTTTACATGATTTAGAGATTTTACCAAGTTTTTATTTTTCTTAAAAATAGTGAGTATCCAAATTGTTAAATTCAAAATGATAATCGAGATAATGCCTATGGTAATGTAATTTATATTAGAGTGTAATTTCAAGTGATTTATGCGTTTCAGGTTTTCAACATTTTTCAAAATAATATCATCGAAGCTTAATTTTTCGGTAAAATTATAAGATTCATTATCGATATAAAAGTATCTATCTACAAATTCTTGATTATTATTACTAAATGTATAATTTGAAATTTTTATTGTACAATTATTTATATTTATAAGATAATTTCCATTAAGCTTGATTTCTCTATCATCGCATAGGCTTACAACATCTTGGTTTATCATGTTTTTACATATTATTGTAGCATCATCTATTTTTCTAATTACATTTTCTTTGCTTTTGACCAGTTTACAATTATTTTGGGAAATACAGTTGTTTAATGGTTTTAGTTCATTTTCAAATAAAATTTCTTCGTTATACATATATTTTGTGGAGTTTGATTCAACAATGTACTGGTCTTCGAGGTAGATTTCAAGATTATTTTCATTAGGCATTGCCACTACAACTTTAAAATCGATTAATTTGTATGTGTCGGGAATTTTGATAGCAAGAATAATTGTGTCATTGTTATGTTTCAGTAGTCCAGTTCGAACATTCTTTAGTTTGTAAAAGTCAAGGTTCGTCAACCTGATTTCTGTTGCTGTCAATAAACTAGGATGTACGATTCCGTGTCTGATAAGTCCTATATTGTCGATAAGTTGGTCCAATTTTTCCTTCAACAACTCTATTTTGAGAATCTGATCGAGTTTTAATTGATGCTTAATAATTTTCTTTTCATTTTCGGTAGTTTCTTGATATGTTTTAATTATTCTATTCCTATCTGATTCAATGATTTGCTTTAAATTCGTGATAGAGTCGTTTAAAAAGGAATTTATCTCAATTTGTCTGTTTAAGTTATTTAATTCTTCGTCTTGTTTCTTTTCAATCGTGTTCAAAGTATTTAAAATTGTTTGTCGGTCATCATCGCTCATTGTACCAAAAAGGAATTTTTCTGCGGTCCCAATGAAATTGATAAGTCCTCTTTTTTGCCTAACTCTGGGATCAATAGCTGATAATTTTGCGTGAATGTTCTCTAATTCATTTTGGATAAATGGATCGTTTATAATTCCTAATCTGTGAATGTTTTCTTCAATAGCGTGTATCGTACTTTTGATTTCATTGATACTGATTATATGAAGGATGGTTTTAGTAGTTGTTATGATTTCCGTTTGTCCAAGGTTAATAGTTGTGTATCCGTTTTTGGATACTATTGGATTCAATGTAAGAATTCCTGTTGTTGATTGGATAAGTACGGTTAAGATGAGAAATATTGGCATGAAGGGCTGAAAAATGTATAGGTTTAAAAGACAATACGTTAGAAAAGCTGGGCTTGAGCTATTTCAATAATCATTTTTTGTCTAAGATAAGGCATATTTGAATGTGTGAAATCAATTTTTTGGTTTTTGCTAATATATCGAGCAAACATACAACTGAATACTCCACAATCACTTACGTTAGCTTGAAGCGGAATATTGCTGGCATGTTCTTTTGTAAATTCTGTTGTATCTAAAGTCTGTTTTAATTTATCTAATGATTCTTGCGCCAAATAATCTTCTAATTTAGTTAGTACTATAGGGTTTTGATTTCCTAAAGAATCGTAATATTTTATAGATTTTTGTTTAATGTTGATTATTGCCATACACCAATGGTTATTATTAACGTGTATCGGAATTAATATTAAATCGAATGAAAATAAATTGACTTTTCTGGTCCATCTGCGCACTGAGTTATATCCAGCCTCTAATAATCGTGAAAAGAAGAAAGTGTTCATAGCATAAACTTTTAACGGGTTTTCGACATCTTTTTGCACACTTTGCTCTGTTATTAAATTTAGATAAAAGTTAATGATATTATCGTTTAGCCAATTTAATCCGTTTAATGTCTGAATATCACTTCTTGTGATATTAATATTATATTTTGAAACTATGGTTTCGTCAGGAGGACCCTTTTTAGTTGCATTTTCTAGAATAAGTTTTTGGCCTTCATTAAAAATCTCGCTATTAGTATTATGATTACTTCCTTTAATTTTCATTGGTTTGCGACTGAACTCTTCTATATTTTTGCTTTGGTCTGCATATTTTAGTTCTTTCTTAATGTTTGTCGGATGAACATTATCTAATTTTGATTTCCTATATTTTGGTAGGTTTTTACGTCTAGCAGCTTTATAGTTTTTGATGAAACCTGTAGATCTGGTCTCATTGTAATCTTCCCTATTTTGGTTGAGTTTATTCAGGTATTTGTTCTTGGTTTCTTCAATATTTGCCTTTATTTTCTCAGAATTTACTTGACCGCTTTGCACTTCTTTTGGGGTACATTTTATTGTCGAGTGATACCTTTCATTATAGTTCCTGATAGCCTTTTGAATTGTACTTCTTACAGAGAGTTTCGTTTTATCAATTGCTAGAGTTCTGAATTTTTCAAGTATGGTATTATGTAGCCTTTCAACATCGGCTATTCCTGTATGACTATGAGGTTTAGTTAAGTGTAAGATTATATCTTCAGACTGTAAGAAATCTTTCAATAAGACTCCACTAAACTCATTTCCTGCAATAATTTTCTTTGGCTTACCAATTTTCGCAAAATGATCTTCTAATTGTTCAATAATTGTTACATGGTTTCTGTCGCTTAGATAATAAGCAGCTCCAAATTTAGAAAATTTATCTATTATGGTTAAAAAACTATTTTTCATTATTATAAAAATATCTACGTGGACTATTTCGTTGATATTGCAAGGAGTTTCAGTGTTTTGAAATTTTGGTTTAATGGGTCGCCTGTCGTATTTTACTCTTTGACAAACTTCGCATTGGCTTATTACAATTGTTATAAGCTCAAGGAGCTTCGGGAAATAAATTTTATTCTTCAATACTGCGTAAGATTCCTGTATTCCAGAGTGAATACTTTCTCTTACATGAAAAAATGCAATTTGTTTGACGGCTTTGGTTTCTGTTTCGATATCCTTGGCTCTTAGTGAACATCTGAAAAATTTTACTGAACTCTTGCTTGGGAATAATTCCCTAATTTTTTGCTGTACAATATTGTACTTACTATCATCTAATTCAGTGTAGATGCCTATTGTACCTTTGTTTACATAAGTTTTTGGAATATGATTTAAATTTTCAAAATCATGTTCGGATATATATATTATTCGCTTACCATGAATGATTTCAAACTCCACGGTTTTATTGTTTGTAAGGATAAATTGTGTCTTATGTTTGTTGACAATTTCATCTTTTATAGGAATTAGATCTAGTAATTCCTCTTCTGCAGAGTGAATCGTGGCCAGATCTGAACATTCCTCACTTTCCATATTCCAAATACCTAGATCAGAATACGAATTGGCTTTGTGGCTATCTATTTGGGAATCTTCTTTTCCGGATTGCTGATGTTTGATCCTGCTAAGGAAATCGGCTACTCTATTTTCCTTTCCTTTTAAATACTCAATATCAAATTGATATTCTCCTAGTTTTAACAGCCAGCGTTGATGGCGTGGTGATAAATCCTTGCCTTTATACTTGGCTTGTAAAAATTTTATTGGCTGATGATCTGTATAGATCACGAACTTATTTCCATATAAGTAGGGCCTGAAATAGTTAACGGACCACATAATAGCAAGGAATTCCTTGTCCGTTGCTGAATAGTTTTGTTCGTGGCTATTCAATGTTCGTGATGCGAAACACACAGGATGTCCGTTTTGCGACAATACTGCACCTAAGGCGTAGTTAGACGCATCTGTTGTTAATTGAAATTGTTTATCGAACTCGGGAAAACGAAGAACAGGATGTGTGCTAATAAGTGCTTTCAATTTCTCAAACGCTTCTATGTAATTTGGATCTTTAGTATTGATTTTCGAATCTTTCTTTAAGTATTTTGTTAGGGGTTGTGCGACCTTCGCATAATCCCTAATAAATTTGCGGTAATACCCTGTGGCTCCTAAAAAGCTTTTAAGTTCTTTTTCTGTTTTTGGTAGTTCAAGTTTTTGTATTGATTGAATTTTTTCTGGATTTGGTTTTAAGCCGTCTTTAGTGACTACGTGACCTAAAAAGGAAGTTTCTTTTTGCATAAATGAACATTTATCAATTTGAATTTTTAACTGATGTTTTTCTAAGACTTTGAAAATTTGTGTTAGAGATTTTATATGCTCTTCAAGTGATGTGCTAAATATTAGCACATCGTCAAGATATACTACACAGCATTTGTTAATAAAATCCCGCAGGATATCATTCATTAAACGCTGAAAGGTTGCCGGAGCATTTTTCAGCCCGAATGGCATCCTAACAAACTCATATAGACCATGTGGTGTGACGAACGCCGTTTTATGACGATCTTCTTTGCGAACCAATATTTGGTGGTACCCTTTGGCTAAGTCAATTGTGGAGAAGTAATGTGCTCTCCCTAATTTATCCAAAATAGACTCGATGTTTGGCAAAGGGAATTTATCGTCAACTGTGATTTCATTGAGTCTACGATAGTCTATGACGATTCGATATTTTTTTGTACCAGAATTATCAGTTTTCTTGGGAACGACTATCAAAGGAGAGGAATATCTTGAATTACTTCTTTGGATAATGCCTTGACTTTCCATTTCTGCGATTTGTTTGCGAACTTCTTGTTCGTGTTTTGGGGGATACCTATATAATTTTGCATTTATCTGCTTGTCTGTTATGGTTTTAATTTCATGTTCGATTGTTGGGGTACTTGTTAATTTATCCCCTTCTTTAAAGAATATAGTTTCGAATCGTTTAAGAACTTTTAATAGTTCCCTGTTTTCTTCAAAATTTAAATGTTCTAACTTAAGTCTGTTTAAGAAGTCAGAGCTTGATGCTTCTAAGTGAGCAACTTCCTGAAATGTGTAGGGAGTATTTAAAAACCTAATTGATTGACCATTTAGGGTGATCGTTCCTTCTTCGAAATCAATAATTGTTCCTAAGTTATTTAGGAGATCTGCTCCAATTATAAAATCGTATTTTCTTTTGTTTAAAGGTTTTACTTTCCACCTGATCATAGCTTTATGGGAAGTCTTAAACTCAGCAGGTACTGGAGTGTGGACTTCATATTCAAAAACATCTTTTCCAATAATCGTGGAAAATGGGACTGGATTGATCTTAGTTTTTCGAAAAATTTTAATGGAGTCATCAATGAGACTAAATGAGGATCCCATATCTACCAATGCTATGAATTGATAATTTTTTAAAGTTATTTTAATAAGAGGTAAATTATCCGAGGCTAATTGATAAAAAAATTTTCATTATTATGCGCATAATCAATTTCTGGACATTGATTTGAGTCCGCTTCTGAATAGTCTTCTGACTGATTTCTTGCATCGGTTATTCTTTGGAATTTTTGAATATTATCAACTTCCATTGGTTCTGGATAAGCTTGAACTTGGCGAGAATTTTGCCCGCTACCAGATGAATTATTTTGCCTGTAATTATTGGAATCTGTGGGGGGGTTTTTAAATCTTTTCCGCCCAGGACTTTGATTACCATTATTATTAGTGCTGGTAATGTTCGTTCCCCTATTTTGACCGCTTGAATTGCTAACATTTCTATAATTATTTTTGTACTGGTAGTTTGTTTGAAATTGTCCTTGAGGATTAGTAGAGCTGTAATAATTTTTATAGTTTTGTCTGTTTTCGTCGAGATTACTGTTATAAGTACGCTGTCTGTTTTCTTCATAATTATTGCTATGGATATTTTCGAAATTTGGCTTGTACTCAGTTTGTCTGTTGTCGATTTTTTGGTTTTTACGGTCATAATAGGTTTTGGGAGTGTTTGTATTAAATTTTGAAAACTTTCTTTCATTAGACATTTGTTTTACTTTAAATTCAGGCCTAATGCATGAATCTTCAAACCTCCTCTCTTTCATTATTTCTAGTATGCTATTAATATCGTGTAATGAATAAATTTTTTCGTATAAAATACCCTGGGACATTTCTTTTGCAGTATTAATTAGAAGAGAATTTACACTAGTTAAATCTACATATGGCGAATTTTTATAAAATATCTTCAATTCATCTGCTTTAATTTTTATCTTTTGTAAATGTAAAACAAGATCACTTACATTGTTTGCCTTCAGGTTGCAAATCTTCCGATATATCTCCGCTGGCTCCGTGTCTGGTCTGTAGAGATGTTTGAGCGCCTTTTTTATTTCTTCCCAGTCGTCTGTTTTTTCCGTGTTGATAATTCCTTGTTTCGCTTCTCCCTGAATTTTCTCATAAAAGATCATTCTTGTTGCCGCTTTTCTTGTTTCCTCATCGTTGATGCTCGCCAGGTAATATCCGTGCTAGCAATGAAGCTGTTTATTGTTATTTCGGACGTGCCCGTGAAATTTGACATGTGTCTTATTTCCTTGAGAACGTTTTCCCGTACTCTAGCGTCGTTGTTTGCCATAGCTCTTACGTTATTTTCACGGTTGAGTCTTAATTGTTGGATTGTTTCAGCCAGTTGGGCTATTTGAGCATCTCCCACTTGGATCTCGCGTTGCAATTGTTGGATTTCTTCAGCCATCACTTCTCTTGATATTTTCCTTCTTTCGTAATAAAGGTCAGATCTTTTTTTTGTTCATTCACTTTCACTTCACTAGATTGTTTATGATTTTATATTTTAGTTCATTCACTCACTAGATTGTTTATGATTTAATATTTTAGTTCGTTCACTTGATGTGGTTTAAAGTTTCTTTTTGAACTTTTCCTTTTTTTTTTTTTAACTTTTGGGATTGTGAACAGCCTCATTCACAAATTTGAGGATCTTTTAGGCTTAATCTGATCCCCCAAATGGATTTTATAAATGTTTATAAAGTTTAAAACACGGGTTTGGATTAACTGACTCCCAATTTGTTCAATTGAGGCCAGAGGCGAATTCTCTTATAATTCTGCCTGGGCTTTGCAATACCCTGTTTTATTATTAACTGACTCCCAATTTATTCAATTGAGGCCAGAGGCGAATTCTCTTATAATTCTGCCTGGGCTTTGCAATACCCTGTTTTATTATTAACTGACTCCCAATTTATTCAATTGAGGCCAGAGGCGAATTCTCTTATAATTCTGCCTGGGCTTTGCAATACCCTGTTTTATTATAAGTTTATTCGAGTCGCGGATCGCGTTTACCGACTGCGCCAGTTTTAGAGTAGTTTATGGCTTAGAATAAAAAAAAAAGAATAATTCCACCAACACAAATAACAACACACGATTTTTACACTTTTAACAAACTTTTATTCGATTCGCACGCTTAGAGTACCGGTTACAGACTGGGGGCGACGCCGTGGATACGGTTTCCCTAAATACTCTAATTTTGCTGACACTATGTCTGGATTAGACATGTGTCGTTTTAGAAATGATCTCGTTGCATTTTCCATAATTAGGTAAATGCAACGTCTGCAAAAGTTCTTCAATATTTTTATGAGAATTGTTTGTTACCGTATACATGACTAGCTTTTATGGTTTGAAGATTCTTTCCCGAGAAGGAACCTTTCAAGGATTACACACATTCCCCGTAACCATTGGACTTCGTTGAGGTATAATTTTATTTATTGTATCAGAAGTATTTTTTTTTATCTCATTTTTTTGAGCTTTTTTTCATAGAAGACTATCCCCAACAGTAGAATTAGGAATAACGTGGCCCCCAATAGGAATTATTCCCTTCAACCCCTTTCAGATTCCTCTTTTAAATTCAGCAATCCTATTAGCTTCGGGAGTAACCGATCGAAAATGCCTCAGCCTTTTTTCACTCATTTGGGAAATATGAATTGCTCAACATGTTGTTGAACAATATGCAATAATTCCTAATAGCAACCTGAGGCAAATGTCGGAGAACTACATTTGGAATACCATCAGTACCACATGATTTCTTGTTGTTATTTCTGCGAAATATGAATCACAAATCTTTAAAGCTGGCAGCATAATCAATAAGATTCAAGACGTTAAAGTTTAATTGAAATTAAGAAGTTATTCACCATTCAGGCTTGATTTTAAGTCGAAAACTTTTGCTTAACCGACGTTTGAAAATACTTGATTCCCTCTCTCAAGGTTTGGTAGATTATCCAATTCAAAATGTGTTCCAATCAGGGCAAGTTTATGCAGTCCGTTAATATAATTCTGTTTTCATTTCTATCCGGATTCATGCTATAAATTTTGATAACAGCTCTATAGAGAAGATTCATATCATCTTTAGTAACTTCAAGATTTGATACCTTCACTCGAGACTTCTTACGGAATATGCTATTCACTTTCCCGAAAACGTCATCTGGGTCCTGTGGACTAATACCCTGCAATTTTTCCGCCCATTGATTGCTGACTTCACTCCTGAAGTATGAACGGATTAAGTTAAGGACATTCTTCAGGTGTAATTTCAACAAAGCCAACGAGGGATGGTTGTAGTCCAAATATTGTTGACGCGTGTAAGAAGAAGGCTTTTCAATATTTTAAGACTTCCGGTAGTTGTTGTCTCATATCCTTCCATATTAATTCGATGTTTAATCTTGCGAGCTAAATTCTCAATCGTTACCAACGTAAGCTTCTCTAACTTAGACAAATAGAGATCTATTTCATCGTTAGATAGATTCCTGTCATTCGGAACCATTGAGGAAGCGCTGCCATCATCAGAAGGAGGACACTGGTTCTGGTACTCGCGATTAAACTTCTTTTGAAACTTTCCCCAGTCTACTTTTCTGAAATTCAAGCGATAATTTTCATGTTGAACTGAAATGAGAAAGAAATCATCTCTTTGATGATTGATTTCCATTACGATTTCGGTATGGTCGCTGCCGTAAGGAAGCACGTGCAGTTTCCGTTGATGACTATTAAAGCTGACTTTAAGCCTTGGGTTAGCAATGCAGAGGTCCAAATATGAATTTGTCCTAGGGTATGTTGGGAACTCCGACCCATATATGTTTCACCTGTATTCAATTTGGTTCTCTGTTATCCACGATTTCAGGAATACACCTCTCGGATTATTGGTGACGTTCAGTTATGATGTATGCTTGGCGTTCAGGTCACCAGCAAGAATATAATAACTATGCAGCCTGTTCAGTTTGAGTATTTCAAACAAAGATTCGACCTCCTCTTTGAACTTGAGAACATTTCAACCAGTTGCATAGGTAGAGGTTACGATGAGGTTTTCCCCACATGCTAGTGAAATTTTGGTAACGGACACTTCAAGAGATTCAAAGCTTCAATAGGGTCTTCTCATCAATATCCCGGTGCCACCTCCCTGATCACGTATTACCCTATCGTTTCTTATGAATTCAAAATTCTTGAGTGTCATGGAGTGCCAGGAATTAAGGTGGGTTTCAGTGAGAAGCATGATGTCAGGCCATTGCTTGCCAAGGAACTGCAAGAAACAATCACGTGGATGTAGACTCACAATGAAATTGACGTTGGTCGAGATGAGATGAATCCCATCTATGGGAATGTGACTGGATGGCAACTTATTTTTTGGTATTTGAAAGTCGTTCTTGATAAATTTTAAGAAGCAGCTTATTATTGCCGCCTACCCTTTTTATTTTATTTACAGTGTCTGCTGGTCCTCTCGCAGCAAGTGCAAATGATAACCCGGGCTTGATGATGTTGGTAAGTATCACACTGCGGTGTACTTGACTTTATTTTGAAGTGAATTTTACCTTTGCATCTTGATACCGGGGGCATCCTCATATGATGCTGGGTGACCAAAGACACCGAGGTTCACACACTACAATTTTTCTTTTGGCTCCATCTGAGCCAATTTGCTCCGCCGAAAGCATAGATATCTTTGCATTTTGCACATGTATATTTCATGGCGAAATTGGCAGCCGAATGACTGAATCTTTGGCACCCGTAGCACTGGTTGACGTTCCTTTTCTGAAGACATTTCCACTCCACCACACGGAAGTTCAAGTACCTTATTTTTTGCAGGGCACTTGAACTGCTTTTGCTCGAAAACTGGACAAAGTAATAAGGCAAATTTTTACGCTCGACAATTGATCTCCTTGTTGCAAAGTCTTTAACTGTAATTAATTCTGTTTCTGGTGCAACTTCTTGAAGCACCTGAAGGAGACCGACGGTGCCCTCTCCACAGTCCAGACGCTTCAATAAAAAGGTCTGGTTTTTTCGCTTTTGGGGGTGTTTGCAAATTGCGGAACATCTTCGAAATTCAACGCACTTTTTGCTGCCTGAAAACCAATCAGCAACTTAGTACTTATTGTCAGTTTATCGGCATTGACTCTGTTGATCCCAAAATCATTTAATTCATTTTCGGCTGCCAAAACCCGAACCATATCTTTGCCGTTTCGCTCAAATACATTGATTGGTGGGACTTTTTCTTTCTTTTGATTAACCTTGACAGACGAAGCAGCAGGCAAACTTCATAGTTTTTTCTCCCTATTTTTAGTTTTTAAATACTCGATAAATCTATTATCAGGTTTAGTAATACAATCTTCAGAAGTTTTATTACCTTTATTCTCTACAATACCCATGAAATCGTCTAGTATAGCCAAAGCTGCATAAAAGTTCGTGCTGACGTTTGCTCCGCCTGCGCTGAAGACATCCTCTTGATCAGGTTCTTGTTCCGGTTTTTCTTTCTTACTCGTTTCTTTTGCTTTGTTGAACGTTAGTTTTCCAACTAGTTCTTCATGCGATTGGATCCAAAGCCTGAGTTCTTCGTTTTCGGTTTTTCTTCGTTACTATCGAATATTCGTTTTTGTTTTTTTTCGCCCGTCATTGTTGGCAATGGACACGATCATTCTGGTTGATGGCTGAAGCCATCAGGCTCCTCCATCTCGTTGCTTTTGCAGCGAGATCAGAGGGAATGTTTATAACCCGGGACTTCTCTTAAATGCATTTCCGCTTTTTGGTATTCTTCAGGAAACAAATTTCAGGTACTCGATAAATGTTCGAATACTTGTAATTCAACAGTGATGGTTTTCAATAAAAAAATTAGTTACAATTGACTTTTGAGAAAATTAATTAATTATTAAAATTAATGGCAGGAGCGATCCGATATGGAAAAGATGAGTGGTTAACGGAATCCATGTGTATTGAACTTCTATTATGTTACCTCGATGGGCCGCGGACATTGTGAAAAAAAGGGTTGCGGGATTGTCCTTTTGAGTTAGGAGAGTCTGATTATGTGTTCGTAAGAGAGTTGAGTGACGATGATGATATTGAAAAGTTGAAAAATAAAAGTGAAGTTAAGAATTAGAGAAAACGTTTGTTGTTGAATTGTGTCATAGGTGGATTTTTCACTTGTGAAGTGTATGAATTTTTTCGTGAAAAAAGTGAAAGATGAGGAAAAAATAACAACGCAAAGAAGTTTTGTGCAGGAAATTAGTCGTTGTGGCTTTGGAGACAGGTTGTAAAAGTGGTTATTGTAATCTCTGATCCACGACGTGAAGCAAGAAAAAACGGGTATCGCGCTTATCGGCAATAATTCTTGGTGTTTATTCGGATATTTAAGACAGCCTTTATGATTCCATCTTGAGAAAGTCTCTTATCCTTAGCCAAGTGCCAAGACGTGACAAATTTCGGTAGCTGTTCATTACGGTTGACAGTCACATACCTTGTGAAGTGAAATGAATGCTGAGCATTGAACTAAATCTCGCTAAAGATTTGTTCCTGGACATATACAAGGGGCAATCCAAAATAAAAGAGACTTGTCATAACAATTTTTTGGTGGCCTCATCTGTCAATGAGAAAGTTACATTTCTTTCAGACTTCCAGTGAAAATTTTGTGATATTCGATTCAGTGGGAGCGAAATTATTGCGTCTAAAGTGACAGTATGTTTGTGTCATCGGTACAAAAATCGGTTTCAATCAAAGAGCTAATAGCAAATTTTGTTTTAAAATCGGTTAAACGTTAACCGATGTATTTGAATTGATGAAAAAAACTTATGGCGATGATTGTCTATCTCGTGCCAGAGTTCATGAGTGGTTTACACGTTCATGAGTGGTTTACACGCTTATGAGGATACAAATGACGATGAACATACGGGCCGCCCAAAATAAGTGATCACCGAAAACTCCATCGAAATTGTGCGTGAATTTATCAAAAATGATCCAAAATCATCGTTGAAATTCATTGAATTGGGATTGAATATCTCCAAAACATCGATTCATCGCATTTTTAAGAGATCATTTGGGCTTACGACAAGTCTGTGCACTTTTGTTCCAAAATGAAAATCCACTCTTGTGACTAATTTTTTGACTAGAAATCGCATTTTAACCATCAGTTACACACCGTATTTGCCTGATATGGCTCCCTGCGACTTCTACCTATTCGGGAAATTGCATTTGGCATTTGGCCGTAGAGGGCATCCAAAAGGCTTGTACAGACATCCTGAAAGGCATTCCAATCAATGACCTGAAACACTCTTTCGAAAAGCTTTTGGATCACGCAAAACAGTGTATTGAGGCCGGAGGGAACTATTTTGAATAAATAAACTCGAATTTATCAGAACAAAACTCCTGTCGTTTCTATTTTAGCTCAGCCTCGTTTATTTTGGAATGCACCTTGTATAGGTTTGGGATGAATTAATCAGGTAGGTAAAAAATTAGGTAAGTACTCAATTAGGTCAAGTAGAGAGATATTAAGTTTTTGTTTTTTGGTCCGTTCGTTCTGTTGCATTTCGTTTCCGTTTTCATCGTACTGAATGGCCTCGTGCTGAAAAAAATGGGCTCGAATTTATTATAAGTTGTTTGTTGATAATGTTACCGTTTTTTTCTATGTTTATATGTTTCAAGCCATTGTAGGATGTCAAGTCTCGGTCACTTTCTTTGTGCAGCAATGTCATAGAGTTTGTCATAGCGTTAGGGTCATGTGAGTGGTTTTGCACGTGCGTCGCATAATTGGAGTCCAACTTGTTGTGGAAGAAAGATCGTATGTATTCTTTGTATCTTGCTGTTAGTTTCCGTGTTGTCCTTTCTATGTATACCATGTCGCAGTCAGTTTGTATATCTATGCCACTGTTCTCGTATATTGATGTATCATTCGGTTTTGGTTTCAGTTTGTAGCTTGTATTTCCTAAGGAAGTTTGGTAGCTTGTATGTATCTTTGCCCATGTACTCATATGTTAACGAAATCCACTATTGGTCATTCTTATGCATTGGAGTTAGTTGTGGTTCCTGTTTTCTTTTTGTGTAATAAGTTTGTCAATGTAACGTTGTCTGTATGCATTATTAATAGCTATTCTGTAAATGTGGTTTACTTCATTGGAGTAGTTAGCAGGAGTCATGGCGATGGATTAAAATCTCTGCACTATTGATCTGTATGCTGCTAGTTTATGTTGTGCGGGGTAGTTAGATGCTACATGTATGGTATGATCAGTTGTGGTTGGTTCCACTTGTTCGGTGTATGTTCTTATTGTTAAATGTGCTGGGTTATTTTATGAATGGCTTCCTGAATACCGCTGCTACCATATTTATTGAGCTCCACTGTAATCTCATCGATACCCGGCGCTTTAGTATTCTTTTGGGCTTTGATGGTGGAACAAACTTCATCCAGAGTTGGTGGGGCCAATGGAAGCTCTGCGGGAATATCTATAGGCTTCGATGTTCTGGGGCTACATGGAGGGTTAAAAAGTTTCTGCAAATATGATGGCCATATTTCCTTAATATGTTCTCAGCAGAGCGTGCTCTTGGGCTAATAACCTCATTTCAGGCTTTCTCAACTTTGCATGCTTATCTTGTGTTGTTGTTTGCTGGACTGCATCGACGCTTTTCAACTGATTTTATTTGATTGATGATTGCAGTTTTTACTCCCACCCATAACTCGTTGCTTGTTTTCGGCGATGTGGCTGTTAGGATGGAAACCAGCTGGTTGTCAAAGGTCTCCTCGAAATTTTTTGTGACAGGTGCCGTTTGGAGTCTTTCAATGTCGAACTTCTGTAAGGGACTGATCTTCATGAAACACACCTTTGACAGACGACATGAATTGGTGGGTTTGATTATGTAATCGTCCGAGTTCCAGTTGGCTCTTTGGCATGTACCGACGTCAAGTATGTTCGAAGCCTAACTTTGTTGTTTGACGGAGATGATCGATCTGCTTTTGTGTGTTGCAATCTGGTAATGCTCAGGTCATTTTATGTATGCCTCAATGTGGGAAGCAAGTAAAATGTATAAATAGATTTTTGCGACATGCAAAGTCAACCAGGTGCTGACTGTTTTCCTTTCTTTCATCCTGCAGACTGTATCCTCCAGTTATTCTCCAATGAGACAGCTCATTGACAACTTCATCATTAGATTAATCTAGAATTAATGAGGAAAATAGTCTTTCCAGTCAATTGTAGAACTTTCCTTTTGGTTGGGAGGTACACGTTTATCAGCCAAATTTCGAAGAATTTTACTTACATGTGGATCGCAAGAATCCGTTCATTGACTGTCTTAATAACATGCAATTTGAACTCCCTATCCACAACAAAGGCTACTCTTACTTTCCAACAGGCTTCCCACTTTTGAATTTGGAGTGCAATCTCATATCTTGAGTACCACTTTCAGTCCAGTTCATTACGCGGATTATCAGTATGTTTAATTTATATTGACTGCCCTTTTATAAAAGGTTTTCAATAGCACCGGGGATATTCAGGGATCTGTGATTCTAGGATTCAATGCCATAGTTATTTTTTCAGTTGCAAGATCGTCGCCGAATGCACAATCCATTCCAAAGCTCTCTTGCGGGTTTCGAGACATATCGGGGTTTTTCAGTGACGGGGTGTCAGCGCGTCGCCACAATTCTATTCCGGCAGCATGGTTATTCCTTTCAATGCCATTATCAGACTCGAAACCTCGATTGCATCCTCTTACGTCCCCCCCCAAGTAGGTGTAGGTAAGAGTTCGTAGCAGAGCTGTAGGTAACTCAAAATTATTCAATATTGACATTTAAAACAGCCACTCTTTTGTTTTGCGATTACTGACGCCACCAGCTCAACTCATTCTCAAATGTATTCATTAAACTTTCATGCGAATGCCAGCAAACCTGTAGTGTCTCCATAGTAATACAGCGCATATTGTTCCATAGTAATACAGGAAAATTCAAACCGCTATAACTTCGTTAAATACCACTTGATCTCTGTGAAATTTTCAGGATAGGTTAATCGTGTAAATAACCATCTATGCAATTTTTAAAATACCGTTATGATTTTATTCAAGAAAATGAAAAATTGATAAATCATACTATTACTAAAAAAGTTGAGTATACTTCGGCTTCTCACGTATTTGTTGTTATTATACTCATAAAAGCCTATACTCATAATTTTTTCAGATTTCGGGATAAAAGGTGGGCAATCGCGAGGGGGAGCTAGGCGAAAAGTTCGTACATTTCCTCTTCCCTTGGCCCCCACTGTACGGATAAGGCAGTTTTAAGACTTGTTTCGAAAATATCTCATTGAAACCTTTCCAATGGCACCCTACTCGACTACCAATGGTGAAAAAAAATTTTTGAAGGGTCACTTCCCTATATGGGGGAACCCCCTTAAGCCCTGTGAAAAATTTTTTTTACCCTTGAACTTTCAAGAAGTCATCAGTTTTGACCTTTCCATGAAGATTCATGACTGTAGCTTCAATAGTTTCAGAGAAAAAGTGCTGTGACATACAGACGGATACAGGTCGTGATTGCAATAGGGTTTTGCATTTTAGTACGAAACCCTAAAAAGAAAAGCAAACTCGCTGAGCCTTGGTGCAATAAAAGTAATGAGTTTAAAAATAATTCAATCAATATCCAATATGCTATGAGCCACGAGATGAAATCCAAATATGATAAGCTGGTAAAGGAATTTTAAATCGGATTCCGGGAAACATATACATCATATGTTAACATACTTGGTGAAAATATTATTCGTGACCAAAAAAAAAATCTTTGATTTCGTAAATATAAAATTCAAGTCTCAAGGCTTTCCCAAATTCATGATATATCAGGGATCCAGCGCATCCAACCCAAGGGATTTTTGTAAATTTTTTGGCAGCCAATTTTGATCCATTTATTTTACAAACAGCTCTTCATACTATGCTCCTTCCTTAGATTTGAATTCATCTGTTCTAATCAAACAAATGTTGATTTCATAAGGAGAAATATCTAAAGCAATAGAAAATTCTGTTCGAAGAATAATATTAAAATGCTCTGTGATTTATTTTATATATGTTTCACGAGTAAATGTGCACTGAAGAAGTTAAATTTTATTCTGAAGCTAAAACGCTACGAGGTTTACATTTATAGTATTAAACTTTGCTAGTTTATGATCGAAAATTCTGATTGCTTTTATAGATTATCCTCGAAGTATACTTCAACTAATTAGCTTTTTAGCTTGACCTTTTTAATTGCTTTACATATATCTGATTTTAAACCTAATCATTATAATATTAGTCAATTTTACAACTTGTCCTTCAAATAAACTTAAAATAATTAGCTCTAAAAAAGTTATTATTTTTATGCTTGGCCTTTTTATTGTTTTACAAATGTCCTATTTAAAACTGAATCTTAATTGTACATATTTTTTATAATAACAAACTTCAAAGAGAAGAATAATAATTTCCAATGTTCTCGTTCAAACTCTGCTCCAACGGTTGTGGCATAATCCAGAGAATCTCGTAGGTATCTAGTTTGCTTATGTTTTGCACCACTTCAATGACCTCTAGGTCTTACCAATGAATGCTGTGTTGATCGTAATGTGTCGCTCAACCGATGACCGAACACCTGTAGTATCATTTTCAGCGATCGCTGACTGTGCTTCTCTGATATGTTCGTTGAAGCGTTTTGTCTGACCAATGTACACTTTCACGCACTGTTGACAATTGACTTTGTAGACTTCGCGCTTTTCTTGCTTTTTGTGTCCTTGTATTGTGCGATCACATTCTTCAGTTGAAACTAAGTGCTCCTTGTAACAAACTCGATTCCATTCTTTCTCATCGTTTTTCGTAAAGGTTTGCTCACTTCGGCGTGGGTAACTGCTGCTCTCAGTTCCGGTTTCTCTTTGTTCATGCTTAAATATGTCAGTTCCATTCTACACATTTTTCGATTTTCCTACTCATTGACGATATTATATTTGGGTCATATCCATTCTTTTTTGCTATATCTATTATAAACTCCTCTTTCTTCTTCCAGTCATAAAGCAAGTGCCAGACATAAGGAAACTGGATACGTACGAGGCTCTCTGGATTATACGACATCCATTGGAGCAAAGGTTGAACGAAGACCATGGTAGTGGTTACTCTCCGCTTTGAAGTTTGCTATTAAAAAAAATTTGTACTATTTTTTGGCCTGTAAGTTGCAACAAAATTTGTTAATTTTTGAGCTGTTCAGCTAAATTTAAAAAAAAAATTTACACTTGTTTCAAAAAGACATATTTGACGTTGCGACCACTTACGTGGTCGTCTTCAGAAATACTGCATCGCATAGCCATTGCAATTCATATTTATACATATAACATTTTCCTTAACTACATAATTACATTATTTTTCATTTAAGTGCTTCATAATATCCCGCAATAAACTTCATTTATCCCTTCGGTGTCCGTTTTCCTATTCATTGTGTTTTCGGTTGCCATTACTTTTTGAGCAACCAGGATCATTCTCTTTTTGTAGTTGCACTCCTCGCCTATCAGTTTTGTGTGCTGGAAGTCAGGGTTGTGTCCTGTTTGTGCCCACTGTGTCATTAGTGCCGTTCAGTTGTCTATTGTCTGATTTGTGCGCCGATATCCTGCTCTTAGGCCATTGCTTCGTTGTACCGATATATTTCCTATAGCATTCACCATAGGGGATACTGTAGACAACGTTTGATTTGCAATTCTGGGGTAGTTGGTTCTTTTTTCTGGTGTGTAGGGTACCAAGCGTGTTTTTCACTTTGTGTCCAATCCTGAAAGCTTCACATTCCTTGATAATTCCGTTGAATTTCTCCGACATGCCCTGGATATATTCCATATCTACGAAGACCGGTTGGTTTTCTTTGTGTTCTAATCGCGCCCGTTCGTTGTTATTCCTGTCGCACTTTTTAATGAGCCCTTTGATCACGTTTCTCGGAAAACCATTTTTTGTGAACATATCCAGTATGGCTTGTTCATTTTTCTCCCTAAAGTAGTCGTCACCTTTGTTGAAAATTCGCTGTATTGTATTCGATGCCGTGTTTATGATTTGTTGGTTTGGACGGGCTGATTTGAAATGCAGAATTTTCACAAATGATGTTTTTTTCAGGTACTAGTCCAATATGAGCTTGCCTTTTTCGATGATTACCAGAGTATCAAAATAGTTCAATTTTCCGTTCTGCTCCATTTCTGCCGTGAAGCGTAGTCAGTCATGGTAATTGTTGAGGGTCTTCAGAAAATTATCAATTTGTGTTGTTTTTACGACGGCGAATATGTCATCATCATATTTAATAATTATTTTTGTTAAGAGCAGGATCGATCCAGCGCATTCTTTGATAGGTCTTTCATGACGATGTCGGCAATAATGGGCGATAGAGGGCTTCCCATTGGTAAGCCATAAATTTTTTAGTATATTATACCGTAGTACTAAAAATGTTGTTGTCCGTGATATAGGATTGAAGAGCTTCCATGAATATCTTCTTATTGGTCATCGTGATTTCTCTGCATCTTTTTTGGATAAGGTCAATTGCTAGTTTGGTACAAATGTTGGTGAAAAGTGAGCTCAAATCAAATGATACCATTGCCTGATCATCGCTGATATCTATTCTTTTGTTTTACTCCTTGAACTCCATTGCGTTCTTGACATTGTGTGCAGAGCTGGTTGTCAAGCTCTTGAGAGAGTCAGCCAAGTGCTTCGATAGGTTGTACGCTGGATTGTTTACATTTCAGACTATAGGCCTCATTTGGTAGTTTGGTTTATCTATTTTCGGCACACCATACATCCTTGGTATCCATGAAGTGTACGTTGTGAGCTTCAATTTTGTTTGTTGTTGATGCATCCTTTCCACTATTCCGTTGTTGTTTTGTTGCAATTTGTTGATCGAGCTGTTTCTTATTGTTTTATATGTTGTTCTATCTTCCACTATGTCTTTCATTTTCAATTCGTACTCTGATTTGTATATTGCCACTGTTAGGTTTCCCTCATCTGCTGTGGTAGTTCTTATTTCTTTGTGCCTTTTTAAAAATTCTTCGGTTTTCCGTTTTATTTCATTGGTGCATTTTGTATATTGATTAATTTTTTTTCGTTTTGCGTTAGATATTAGGTTGCATAACCTCGCGCTTGCCAGCTTTTGTTGTTCTTTATTTTCTATCTTCTAGATCGTAGCTTCTCCTTCTGTAATTAGGCTGAGGACTGGAACTCGTGCATATGATAATGGTATAGCAAACTGCTATTTAGATGCTCTGGTAATCAGGGAAAAAGGCATGCTCATATTGGATTGGTACCCGGAAAAAAATTCGTCCGAGAAAATTCTGCATTTCAAATCAGCCCATCCAGAGCCACAAATCATAAACACGGAATCAAATACAATACAGCGAATTGTCAGCATATGTGACAACTGCTTCAGGGAGAAAACGAACAAGCCATACTAGATATGCTCACAAAAAATGTTTTTCCGAGAAATGCGATCAAAGGGCTCATCGAAAAGTACGACAGAAATAACAACGAACAGGCGCGAGTAGAACACACGGAATATATCCAGGGTGTGTCGGAGAAATCCAGCGCAATTGTCAAGGAATGTGGAGCTTATAGGATTGGATACAAAGTGGAAGATACGCTTGGCACACTACACACCACAAATGGGACAAAATACCCCAGGATTGCAAATCAAACGCTTTCAACCGTATCCCCTGCGACGAATGCAATATGACATACATCGGTACAACGAAGCAATGGCTCCACAGTAGGATATCAGCGCACAAATTAGACCTGAGTAGCGGAAACAGCAACCGAACGGCACAAACGGCGCATTGTGCACAAACAGGACACACCCCTGACTTCCAGATGTACCGCAACTACAAAAAGAGAATGATCCCGGATATTCAAAAAAGAATGACAACCGAAAACACAATGAATAGGAAAACGGACACCGAAGGGATTAATTAAGTTTATTGCGGGATATTGAGAAACACTTAAGTGAAAAATAATGTAATTATGTAGTTAAGGAGAAAGTTATATGCATAAATATGAATTGCAATGGCTCTGTGGTGTAGTATTTCTGAAGCCGATAGCAACGTCAAATATATGTCTTTTTGAAGAAAGTGTCTATTTTTAATTTGATCAAACAGCCCGGAAATTAACAAATTTTATTAAAAAAAAAAACAATTGGAATGCGGTTTAAATAGGACATTTGTAAAACAATAAAAAAGTTCAACCAAAAAAAAAATTACCATTTTAGAGCTAATTATTCTAATAACATTTGTGGGACAAGTTGTAAAATTAACCAATATTATAACAATTAGGATTAAAATAGGATATTTATAAAGCAATAGAAAGGCGAAGCCAAACAACAGAGCGTTTAAATATTATTCTTCTCACCGATTTTTTTAGCAAGCGTCAAAAAATGGAGGCAATCGACTAGCTCTGATAGAAAATCTTAAGCTCAACAAAGGGCCTGGCCTTGATTTACTCTCTCCCTATTTTGTGTTCAACTATAGTGACCAAATGATCTTACCCTTATAAATCCTTTTTAGCAGTTCCTCTGCAACTGGAACTTTCCACACTTCTTATTTAATAACAATATATTGAAAATAAAGACAAGGAGTCGGTTGAAAATTACAGAGGTATTGCAATTTTATCGGCTACGCCAAAACTATTTGAAAAAATAGTCTTCTCCAAGCTATCTCCCATTACTGCGCCACGGCTTAGCGGCCAACAGCACAGTTTTTATAAAAATTGTTCCACACAACTAATCTAGCGATGATGTTGTCTAGTATTCTCCATGAAATCGAATTGGGGCACCAAATTGACGCGATTTACATGTATTTTGGTAAAGTGTTTGAACGGGTTGACCACGAAATCCTAATGCATAAGCACAAGATTCGGAATCGGTGATTTCGTACTAAGCTGGTTTGGCTCAAATCCCCATAATTGGATCAAAACTGTAAATTCAAGCTTTCAAATCCAAAAAATACATGTTTGCTCTAGTGTACCGCAAAGCAGCCATCTGGGCTCTATCTTTTTTAACATCTTCATATCTAATATTTCTAAAGCCTTGTCGGATATTCCTCATCTTTTATGTGCTAATGATACTAAGCTCTACCAAACACTACATAAAGTCCCAAAAAGGTACATTTCTCTTCCAAAACAAAATCAAGTCTCTGTCAGAATCGTCCAGAATTAACCAACTTACCTTGAAAAATGTCAGTTTATACGTTTTTCATGGAAACTCAACTTTAATCTACGACTAAACGTTGGTTTCACTTTAGACCAAAAATGCGTTTTCATTTACATTACGATCATGGCCTCAGTAGGGCCAATAAGCTTCTTGGTTTCAACAAACGTCGATCTAAAGAATTTGAGAATGTGTTGCATAATACCTTTCTTTAGTTTGCCCTATTCTTGAAAATGCTTGTCTAATCTGGGACCCCAGCTTCAATGTTTACGCTGACAGGATTGTGTCGGTCCAAAAACATTTCGTCCTTTTTGCGTTTAGATCAATATATGATCCGAGGGTTTTTTTTAAAGATTTTCCATCATATGAGTATAGACCTCGGATCCTAAATATAATAACACTGGCCTCTAGAAGAACTATGTTTGCCTGTTGCTTCGCGTTTAATATCCTTAGAGGCACTATTAAAATACCATTCCTGGCTGACATAATTAAAGTCTATGGGATATCGCGATTCACTAGACATTCTCGTCTGCTAATTGAAGAGTGTTGAGATTTGATCAACTGATAGCTGACTCGACCTAACCCAATCCAACCTTGACCCTATCCTTACCTTGCATTTTCTTTTGTTTTATATAGAGTCAAAGTTGGTAATATGTTTTCTGCACAGCTCTTGTAAGAAACTCGAAAATTGAATTGGCATCAAAAATATCGGAAAAGTACTCATGAAAATGGAAATCAAACTACCACAGAATTTTGCTCGAAACAAAGTTATCATAATGTCAACTATCATTTGTTCGTGCGAAAAGCCTTTTTTTACTTTTTAGGATGCCTCCAGAGAAGACAGACGTGATTTTCAAGCTGTAGCATTTTTTGTGATTGTGCGTTTTGAAACTCAGTTCAATAAATTGAACATTTTGTCAACTTGGACTCGAGTTTTTCTCAACTGAAAAACCCGAACCCACTGAAATAACAACAGGTTATGGGCCCAGGGCAGCTGTAAAAGGGTTTCTTCAAAAGTCAAGAAAAGATATTGTCAGGCAAGTCGAGAAAGCAGTCCAAGACGCCAGAGCCGGCAAGGACAATATAACCTACAAATCAGTGACATTGGAGCAGCCATCGCACAGCAAGTCAACGTTGAGCACAAGCACGCAAGTCACTTTAAGTCAGAAAATTACCACGAAAGATTATAAATTCATTTTGACTTCTGACAATTTTTAAAGGTATGCAGAGGTATACCATGTGATGAATACATTGCCTACTGTAAGAAGAAGTATTCATGTAATATCTGTAAGAAGAAGCGAATAAGTCAACAAACAGGAAAACAAATAGGAAGGCATTTTTGACCGCGGTACTCTCGATGGTAGACAACGTTGTTTCGAAGGACAAGGCCACTTCATGGTTCAAGACTGTGGAGCCAGCCAACACATGACGTCTCACCGAGAGTGGTTTGTTCACCTTGTTGAGTTGGACGAGGCCATCTCAATTGGGATTGGAGACTCAACCATGCTAGATGGCGTTGCAGTCTTGAACATCAAGATGGAACCATTTGATGGTCAAAAGTTGTATCCGGCGGTACTAGAAGATGTCATTTAAGTGCCAAACCTCAACTTTAATCTTTTCTCAGTAAGCCAGATGCTAAACAATGGACATATATAGAAGGCAAACGGAAACGAGTCAACGTGTTACAGTCTGGAGGCAAGGATATTGTGGCAATAGCAAAGTGCAAAGGAAATCTTTACAAAATGATGCTCAGGAGAGTAGAAGTGAGTTTCGATCAAAGTCTGGCACGAGCGACTCGCCTATATCAAAATGTCAAGTTTGTGAGGGATATACTGGAAAAGAAAGGAATAAAATACATTGATGACTGAAATGAGTATGTAACACATCGTTCAATAAGTCCCGAGACTAACCCAGAGATGGTACTAGTAGTACCAAACTGGCTACGTTTTCATAGAGTACGAATTTTTACATGAAATGTATTAAAAATTTCACGTCGATCGGATCACAGACAGCAGAATTATGGAGGTAAGAGTAAAGTTACTTTGTAATTTGTTTGAAAAATGGAAAAAAGCGACTTTCGCGTGTTGATAAAACATTGTTATTTAATGGGTAAAAACACCGTAGAAGCCCAGTAATGGCTTGAAAAACATTATCCGGACTCATCTCCATCGAAACCAACGACTTGTCGTTGGTATGCTGAGTTTAAACGTGGTCGTACGGACACAAACAATGCGGGACGTTCGGGTAGGCCATTGGAGGCCGTTACACAGGAAAATGTGAGTGAATTGTTAAAAATTGTAATAAAAAATCGGAAAGTGAAGGTCCGTGAGATTGTAGAAATGACACAGATATCATCTGGAAGCGTATTAACCATCCTTCATGAAAAGTTGAGCATGAAAAAGGTTTTTTCCAAGTGGGTGCCGCAACTGCTTGAAAACAATGGCAAAATTGGCTTGAAAACAATGGCAAAATTGAACGAATTGGGCTTTGATTTGCTTCCCCAGCCCCGTATTTGCCAGATTTAGCTATCAGTGACTCCTGGCCCTATGTTGATCTCAAAAAATACTCCAGGGAAAAAAATATGGCTCGAATGAGGAGGTCATTGCCAAAACTGAAGCCTATTTTGAAGCAAAGAATAAATCCTTCTATAAACATGGTATAGAAATGTTGAAAAGGCGTTGGAAAGATTGTATCACCCTTAAAGGAAATTATATTGATGAATAAAAATGATTTTTGAAAAAAAAAAATGTTGTTTTTGCATGTGCTTGTATGGCAAGCTACATAGATCCTCACACTCAAACAACCCCAAGACAGCTCAGCAGCCGTTAGATCTCGTGCACGTCGACACCAGCGAAATGAACATCCCGTTATTGGGAGGAGCGAAGTACTGGCTTATGTTCAAGGACGATGTCACTCACTACAGAACCTGTTACTTTAAGAAGATCGAATATTACCTGAAACTCAGAGAAAACCAATATGGGAGGAGTTTGAGGTCAGACAACGGCACCGAACTGAAGAATGCAAAAACCAAACAGATGATGGGCAAGTTGGGAATTTTCCCCACCTTCAAGGATCTACACACGCCAGAGCAGAACGGAAGGGTTGAGGGAGAAGTGAGAACGATTGTCGAGGCAGCCAGAACAGCGATACACATGAACGACTTGGACGAGAAACTGTGGGCGGAAGCAATGAACCATGCAAACTTTACGATCAACCAGACTGAAACCAGCAACGTACCAGGGAAAAGCCCAGCAGAACTTTGGTTCAAAAGAAAAATGATGATTGAGAAGCTGCGACCCTTTCGATGCGAATGTTAAGTGCTGACACGAAAACAGAAAAGATGCAAGATAGATAGAAAATCAGAAAAGAGAATTCTTGTTGGCTATTATATTGACTCACCCTGCTCCCGGGTTTATGTGAAAGAGAAAAGAGAAATTCTCAGCTCAGATAATGTGATTTTCGACGAGGAAAAGATTAGACTGAGGCAAGGAATTGAACTTGAGACACAGGCACTAGAGGGCACATCTGAGAAGCAAGAAGAAAGCTGCAGCAAGACAGACGAAGAAGACGAGAGCTGGGAAACTGGAGAAAGTGCTGAAGAACCAAGCGATAACGAGAGTGAGACATCAGTGCCAGAAGAAGACTCGGGAAGGAGAGTTCTGCGAGATCATCGAGCTCTGCAACCATCGCCGAGACTGAGAGACTGTGTACTTGACTCCCGTCGTGGAGGAAAGAGCACCAAAGTAGCCATGATTGGTGAAAAGGAGGACTTCCCGATGAGTGAGGCACTTAAAGATGAGAAGTGGAGACGAGCAATGCAGGAGGAGTACGACTCGCTGATGGGATGAAAACTTGGAAGCTGGTGGACTGTCCAGAAGGAGCAAAGCCCATCACTTGTCACTGGGTACTCCGAGAGAAGGCGGACGGGAGACTTAAGGCCAGACTAGCGGCAAGGGGATTTGAACAGGAGGAGGGAGTGTACTATACGGAAATTTTCAGCCACTTAACTTGCCATGCATCCATTCGCCTACTCCTAAGTCACGCAGCGTCGAAGAAAATGAGGTTGGTATCGTTCGATGTGAAAACAGCTTTCTTGTATGGGAACCTGGAGCAGGACATCTATAGGCAACAGCCTGAAGGGTTCGGCGATGGAACCAGGAAAGTTTGTAAGTTGAACAAGAGTCTCTACGTACTTAAATAAGCTCCAAGGATGTCGAACGAGAGAGTCACCACTCACTTTGAGAAGAAGATGGGCTTGATCAACACAGATGACGACCCGTGCATATACTATACCAGGGACAACAGCATTATGCTTTCTCTCTTCGTGGATGATGGATTGATAGCCGGCAAGAACGTAGAAGAAATATACAAACTCTCCGACAAGATACGCACGAAATTCGAGATAACATTCAGCAAGGAAGTACAAAACAAGTTACCGTATTTGGGCATGGAAATCAAGATCGACTAGGGCGGTATCTTCGTGAGTCAGCCTCGCTACACAGAGAAGATCTTGAGAAAGATGAAACTCAAGCAGTGCAATCCAGCATCCACACCCACTGAGCCAGGAATCATCAACCATGAGACAGACTTCAAGAACGAAGACGCACTTCCAGCGAACAACAACTATCGTGAGGCAATAGGGAGTTTATTTTACTTAGCCACAATAACCAGGCCAGACATAAGCTTCGCCGTGAACTACCTCAGTCGATTCTGCAACAAGCCCATGAAGAGGTACAGGCGATAGTGAAACGTGTTTTCTAGTACTTGAGAGACCACGACAGCCGGAATTCATTTCGGAGGAGACAAGACACTCGTGGCTTACACCGATTCAGACTTTGGAGGAGACCATGAGACAGGACTGTCAACGAGTGGTGTGTTAGTGATGACAGGAGGGCCAGTGATCTGGTATCCACAAAAGCAGCGTCTGGTGGCGGACTCCAACTGCAGAAGCCGAGTAACAAGCAGCAGTGTCAGTGATTGACGATATGTGTTGGATCAAACGAATCGCACTGGAACTTGGCATTCTAGAAGCTGCGCTGTCAATCACTCTGTACGTCGACAACATGTCAGCCATACACATGCTACAAAATGCACATGAAGAAAAGACGATCAGAGGAAGAAACACATCGAAATACCACGAAAGTACATCCAGCAACACATCGGCAACAATGTGGCACTGCAACACGTCGAGAGCAGCAAGCAGATCACAGATATCCTCATCAAGCCACTCAACAGAAGAATTTTTGAGACGCTCCGCTGTAAATTGATCAAAGAGAAGTGTTGAGCTTTGATCAACTGGCAGCTGACCTAACCTAACCCAACCTTGACCCTATCCTTACCTTGCATTTTCTTTTGTTTTATATAGAGCCAAAATTGGTAAAAGTTTTTTGGACAGCTCTTGTAAGAAACTCAAAAATTGAATTGGCATTAAAAAATGTCGGAAAAGTACTTATGAAAATAGAAATCAAACTACCACAGAATTTTGCTCGAAATAAAGTCATCATAATGTCAACCATCATTTGTTCGTGCGAAAAGGCTTTTTTACTTTTTAGGGTACCTCCAGAGAAGACAGACGTGCTTTTCAAGTTGTAGCATTTTTTGTGATTGTACTTTTTGAAACCCAGTTCAATAAATTGAACATTTTGTCAACTTGAACTCGACTTTTTTAACAACTGAAAAACTCGAACCCACTGAAATAACAACAAGGAGCGACACCACACAATTTACGCAGACAATGAGCCTGTAAACATAGGTTGCAAAACTTCTATTTCACTAAGCACACTTAGGGTAACTCCAACAATTTCCAGATCAAATTTCAAAGCTTTATTATTAAGTACCTTATCACTGAATCCCACCTTTCAAACCTAAGTTAAGAATGAAATTTTATTTGTATTATTATTTTGTTATTTTTTGTAGCGATGCCTTGTTTGGCAATGAAATAAATAAATAAAACAGTGCTACTAGCTTCATGCAGTTCAGGGGGAGGCGAAATATTCGACATAGATGTTCCTCTCCTCCTCCCTTTAGAACAAGCAATCTAAAAAAAATTATGGAGTAGGTCTTTATAAGGTCAACAGCAACAAAAATCTAACAAGTCAAAATCCACTCAAATTTTTTTTTTCCCTAATTAAATCATAGGGACAACTTTAAATTCGATGAGACTTTATATTTATGTAGTCACTAAGGAGGTTCTTACATTTGGTAAGTTTCATGTAAATTGAATTATATTTACAGAACTTACAGCCATTTGAATTTTCTCCAATGACAACATCTACTACACCTCAGGATTTTAATAACATATGGGTTTTTTAATCGGCACTACAGTTGTGAATGTATCTTTTCAAAATTTTCAGATAAGATGAATAACATTAATATCTTAAGAACTCGTTCGTAATATTTCACCAAAATAGTAGCGTAACAAATGTTTTCTTTGGAAGCAAGTTTTTAATGCACACATAATGACAGTTTAATTCATTGTTGAATACAAAAGTCTTCTGACAGGAGAGAAGTTCTGTCTTCCAGACTTGTTATTTTTTGTGGCATTATGAGCTTTTCCAATGAAATAAGCAGAACAAGCAACAGTTTAATCATTTTGATCCCAAACAACCTAAATGGGTTTTTACAAAACTAAGTATCAATTTTAAACTTCTAATTCACTGAAATACAGTCGGAAAAATTGATCCCATTTGATCCTTCTCATAACGCTCAACTTGCAATAAGCCTTCCAATTTTTTAATGAAAACTTTGATTAAAGCACCCAATCGATTGGGTCTCTCACCATTTTTACTTCAACAGGGATTTCAATGGTGCATTGGTATTCCATTACTTTTTCGCTGTGCGGAATTTCCTCTTTTGAATCAGGACGAATAGGTGGTATTTATTCTTTTAAGAGCTGAAAGGTACCGAAAAAATTCAAAGCCATTCGCTGAGCAACGTCAGCAGACATCAATTCAAACCCGGACCGTTGTGCTTGTTTTTCTTGTTTACTGAACGCCATGGAAAATGTAACGAATGCTGAACACTTTTCCGGATTTCAACTTTGAACAAATTTACTATCTGCGAATCGTCGAAAGCTTCCTTGCCTTGGCCTCACTAATGGGATAATCTCGACCTAACGACTGACTATAAATGAGTTTAGGGTTAACTGGATTGTCCGTAAATTAATTTAAGTGCTCAGGTTAAAACTGATGGATACTCGAACTTTTGTGAGCCTCGCCATCGAGGTGTGAGTAAAACAATCATAAAAAGTGAAACAACATCCTTCGAAATCCTCCTTCATTTTCATCTCAGAAAGTTGTTTTATCGCTTCATTTTTTTGCACGTCATTTCTTCCTGTTGTTGTCTCAGACTTAAACGAATTAATAAGAAGGAAAAAGTATTTTAAGAAAATGGAAATCGATCGATTTTCTCAACATCATCAAAGATATGCCAAGAAGACCTGTTATGAATTTTTAAACGACGTCGAGTGGTGGCTCAAGTTTAAATAATGGATTCCAGATACGCTAAGTCCTTGGCAATGATTCAGTGATAAAGGATTGCTAAATGACAAGCCATTATTTATGCAAGGATTTGGAAATCGAGACGAGTACAGCTCTGAGGTTTGTTGATATCGTTGTTTGGTAGCACAGAGTGTACATAATAAATTAATTGAATTTTTCAATTGAAACCTTGCAGGCATTCTTAGTAAACCAAACAATGGTTAATTATTCATTGGATGAATACTAATGGCAGGTTCTTAGAATTATTTATTTCTTTAGGAATTAAGTGCTATTCAAATGATAGCTGGATAGGATTCACTGCCAGAAGGTGCAAGCCTTTTATTTTGGATAAAGTCATTATTCTGGATTCTGCCGAAACAAGGGTAAATGTTGCTGAAGCATGCATGAAAAGAAAACAATTCTCACACTTCTTCGTTCTGTTTCTATGAAATTGATTTTATTTAGATTTCATGCATTTCAACAAATTTTGTTTGGTTTGCCACATTCGTCGTTTGGTGAGTGTGAATTCAATTTTGTGTTTTTGTTACTGATAAACAGGCGATTGTATCAGACAGAAAAAATTCAACTTTAGGGAATTGAATAATTGAAAAGGCGTTGCGATAATCAATTCCAAGTATTAGCACTAAAAGTATTTATTAAGAATTTTTAAAACATAGAAAAAAAAAATTTTCGAAAAAAGAAGGATAGCGAGTGAAATAAAATTTATGGGATCGGATTCCCATTCGTGCATCGACTTTGGTGAAGTGCCGTTGAATTTTTCAGTAATCCCAAGCGGAATCATTTGCTAATAGTGTTAAACTCTATGCTTTGGGAATATTTCAAAATGGCCATAAAAAACTCTAGTTATACCAGCATTAAATACGTTTTTCGCCCTAACTAACCTTGATGACAGGGCTGGACCAGATGACGGTATTAATCCTACGCGAACTACAATGAAAGTTCCAGCCATAACATTTCCAGATTTCTTGAAAGAAAATATCGATTCAATTGCGACGGAATTAAATATTTTTTTCTTCAGGAGCCGTGTTACGACTGTTTTGAGTTATGCACAGTGAATCACAGAAGGTGGCGCTCTTTGACTCCTTGATTAATCCACTGTACCTCACTGAATATGACTCAGAAGAGTCAAAATGCGTCTGCTCACTCAATGAAAAAAGAGAGTTTGCTTGCAGCAAAGACATACAAAGTAATGGACGCGAAATGAGCTTATTTTCATCCATACGTGAGTGAAGTACTTTTACTACATACATGCCTTCCTCTTGCATTTGAATTGAAATCCCCCTGCTTTTCACGCCGCTAAAGAATCCACACATTCAAGTGGCTCTCTAGTTGCTCTCACGAAAATCCTACTCCTCTTGCGCCTTAACACCCGAATTGTCAACGAAATATCAACCATATGATTGCAACCATATGATTTGTGAAAATTCAACATTGATGGAAAACGTCTAATCAAGTTGAATTTGAAATTGTACACAAAACAATTTTTTAAGATAAACCGTGTTGAATCTAGTGCAAAAGCGTTGCAAATGTGATAATTAATCAAACTGAAAAGTTTATTACGGATCGCGAGTGTTTTTGTGTTGAAAAATGAAAAATGTAGTGACGTATGTGGGATTGTAAAAACAGCTCTAGGAAGCATGTCAGGGACGTATCCTTCGTAGGGTAAGTCATGCTTAATCTTTTACATCGTTCAAGTTAGAATACCCGCACGGCAAATTGATTTAGTTCAAGATGCGAAAATCAGTGGGAGACGTCACATCAAATTTATTTGAAATTCGAATCAACTGCTAATAACACGCCAACTTCACGCTACATGATAAAGTGCTTAATTCTCTCGATGCATTTCATATCCATTCTCTCTGACATCTATAGCTTGCAGATATCAAATAAACAAAATAATGCCCACAATTAAATATTCATTAATACTCAGTTAAATTAATGTCGATAAGAAAATGACTCTTTTTAAGTATCACAGACTTCGATAAATTCGCAAAATATTTTGTAACTTGAAAAAGTCTACTTTACACATTCGCGACCAGTTATGCGTCTGTTGAAAGTAATTTTATCATGGCTGCATGATTTACCATTAGAAGATTTACAAAGAACTAATATCAGACTATGATGTCACCATTAACATAACTAACAGTACTTCATTTTACTTAACGTCTAATAGCTTACATTTTTAACATCAAATTTAGATTGCTGAATTAATAATCATGGCACTATTAAAATTTGCTCAATATTTAGCACTAGGGCTCGCCATATTGAAATATGAGTTGACGTTTGATGATTGTTTAGGATTGACGTTTGGAAGTTGAAATTGTCAACGCGCGTGTGAATTGGACAATATCTAAATTATAAAAAAAACCTATTAGAAAACGAAAATTTATAAGTATATCTCATCATACAAGATCATATACATAAAGTTTGAAAGTTGAAGACTGGAAGAAAGCAGAAACTTCATCTTGGGCGAGCGCCCATAAAATATAAATGGACTAGTTATTGTCAGCAAGCAAACACGATGGCGGATCAAGCAAACCCGATGGCAGAGCAAGCAAACACGATGGCAGAGCAACCAAAGACCAAAACCGCCCGTAAGGAAACGCCTTCGGACATGATGGATGCGGAAGATACAATAGCAAATAATTCAAGCCTCGACGAAGATATTAACCTCATTAATTGTAAGGTTAAATGAATTTTTAGTAGCAAAGGGTAAATTATTTGCCATACGTAAAACCGCGGTTCCTATGCCAATCCTATCCACACCTACCACTAACCCTGGCTCAATAGAACCTTTTATTAAATCCTGCATCAGATACTGCCTCATCTTCCAATCTGTCATCGCCTGTGATTACGCAACTAAAAGGTATAAATTCATGTGATGCGCCATCAAATATCTTTCCAGGTACTAGTAAGGGGTCTGATGGTCAGCGCTCTAGGCTTGTGACTGCATCGAATTATAAACCCAAAGAAAAGGGGAGTTTGGTCGTAATATCACCGCCTCTCAGTGTATTTATCTCTCACTTGGATTATGACACTACTCCCGATGGTACTGCTGATTATATCGAATCGAAGCTGGGGTCATCTTCATGCATCATCAGCTGCAGGAAGCTAACCAAGGAGAAATTACCTAACAAACTCCTTGCTTCTTTTAAGCTTATTGTGCCTGCGTCCATGAGTCAACTAAAGAGCCCGGAGTTTTGGCCACCTGGATTGCTTGTTAAACCGTTTGTGGCCAGAGATCGTCGTAATTTTTTAGAGCTGGAGCGCCCAGAGAATCGTCTTCGCCGTTGATAAATGTGAACAGTCATTTCTCAATTTATTATCAAAATGTAAGGGGATTGAGAACCAAGCTTAAAGATCTTTCTGCTTTAATAATTACCGCTAATGATGATGTTTTTTGCCTAACGGAAACATGGTTGAATGACTATTTCTAATATTCATATCTCCCCAATTCATAACATTTATAGACAAGATCGTTGTTCGCTTTCTAGTTGCAAATCAGTTGGTGGTGGAGTTCTTATAGGTATAAAGAAATCATTTTTCACTGTGCCTTGTTAGGACTTTCTTCCATCTGTTCCTGTAGAATGTGTCATTGTTAGACTTCATATAACGCATAACTGCTTATTGCATCTATTTATATACCGTGTCAATCTTCACTTGCTCTCTTTGAAACTTTTCTTGATGAGCTGTCTGTTTTTATACAGTCAAAATACCCTTGATTTGTCTTCTATTGAATTGTGTTCATTTTTCCTTAATTTGGACGTTAACTCTGCTCTTGATAAATTCTACTCTTATTTGAATTGTCTTATCGCCAGAAATACTCCAGTCTACTGTCGATCAGAGTCTTCGCAACCACCTTTGTTCGCTTGAAGAGTTGTTGCTGCGTTAGAATCTAAAGATGGAGCCTATCGTTTTTTTTTAAATTGACTGGCTCTAATGAAGCACATGCAGAATTTTCAAGACTCCGAGCTTTGGCTAAACTTGAGATTCAGACTGCGATGAAAAACTATTACTTTTCCATTGAGAAATCATTAAAAGCTAACATGCCTAAGCCTTTTTGGTCTTACATTCGCTCTTTGAGGACCACGTCCACTGTTCCTGATACGATGCATTATGAAGGTTCTAGTGCTGATACACCAGTTGATATCGTAGGGCTCTTTGCTCAATATTTCGCGTCTATTTACCACAACGCCAATGTATCAAATTCGTTCCAGTCTGATTTTTCATATCCACAGTGCATGTCTTCCCTTTCCATTTGTCCTCGTGATGTTGAGTTTGTAATCTCTAATTTAGATGCAAGCTTGGGTCCGGATCCTGATGGGGTTTCTAGCTTTTTTGTTAAATCACTAGCTCCTGCCATTTCCCTTTTTCTTGCTATTCTCTTCAATATAAGCTTAGAAAAGGCCTCATTTCCATCTGCATGGAAATCTGCGTTTATTACACCGATACTGAAAAATGGTGATGCATTATCCGTGAAAAACTACCGCCCTATTTCCATTATTTCGTGCTTCTCCAAAATCTTTGAAAAAATCATGTATGTTAGACTCCTTAATTGTTTTTTACCGTTTTGTTCTCAATCGCAGCACGGATTCCTTCCTCAGCGTTCGAAGACTAGTAACTAATTGGAACTCTCTAACTTTATTGCCAAATCATTTGATGCTCGCTCGCAAGTTGATGTTATATAAACCGACTTTAGTAAGGCATTTGATATGGTCCCGCATGATATTCTCTGTAATAAGGTGCAATGTTATGGTTTCCCTTATCCCATTGTATCCTGGATTTTCTCTTTTCTATCAAATCGGTCTTGCTCTGTATCCCTCCGTAATGTGGTGTCATCACCATTTTATCCAACGTCAGGTGTACCTCAAGGCTCTATTTTAGGCCCTCTTCTATTTATCATATTTATTAATGATCTTCCGCATCGATTTGAGTCTAACTCACTTCTTTATGCGGATGACTTAAAATTTTATAGGTGTATTAATACACAATCAGATTGTGGATCTTTGCAAGATGACCTCGTTGTCCTAAGGAACTGGTGTGAGTCAAATAAACTACCCTTAAATGTTTCCAACTGCAAAGCTATGAGTTATTCTCTCAAGCCTCATTTCCTTTCCTTTACATATACTATAAATAATCATCCTTTGCTATTGGTGTCTGAAATGAAAGATCTAGGAGTCGTTTTTGATTTCAAACTCAAGTTTGATAAACAAGTATCGCATGTCACTTCTAAAGCGGCTAGGTTGTCTGGATTCATCCTCCGTCATATTAATATTTTTAGCGAAATATCCTCTGCCTTGCTATTAAAAACTTCTCTGTTCAGGAGTATTCTGGAATACTCTGTTCAGATTTGGTCTCCGCACCATGCTTACTTAGTTACAGATCTTGAAAGTGTTCAACGAAAATTCACAAGGTGCTTGCTTTACAAATTCAATCTGCCTTACAGAGTTTATAATGAACGTCTTGTCCTATTAAAACTTCCTTCCCTTGAAGCTCGAAGTACATTTTAGATGAGTGTTTGTTATTTAAACTTCACCACCGTCTGATTTATTCTCCACTGGCAAATGATATACGATGGAGGGAATCTGATAGACTAAATCGTCTTCCTTCTCGACTTTGTATACCTTTTGCAAGAACGGAATTATACTATAATTCAACTATGTCGCGTCTGCTCCGGGTACACAATGAACTTAGGCTTGGTTCTTTTCCTTCTAGCTTTCTTATTTTTAAAAACTCACTGAAATCTTTGCTTTTTGGATTTTCTTAATTATTTTTTTTGCTACTGTTTAATTTGTTTTAGAATTGAATTCGCATTAGTCTCTTTTGGTTGCTAATTAATGTATTCCTAACTTTTTAATATTTTTTTTTTTTGTACCAACTCTGTAATTGGGATTACTCCTGTTGATCTGGGCCTAAATAAATAAAAAAATAAATTTAACCCTTTCAGAGCACTGGCAAACGATAGCCAAAATAATAACTCAAACGCGGCTAACAGTTGAGCAAGGAAGGTATGGTTCCCAACAATATTCATTGAAAATTTAAAAGGAACGGTGCTTAAAGGTATCATGTACAGATACACCCTTACAGATGGTACCCGTCTCGAGTACAGAATCATAAAATTGTCAAAATCCCGATCTAAAGTCACAGTGGACAGACTCAAGGCGCACGACTACATTATGACCCAGCTTAAAAACACAGAAGCAGTGGGATACTCATTCACCCCCAATGAAAAGAAAAAATGTTTCGTGATACTAAGGGGTATTAGTTCAGAATTTGGAGCGGAGGCCGTTCGAGAGGACATAGCCAGACAAATCCCGAATTTAGGCCTCCAGACTGTCAGTCAGCTTACGACTGCATGGTTAAGAGCAAATGAAATCGACCTAGAATTATTTAGGATTACAGTGGGATTGTAAGCTGATAAAAATGGAATAATAAAGCTGCGCTACATTTTGAACTAAAGAGCCATATGGGAACGCCCCAAAAGGAGTGATCTGGTTCAATGCTATCAGTGTCAAAGGTTCGGGCACGTATCCACCAATTGTGGGTTCCACATGAGATGTGTAGCATGTGGGGAGGAGTACAATTCCGAAAGCTGCCCCAGAAAAAATATAGACAAGCCGGAAATCAAGCCATTCTGCACCATGTGCAAGACCCATGAGCATCCAGCCAATTTTTCCGGCTGCCTGGAACGGAAAAGCTTGTTAGACAGGGCAATCAAAAATAAAGCCAAACGGACGATACCTCAGAAAATTTTCTCACCGCTCCCCAGCTACCCAAATACTACACCAACCCCTCCAACCCCACACCACTTTGCCCCTCCCTCCAATCAGACCTCATATTCAGGGTCTTAAGAAGTGGAACTCCGACCCATAATTTTATTTCACTGACTCCTAGCCCCGTCGAACGCCTACAGCAAATAACCGTGGAGTGGCTGGAAGTCTCTCCAAGTGAACTCCTATCCAAGGTCAGAGCTTTCCTCCCATACTTTGATACCACTCCTGACCAAGAGAAGGCAATGGCGCTCCTCAATTTCTATTTCAACGTTTATGGTTACAAATAGACTAAACATTCTATCCCTAAAAACAGGCATAAACTCCGTAATCTCACATGATAAGAGGCTCTACGTTGCTGATTTGGTCGAGTCCTCCTAACCCGACATCCTCCTTCTGAACGAGACAGTTCTTAACCATCACCACAAAGTCCATTTGGAGAACTACCATGTGCTTCGGAATGATAGTGGCAGAGGTAATGCGATACTGTTTCAAGATGATTTAGATATCCATCATATCCCGTTTGAACAAAATAATTCCTCATGAACGTTAGCAACTCTCAACATCGGGTCGCTTGGTGGAAAACCTAGCCAAATTCTTATTGGCTCCCCATACCTCCCGTGCAATCTAGGTCCCCAGATCCCATTTACACTTAACCAAATCCTCGAAACAGCCTCATCCCATGACTTATTTATACTAGGAGGAGACCTTAATGCCAGACACGAACACTGGGGGGACTCCACAAGGAATACCAACAGGAACTATCTATTCGAATGGCTCCCTGTTGACGCCTTCTTCTCGGCATCCATAGCAAATGCTGGGGTCCCAACATTTCCCAGAGGGAATTCATTTTTAGATAACTTCATAACATCTTCTGACCTCAATTCCCTTCACTTGCTCCACATTTACTTCGTTCTCGGACCGCCATGGCGTCCATCTCAATATAACCTTTAGATCACACATACCAGTTCCTACTTGTCCACCTCACTATAGACCGTTTAATTCCATAGACTGGCCAAACTTCAGAAAAGACCTCAAAGACCTCCTTCCGAATCTCCCACCGGAAAATATCATTATCTTGAACGCAGAAATAGACTCTCATATATCGTTACTAACATCTGCCATTATAGAGTATCTAGACCAGCATGCTCCTTTTCAGAAACCATGCAGCCCGCTTTATAGATGTCTAACTCAGGAGACTCTTCAACTAATAAAAACTCGGAAGTATATGCTCCAACGGCTTAAGCATATTTACCACCGAAGCTTTACCCGGTACAATGAGGGAAATTGGGAACTTAATACGCAAATAACGAGCATTTCCCGTGAAATCCAAAAACGCATCAGATCAGAAGTCAACAACTTCTATAAAAGCAGACTGATATTACTGCGACCTGATGTTTAAAAAATAATAAATAAATTCACGGGCCATAAAAGTTCTAAATTCAACATTGAGAAGGACCCTATAAAGCGAAGGAACGAAGTCTTCACAGCACAATCTGAAAAGATCGTTGCATGTGAGGAATACTTCAAACAACTATACTGTCGCCGTGAGTCATCCAACATAGCTTTGAAAAACAACGTTAAAGCAGAGATTCTACTAACGACGGAAGAGTACGAGGGATCTTATTTAACTATATTTTCTAGTTATAACAAAGCATCCTCTCCACAACATCCAGTCTTCACCGGATTTTTCACCTCGAAAACGGAAGTAGAAGACCTCCTAAATGCCTTAAATAGCAAGCTATCTCACGGCCTTGATGGTACCCCGAGTAGAATACTCAAGAAGTGCAGAAAGACCATCTCCTTCTTCTTGACGATATTATACGATAATTGTATTAATAATGGATACTTTCCACAACCTTGGACCAAAACCAAGCTGGAAAGGTAACATTAATAATTTTTGGCCAATTTCCCTTTTGTCTAACATAGGTAAACCCATCGAAAAAGTTATTCTGCGTAACTTGAACCAATTTACTAGTCCCCTGATCTCCGATTTTCAGTTTGCATTTGAACGTGAACGATCTACGGAGCATGCAATAATGCTATTGCACAATAGAGTCACCCACAATCTTCGGCGGAAAGAGTGCACAGTGGCCTGTGCTCTAGTCCTGAAAAAAGCGTTCGACTCAGTTTGGATCAACGGTCTCAAATACAAGTTGGAAATGGCATCCTGTCCGGTTGCAATCCTCAGAACCCTATACAGCTTCCTTTCGGATAGAACATCCCAAATTAAACTGGGGAACCTCATTTCAAATCCTATCCCTATCAAATCGGGAGTCCCACAAGGCTCTATCCTCGGTCCCGCCCTGTTCAACTTTTTCCTTCATGATATCCCACGTTCAAACTGCACGACTATCGATATAGCAATGTATGCAGATGATATCCTCCTCACTGTCACCCATAGCCTCCCAGAGATGGCCCAAATAAGGCTGCAGCGCTCTGTCCTCAACATCTTTCAATATCTGAAGTACTGGGTGCTCGAAATAAATGCCAGCAAATCAGAACTGATCTGCTTCAGAAATGCCAGTGGGAGAGAGCACCGCCTTGCCGTGCCTCAAAGTAGGAAGGTGCAAGCACATATTGCGGGTGAAATCATCCCTCTCAAGGAAAATATCAAATAACTTGGAGTCCATTTTAACAATCGACTTAAGGTGAATAGACACGCAAGAAAAATCCTCAATAAAGCGAGAGCAGCGTCCGCAATATTTTCGTCTCTCTTATCTTCGAAATCAGTCTGCCCAAAAGTTAAGGTGTTAATGTACACAACTCTTATTAGGCTGATCATTACCTACGCATTTTCGGCATGGCTTACAGTCTCGCCTACTGCTGAAATCCAAAACTTCGAGAGGAAGACCCTTAGGAAAAATGCCTATCCAAATATAAATGGCCTAATAAGAAGTACTACACGAATTCTATCCTTTACAAAGATACGGAGACAGAAACGATTCTCCACTACATGTTCGCAATGTTTAAAAAATGCCTAGAGAAGCACCCTCTTCAATGTATTCGCGCACTTTACGAGCCTACCACCGCAAATAATAATCCCTACTACCTATGTCCCTTTAAAATCCTTGAACAATACCACCACGATCCCATTGATTCCATAACTACCAATAAACCGGCGTTTTACGTTTCATCTGAACCGAACACATACCGTGGTTAAACAAAATATTTGTAAATTTAATTAGTGCATAAGTGTATATAAAAACACAAGATAAATATACATAAATGTAAATTCGAGTGCTGTACTAAAGAGCTTACAGTTTTAGGTTAGATGTAGGAATAGATTTATGTTACATTAGGGTTAGATTTAGATTAAGTTTTAACGTATTTATTTGTCGAACTATTCAAGTTCTAAGCCATAAAAGCAAATGGCAAAGTTTATACATCTTAAAACACTGATGTAATATAAGTATACATATATTCTAACTGTCAAAGTTTATTTGACATCCATATACTGTCAAATGTCACATAGTCATTAAGCATACTCTGTAATGTCAAGTTATAAAAAGTCTCAAAAAAGTTTACTTACTTACTTTGATGATTGTTTATATTGTGGGAAGCACACATTATACCCACACTGTAATGTTAAAATATTTTCAAATTTGATTTAATTTTGATTGTTTTCTTCTCAATATTTTATTTTTATTATAAATCAACATTGGATCTGGATTATTTATTTTCGTAAGGAAAACATTTAAGGGGTCTGCCTTCTTTATAATTTTCAAAAATTCTGTTTTATTTTTATTGCATTTTTGGAAAGTACAAATATACAGAAATATCACATCAAAATTTTATAAAGATCGAAGCAGTCTAACTGTATATTTGGGCAACTTTCATTGTGTCACTCGAGCGCGCTAATCCACTCCGCACGAACTGTAATCGCGTTTTTCTCGAAACAATGTTTTTTGACGCCTCGTTCATGAAATCTCGGGAACTACTGAGCCGATTCTCACTCGATTTTTACCAAACATTTTTTATGATTACGCATATAGCGCAAATATATGGCTTTTCAAAATTGAAATTGAAATATTTTTTTGGCCAAAAAACGGTATAAACAAGTTGGGTAAACAGACCTACGCTCATGTCAGAAGGGTTTTGTATTCAATTTACAAAATGCAGTCACCAGATCGAATCAAATCAAGAAACATGTCAAAGACGATTTTATTGGAGAAAATATGAAATACGAAGATCATACTATTATTAACAAAGTTGAACGAATTTCGACTTCTGATGTTTTTAGTATTGTTATACTCATAAGTATCTCCCTTGATAATTATTTCAGATGTCCATCCGCGACGGAGGAAACACATGTTTCATGTATTTCCCCCCTGTGCCCCCACTGAAGCAAAAACTGACAGTTTAAGAACTGTTTTGAAAAGCTCCCATGAAAACTTTTATTTTATACTCATATCGGCTACATTTGATGAATATTTTTTTTCAGGGGCTATTCTCCTGTACTGTTATCATCGATTAATGGCCAATTTTTTCGAATCCTAGAATGGTTACAAAACCCTTTTGCTAGGAGCTCTTTCCCACCTCCTTGACTTGTTTCACTTATGAGCATTAATTGTAGGTACTCATCTTCAGTCATTCATTAAATTGAATCAAGTGTTCAAAGCATGCACCTTAAACGTTGAAGTTGGGAAAAACGAACTCAAAATTATTCAATCTTCGCAGTTAAAACAGCCACTATTTTGTTTTACGATTACTGATACCACTAGCTGAACCCATTCTCAAAGATATTCATGACACCTATCATTCCTGAAACTTTCATGCAAATCCTAACAAAACTGTAGTGTCTGAGTCGGTAAAAAGCGCATGTTGTTCCATAGCCATATGTTGCCATAGTAATAAATGCAGCGCATATTGTTCCATAGTAATACAGGAAAATTCAAACCGCTATACCTTCGCTAAATATGATTCAATCTTTATGAAACTTTAAGGGTAGATCAATCTCATAAATAGACATCCACGTGTTGAATTTCATTGAATTTAAGGGTACCGTTAAGATTTTATTTAAGAAAACATAAAACCGATAAATAATACTATTACTAACAAAGTTGAGTGAATTGCGACTTCTCACGTATTTGTTGTTGTTGTACTCACCAAGGCCCACATTCCTGATTTTTTTCAGATTTTTCGGATCACAGGTGTCCAATCGCGAGGGGCGGACACAAATTTTTCGTGTATTTCCCCTCCCTGTGCGCCCCTCGAAGCAAATTTTGCCAAACTAAGACCTGTTTTGAAAAGTTCTCATCAAGACCTTTCATTTGATACCCATATCAGCTACCTTCAATGAAATTTTTTTTCTGGGGGGTCACTCTCCTATATGGGGAGACCCCCCTTAAATACCTTATAATATTTTTTTGTAGTTGAATTTTGAAGAGATCACCACTTTACACCTACACACAAAATTTGATGTTTCTAGCTTAAGTTGTTTCCGAGGAAAACTGCTGTGACACACGGACGGACGGACAGACTGGTCGCGAAACTAGTAGGGTTTTGTAAAATTATTTTACAAAACCCTCAAAAGTATGTTTTTAGGAATTTTTCGAAAAATGTCCACCATTTGGTTAATTTTGCAAAAATCAAAAATTCCACTATTGTTATTTACATATTGAACGAAAAATTATTTGATTTTTTTGTTTCAGGCCAACTATCTAAAAAATTTCATCAACTGCGCACACCCCTCTCGTTTTCTCGATATTTTTCAACCAGAATTTTTATTGATGGAAACTCACATACTCGTAAATGAATGAGAAAAAAAAAATTTAAGTTTAACAAACCCAAAAGTTGCTAATGAATGAAGATCCACCCTGGAGTTGTTCCATTTCAATATGCGACAATAACAACAACGAACATTTGTTCACGTCATTCAATAGTAGATTTTACAATACTATTGAATGGTGCCAGCATCTGTGCGTTGTTGGCAGCAACAATTTGCATCAGCTGGCTGCTGGCATGGCGACAGCTTGGAATGTCGTTAAGTGCACAGCTAAGAAGAACCAGCCAAACAAATGCACGGAGCATCAGCTGAGCGCTTTTCAAACGGGATGCATCGACAACGGCAGTTGCCAGCTGATGAACTCTTGACCGGGGAGTGTTTTGGCGGGATTGAAGAGGCAGGGAGTTTTTCGCTGGTGACGGCTACAGAGGTAGGAAGTCTGGTTGAGACGTGAAGTTAAGCGGCAATGAAAAGTTTGCACGGGTATTGAAGGTCAATAAGATGGGGAAATTAAAGGTTTTATAGGCTGGTCGCAACGGGAGAAATTCGAGTGGAAAATAAGTGAAGTAAATATTAATGTAATAGATTGAATTGACATATCAAAACACAACAATCGTAATAATATTCATGCGTACATATCTTAAGCAAATATATGTACACATTCATTCACTTACTATAATAGTAGATTGTATTCACGCATCATGAACAAAAACAACAATCGTAATAACATTCATACGTACATATCATAAGCAAACATATATACTGTAATGATTCCCACTATTCCCACTAAATAAGTTGCATAAACTCAATTAAATCATTCATTCATAATACAAATACTCAAATTGTATTTCGTCTCATATTCCAATCCCATGGTAAGGTCATAAATTACTATCACGAGCCATTGCATTGGAATATGGAAACAAAACATGTCGCAAAGACTAATGTGACGACGAACGTATGTAACATGAAACCTACCTCATTACTCAACGTTCAATTTCTTTCACTTTCACTTTTCTTCCGCATTCGATTTGCCATGTGCATGCTAGCGACCTAGTAATGCACTTGAGACGACGAAATTTATGACCTAGAAAATAGGTCATAAATTGCATTGCGATGATGAGTGTGGTAAATGGGAATGCGAGGTGTTGATGACCACACAAGTTGAACGTTAAGTAATGAGGGCGTGAGAAATAGATTTACAAACAATGAGTAGAATTAGTATAAAAGAAAAAGAATGTATTGATTCGGGATCAGTAAATTCTGACCCGTCCGATAATAAAGAGTTCGGCCAAAGTATATCTTAGGCTGGTATTTATTAAAAAGACGAATACAAGATTTTATTGATCAAAAATACTTTGGCTGGTTTATTCGGCCGAACTTAGATTCTCTTGCTGCATAGAAGTTGTTACTTCGGTGCATAGTTGAATTTGGCCAGATAACAATCAGGCTAGACGGCAAATTAGGTAAACACAAATTGAATTAAATTAAATCCTAGAAGAACTAACACGATAATACACATGTTCAATTGTACACCATTCAATTCATTTGCTTACTAACAAAATTCATTTGTTTACCAACTAAAGTCCAACCTAAGCAAACAAAAAAAGACAACTATGAAATATCAATTCTATCGCATGGATGCATGTAAACATACCAGTTGCATAGTCATGCAATGCAATTTGTTTTATTTCGTCTACACTCATTCTTAATATCGAGTGTACCCATATCACATTGCATTTCATTCATAACCCATCACGTGTGGAGGCATTCCCTGACCACACTCGATGCACGCTAATTGACTTACTCATCAAGGGGTTAGCGACCATACCCAAGTGATGCGTACGAACATGGGTTATTGCCATATGAGTGCATGTATTGGGTCTTTAACTTAATTCATGCGGTTTGCTTAGAGATGGCCTAACTTGTATAATATTACATCGTGTCACGGACAAATTCCTACCAGACCTCAGCACTTGCCTCTGCAACAAGTTTACCAGAATCACCCGAGCCAAGTATTATCGGAAACTTTGTAAATAGAAATATGTTGTAATCATTATTAATACTAAGAGTAAACATAGTATATAAGTTAGGAAGATAGATAATGGTTCTGCGAAAGTTTACCTCCAAAGACCAAACGTTGGAAAATGCACGTATCGTTGGCGGTACACGTATCAATGCGCATACCGCAGTTTTAATCGAGACCTTGGTTGAATTATGGCGATGTGCGGTCTGTAATATATACTGGACTCAGAATGAAGTTGCTGCGGTATTGGCTGAAGCAGATTATCCGATATTCGCATGGCGTGGTGAGACCGAAGGAGATTTTTGGTGGTGTAACGATCATTGTGTAAATGTTGAAAATGGGCTACCAAAAATGATTTTGGATGATGGAGGCGATGCAACACAGTTAATGCTGAAGAAATATCCAGCCACGTTTGTAATGTTTAAAGACATGGTAGAGGGAAGCATCACTGGGATACAAAGAGTGCACCAGCTATCAGAATCTGAGAAGTTGACAGTCCCAGTAATGAATGTATTGGACTCCGTCACCAAAACCAAATTTAATAGTTGTCTATTATTGATAGGGAAAGCGTTCAACAAAAGATATGTCTAGCGGGAAGCAAATAGTCATTTGCGGATATGGTGAAGTTGGAAAAGAATGCCCACAAATATTGGAAGGATTGGAAGGCACCGTGTATATTTCTGAAATTGACCATACCTGCACTCTTCAGGCCAGCATAGACGGTTTTTGTGTGGCGAAACTTAATGAAGTTACTCGAAATGTAGACGTTGTTGTGACCGCCACCGGTAATCAAAATGTGTAATTTGTGATCATATGGACGTTTACAGAGCAAGCTCACATCTTCCCACACCCAGGAGAAAATAAACATAAAACAAGCGGAAGACACTCGAAGTCTCAATCAGGCACGGCCACCAATATTGAAAATAAGCAAAACTAATTAAAAAAAAACACAGGGAAAAAAACTTGCAGAAAAGAAGGTTCGAGCCACGGATATCTGGAGCTCCAAGATGCAATGATAGTACTAGAATCTATGAGTCCAAGAAGTCGCGGCCAACTTCACCGAAGGGAATTTCAACGGGGCGAAGAAATCCCATCTAAGGCGAGGAAGGACCGAATCGTGAGCGAAGGGGCCTCTTTCTCGTTTTGGACCCCGTGTGGGAAGGTCGCGCCATCAAGTGAAGGAAGTCATCCCAGTTAGGGATTCTCGAGTTGGTGACTGGATTATTTTTTGGAGCTCGAGTTAAGGCGTGACTCCCATCAAAAGGACAACGCCAGGAATTCTTCCGCGAAGACGACAAAAAAAATATCGGGCCGCCAAGAACACGCCTCGAAGAATCTGAAGATATTTTCATCAGAATACACGTGGTTAGCGTGCAACGGGACACGAACGAGGCAGAAAATTTACCGGGGGCCCCCGTCGTCGAGATAGTCAAGTTAGGTAAATATAGTTTTAGAATTAAAGCAAAATTTCTTGAGACAAAGCATCGCCAATTTGAGCTCGACAATCGGAATATATAGCGCAATTCGCTACCGACATCAAAAACATGAATGGTAACAAAGATGTCGTAGCTGACACACTATCTAGAATTGAAGAAATTGTTGCCGTTATCAAGGGCAATACAATTAGTGTCAGTGATATTGCTCAAGCACAAGCTATGAATGAAGAACTCGAATTTTGTCACTCTCTACTTGTTAGGACTTGAGAAGAGAAGCATCGCATATGATATATTTTTCATAAAGATTTTTGTTACTTTTGTCCCCCCTTTCGTTATTGGATAGTTATTTGCTACAGTAGGTATAAAGGACGCAAACGTGAATATTTTACCTCCAACAATCTTTATAAACAAACAAGCACTGCTGGACAACTAGTTTTGCTACAAGTCTATATTGGTCAGGTGTCTTTAATCACTTTAAAAGAAGTAAAGAAGCTAGAACTGAAAAACTAAGATATTTTTGTGACTGTTACCAGTATCGGTGAAGCAAAAATATCAACCGTACGTGATAAAGTCGATATGTCTTCAGCGCCACACTTCCAACCGGCATTTATCCTCATAGTCGAATAATTAGTTATGCCAAAGCTTAGGACAAAATTACCAGAAGATTGAGTAGTGCTACCTAATTCCAGTAAGATCCAAGAGCTAAGGGTAGCAGATGCTAAATTTGTTTCTCCGGGAAGAATTATCGTAATACTTGGAGCAAATATCTTAGAAGAGATAGTTGAAGAAAGCTTATGGAAAGTAGATCCATTATTAGCCCAAGAAACAAAGCTTGGTTGGGTTTCATCAAGTAAAACAATGTCTAAGGCTAAATGAAGCACGACAAAAATGATATCGTGCATCTCAATGGCAAAATTCTATAAACCTGTGTAATGGCTGAGGTACGATCTGAAGAGCATTTTCAAGCAACACATAATGGAGATAATTATGGAAGATATACAGCTCAGCGCCTCTTCAAAGATGACAAAAATTTTAAAACTACTTAAAGTGTATCAGGTTCAAGCTGTATTATCATATAAACAAGGCGAGAAAAGGCTGGAAAGAGATCCAGGATTGAAAAAAAGAGTATCAAAAATCTCTTGAGGAATATGTTGAACCCGGACATTGTTACACCCAAAAGGAACTAGGGTACTCCGGGGTTCAGCTCGTTCAGAGACGGTTGTGGGGCACCACACGCTTGTCCAACAAGGCCCCAATAATCCGCCAGGCAAGAATACGGCTTGCCGGTTTCTTTTCCTCGCAGCACGAAAAAAGCAGCGTCACCACTATACTTCTTATGTCGCTGAGAACACTTATGCAACTCAGCGCAACCGTTTTTCAGCCATGAATTTAGAATGGCTACGAATAAATAAACTTTCCTCGAAACTCCCTAACGATGGAACAAAAGCTATTTTCAGCACTATACGACTCATTCGCACTTCCCTCAGAACTATCTAACGATGGAACAAAAGCTATTTTTTACACTATCTGACTCTTTTTTTCCCTGGACTTAGAAGGAAAACCCCTTTACTCTCCATTTTTTCCTTAGTTACGATTACGGGGCATGCACAGTCAAATTACTATCCTGAGAATTTGCTACCCTATGCGCACCCGTTACAACCTGAAACTTAACTTTAATTAGTTTCTCTAAAGAAAATTTGCCTTTTTTTCTGGAATTTAGCTTTAATTACGACATAGATTAAATTTCAAATACACCAATTCATCTTTTGTTCAAATTTTGCAATGTGAAAAACTAATTCAAACTCTCAATTTTCAATCAAATACAAAAGAAGAAGTCTTCAAAATGAAAAACTTATTGTCTGCGTGTTATAAAGGGGCCCCTTCTCCGCTGCTTCCGTTGACGTTATTCCACTTGCTTCACCACTTGCTGCTCACAATGCTTCCTTGTCGCTTTATTTCGTTCTACTTGCTTAGCCACTTGCTGTTCAAAATACCTCATCTTTTGCTTTACTCCGTCAACTGACGCTCATTGCTTCACTTTTCCATCACTTCGCCAAACCCAAGAAGAAAGAGGAGGCACTTCATTCGTCACGCTCTTTTATAATCTCCCTCTAACGGCCAATGTACCGCTCTCCAACGAAGTTCTTTGTCTTGGGCTCAGCCACCTCATCGGAGTAGTTCTTCCTATTTCCGAGGAGTGGTTTTACTCAAACTCAGCCTGATTTCCACTCCACGTTCAACCATTCTGGTGGCGATCACTTCAATCACGGCTGAATCTGCTGAACATCTTCTCTGACAGTTTGTACTGTCAGATCAGATTGTAAATAGAAATAAAGAAGCGGAATTTTATACTTTTTCGTCGTTTATTTAATGTTTCGTTGCAATACGGAGTCTTTCGGGTCATTCTTGGGTCGTCACTGCCAAAAACCATGTTTGCTCCCCAACAGCTTTGCAAATGAGTTTTCTCGGTAAATGTCATTAAAGAACGCAACAGTTCAAGAAATTTAGGACCCCCACGTAATTTTTCATGAAATGCATTGAATGTAGAATATACTTAATAGAATTACATGGCGGACGGCGGTATCAGAGCGCGGAGAATCTTAAGTTTGTATGCGTAATTGCTTTTGATGTTTGTTTTTATTATTGATTCTGATGTTTGTTTTTATATTTTTTTATTTCGGATGTTTATTATATCTACTCATTGTACACTTTTGACCTATGCAAATTCAATGTCGTTCGCATCACGGTCTGAAACATTTCGGTCCCACCATTTTTTTAAGTGCCTCTATTACTTCACACATTTCCTAGGAATTCCGTGACCGGTGAATAATCTCGCGCGTGGTCATGGGAGCTTGTTATTCTTTAAGTAAATGAAAGTAATGGATGTTCCTATAATAAACAAGTTGGGTGAACAGACCTACGCTCATGTCAGAAGGGTTTTGTATTCAATTTTCAAGATGCAGTCACCTGATTGAATAAAGTCAAGAAGCATGTCAATGACGATTTTATTGGAGAAACTATGAAATTCGAAGATCATACTATTATTAACAAAGTTGAACGAATTTCGACTTCTGAGGTTTTGTCATTGCTATACTCATAAATATCTCCCTTGATAATTATTTCAGATGTCCATTCGCGAGGGAGGAAACACATTTTTCATGTATTTCCCCCCTGTGCCCCACTGAAGCAAAAACTGACAGTTTAAGAACTGTTTTGAAAAGCTCCCATGAAAACTTTCATTTCATACTCATATCGGCTACGTTTGATGAATTTTTTTTCAGGGGCCACTCTCCTGTACTGTTATCATCGATTAATAGCCAATTTTCTCGAATCCTAGAGTTGTTACAAAGCCCTTTTGTTAGAAGCTCCCTCCCGCCTCCTTGACTTGTTTCACTTATGAGTATTAATTGTAGGTACTCAGCTTCAGTCATTCAGTAGATTGAATCAAGTGTTCAAAGCATGCACCTTAAACGTTGAAGTTGGGAAAAAATAACTCAAAATTACTCAATCTTCGCATTTAAAACAGCCACTATTTTGTTTTACGATTACTGATACCACTAGCTGAAGTGATTCTCAAAGTTATTCATGACACCGATCATTCCTGAAATTTTCATGCAAATCCTAGCAAAACTGTAGTGTCTGAGTCGGTAAAAAGCGCATGTTGTTCCATAGCCATATGTTGCCATAGTAATACATGCAGCGCATATTGTTCCATAGTAATACAGGAAAATTCAAACCGCTATGACTTCGCTAAATATGATGCAATCTTTATGAAACTTGCAGGGTTGATCAATCTTATAAATAGACATTCGTGTACTGAATGTACCGTTAAGATTTTATTCAAGAAAACATAAAATCGATAAATCATACTATTCCTAACAAAGTTGAGTGAATTGCGACTTCTCACGTATTTGTTGTTGTTGTACTCATCAAGGCCTACATTCTTGATTTTTTTCAGATTTTTCGGATCACAGGTGTCCAATCGCGAGGGGGGGGGGGGGACACAAATTTTTCGTGTATTTCCCCTCCCTGTGCGCCCCTCGAAGCAAACTTTGCCAAACTAAGACCTGTTTTGAAACGTTCTCATCAAGACCTTTCATTTGATACCCATATCGGCTACCTTCAATGAAATTTTTTTTCCGGGGGGTCACTCCCCTACATGGGGAGACCCCCCTTAAAAACCTTATAAAAATTTTTAGCAGTTGAACTTTGAAGAGATCACCACTGTACACCTACATACAAAATTTGATGCTTCTAGCTTAAGTAGTTTCCGAGAAAAACTGCTGTGACACACGGACGGACGGACAGACAGACGGACAGACAGGACGCGATTTTCGAAGGGTTTTGTAAAATTATTTTACAAAACCCTAAAAAGAAAGCAAAGTACTTTGGCCAAGCGTGTTAAATCTTGCGTCGACTTCCCATTATTCCACATAATGTTTACATAGGTGGGCCATATCAGTGTGTTATTGCAACATGATAACAGACTTTTTGGTGCCAGCTTTGCAAGAACTTCAAGGCAATACCTCGAGGATGTGGTTTCAACAGGATGGGGCCACATGTCATACGGCTAGGGTATCTATAGAGCTGCTGAAAAATGTTTTTCCCGGAAAACTCAACTCGAAAAGGGGGGATATTGAATGGCCCCCACGTAGCCCCGATCTCTCTCCATGCGATTATTTTCTATGAGGCTACCTCAAATCGGTAGTTTACGAGAATAATCCGACCAATTTAGAGCAGCTGAAGAGGAATATTATTCAGGAAAGTAACAAAATATCGAGAACAACTTTTCAATGAGTTTTCCAAAATTTGCGACTTCGGTTCCAAGAGTGCCAAGCAGCCGAGGGAAGCCATTTGGACAACATTATTTTTAAGTCTTAAAAATTCCTATGCTTCTACTTGTTAACAATACAATTATAATTGTGTTATGTTTCGTAGTAGTTTTTAAATCGAATATTTAAACCGCCAACACCCTTATGGCCCACCCTGTACTACACGCTTGTTGAAAAAGGTATCCTAGCCCTTTTTGTAGTAGGCACGTAGAAGTTTTTTCGCTTTTCGTGTTCTCCTTCGAAGGAGTTGTTCGATATTGTTCGACTTAACTTATAATCAGCTTCGGATATTCACTTGCCTCCTAAATCTTTGGCTGCAGGCAATCCTTCGTCATGATACACAATATTCAAGTCGGTCGGTACATTTCCACAACTCGTCTTGTTAGGGCACTGTCGGTCTCTAAGCGATGTTGAACCTTCTCGTTCAGGATGTGAATGTTGTTGGCCAGTGGTTCTAGACATTCCCTCCAAGTTAAGTTCTTGTCCGCTTAACGCCGGACTTGAATTGGCATATACTTTCCCAGCAACCTACCTATTTCCCAGTATGGTTTATGTTTATTTATTTTTTTTTCACTTTTTAAAAATCAATACTAGAAGGACTTAAATTACTACTACGGGTACAGTTAGGAGTGTTAATTAAAACGAATGCGGCTAAGGCTTGCTTAGTTTAACGAGCCACGTGACTGATATGGTAGTGTTTGGGGTGAGGTAATGTTGATGCGTCTCTACTCCATCCGTAAAGTTGTTCTCTTCCATAGAGATACTAGGAATCTTTTTAATTCAACCCACCATCCAGTTTTAGAAGAAGATAGCACGAAAAATAAAGTCCGTGCCGTATTTAACGCATTAAAAAAGCCCTCAGGGGGACCCAGCTTGAAGGATTAGCTTTATACTGGCACCAAGTTGAGGCTAGCTCTATTCCGAATCTTACTTTGATGGAGAAATCATAAGTACGTATATACCGCAGACATTGAGAAGATCTTCCGGCAGCTAAGGAAGATAGAGACTGCAAACAAACCCTTTCGAAAGATGGAAATTTAAAATTATTAAACGAGTATAAATTGAGCACAGTTACACATGGCAAATACTACTTGGCTATAAGTTGTCTTATCGAGTTAACGAAAGACGGAGGGCAAAGTTTCTTACGTTTCTTTGGCCAGTGCCCAAAGGCCTCTTTGGCGGCTTTATTTCCGGTATATCTTACTGTCTTCTACATGGTTTTGATGTCATCATTATTGCGGGAATATGTTGATGCGATTCTCAGAGCTGACGTGCATGTGGACGGTCCTGAGCTATCATTTAACATGTATATCTGGTACCTTGGGCTAGCTGATGTTCCTTGTTTACAGATCTTGGAGATGTGGCCTCCCAACTTGATCGGTATAAGGTAGTGGTCTGAATCACAGATAGTGCTGCGGAATGAATGCGTGTCGAAAATGCTGGTGGGGGCCCGCCTTTGTATGAGAACACGGTTGATCTGATTGAATGTGCACCGTCTAAGGATGTCCACGTTCTTTTGTGGATGTTTTGGTGCGGGAAGTGTGTGAAGCTTGCTGCGAAGCCTCTGCAAGTAGTGAAGTCTATCAGGCAGTAGTTCCTCTATGCGCTGCTCTTTGGCTAATTTTTGCTTTTAAGTCATCCAAAACAATTTTAATTTTAATTGACCGCAATGCATTGACAGTAAACTCCAGAGTGCTGTAAAGTTTACCTTTGATTACCTTCTACTTATCTTCTATCGGTATGTGACAATTGACCAGCCAGACATTGGAGGTATGTATCTTGACACAAATAGCACATATCTCTGGGCTTGATGTTGTTGATAGTTCATTTGAATATGCCATCCAAATGGCAGTGGCTTTCATTACTGATGCGATTTTCCGATTTTAAACAAAAAGTAAGATTAAGTCTTCTTATGTTTGTCAATTTATAAAAATTAAATTTTCAGCCACATTTGACTTAAGAATTTGGGTATTACATTTTGAGAAACAAAAACAAATTTTGAGCGGAATACAGCGAATAGTAATCAAATTTAGACCTGCCGAACACAAATGTGTACACATTACGTTAATCGGGCTTTACATATTTCCGCTACAAAATTTCTAATATGAAACTTATACAAAAAAGATTTGTTTTGGTTAGCTGCTCAACAGGCATTTAATTCAATAATTTTCTTACAAGAAAAATGTATTGGTGACCCTTTCTGAAAAAACGTTCAGTGTATAGAATGGATATACAATAGAAAGAAAGAAACCATCAAAAAATTCGCCCAACTGGCCTGGTGACGTTGAAAGCATTGAAATTGTTCGCTCCCGTACAAAAACATATTTTAAACGAAAACCAAGCAAGCAAAGTAAGTTTATTTGTAACCTCTGACGTCACTTGGTTTATTTGCGTGAAATATGAGGCTCATCTTATGTGTGTATCTATTCTGTGCTTTACAGTACCATTTCTGTCTTTCAACTTTTAAAAAGTCAATCCACATATTGATATGTACGTAGGTTAAGATTTCGTCTTATATATACACTGAATGATATTCTTAATTTCATTGTAGAAATATAATTTTACTTTCATTCCCTGAAACCTCTTCAAGTAATCAGAAAAAGGCACTCTTATCGGTAATTTGACAATATCATTATCCCATTACCAACCTCCTTATATTCAATTACTCCTAAAGCTCTTTGTTCAGGTGCTCCAACCAACTGCCCATTTCATTTTATGTCGAATTTTAATGAAGTTTTACGTGGGACACATTTCTTCTAAATGGCGGTATCCTGCGATTGTGAGCCTAAAAATGTATACCTGACACTTTGACTCCTCTGTGAAGCGTACTTTTGCAATCAATTATATTCAGGTGATTACTTCGACAATTTCGCTCTAACAGACACTTGATGAGGCATTCACTGGGAATTTTGTGACCAAATTACATTAAAGTTGAAGCCAAATAAAAGTACTTACATATGACCTTGATGAAGTTATAACATGTAAATATGTTGTATGCTTTCAAAATGAACGAATTTAAAGTATTTCAGTTTGTTTTCAACTAAATATATTGTAGTAAGAGAACGTTCAACAATGGAAACACTCGAAAAAGCAAGTCCCGACAGCTTTTCGAAAAACAAAGGAGATTTTGCTTGCGAATATCGATTCAACAATACAATTGACTAGAAATATTTAGGCTTTACTATTGTACTTGTATTTTCTTACTCAATTACCCATCACTTTATTTCTACATACAAACTAAACTTTCATCGTAAATTACTCATTTTGATAAATTAGCATTAAACATGTCATTAAAACTTTTTGGTTCAGCTAGTCCTAAATGGTTTCTTTCATCTCATGGATGCTTACAGTAAGTTATATCTTTTCGTCACAGCCAGCTTTACAACCGCTGCTCCTTCAAGGTTAATTTAAGTGCTATACTCGTAAAAACGGCTGGAAGACACCAAAATGAGTGCTATGTGCCTTTCTTATCTATAAAGCTAAGAGAATTTGGCATTAAGGATTCCATTGAAACCATTTATCAACTTTTGTGCCATTGAAATATTGATACCACCCTCTCTTTTCTGTGGAGATGTGCCTGAATAACTTATGGATCATTAACTTTTTTTTTCAATGGAATAATTGAAAAAAAAACTGGCTGATAATTTTTTAAGCATAGAAGTGTACTTTGGGAAGTTCAAGGACTTACGGCTAAGAATAAAATAAATTCTGAATAAATCGTTTTTATATCTTTAATTTTCAAGAATTGAAGCAGAATTTCGATTTAAAAATTGAAAAATACTCATTTGTATAAAGTAGTCCTTGAACGATCAGTAATGTAATCAATATTTTTTCAATATTGACGGAGAGTCATATAAATTGAAATGGAGATCTTCAAAAAGTGTATTGAAGGTTGATGGTTGTTAATAGAAAACTATGCATTTTTAACCATATTTGAAATTATAACTGAACGTTTAGTAGCTTTCTTAACAATATTTTTTCAGAACCATGGCGTGTAGAATCGAAGGTAGATTGCAACTTGCCTCGCTACTGGCTTCATTCCTCCAGAAGCATTCGTGTATTTGGACATGAATCGATATATTTTTGATTCTGACGGCGTCCCAGTCATATATCACATATATCGACGGGCCACCGATAAGAAGATAAAATATCCTCCGAATTTGAGTCCACGAGACCAACAATTCCAATGGAGATACTCATTTGCTAGATTCGTTGAAGCTGGTCGAGCTGAGACGGGGCAATCTAGGCATTGGTGGCTGAATGACAATGTCTAAATTATTCGTGTTTATTTTCAGTTCCGGTGTTTTTCGTTACTTAGTTTAGGTATATGTTATGTTTATTATATTAGGTTAGGAACACTGTTATAGACTTTTTTAGTATAAGATAAAATTTTTGATTGAATTTTATTAGAATTAAATTAAAACATTTTAGGTGTACGATCAAAGTTCACTGTTGGGTTAAGATTATAAATAATTTTAGGATAGTGTTGGTTGTTTTTTTCCTTTTCCCAATTGATTTTCAAAATATGTAATAATCTTAATTAATTGAAGTCGCTAGAGTTTTTTTTGGAGAAATATGTTTAATGATAATGTATAAATTTAGAGAGCCATTTGGGCCATTAAGTTTTTGTACGTTTATTGTTTGGAATTTGCTTTATATTCTTTGAAAATTTGTATAGATTAGTATTGAATAAAGCGCTTTTGACTTTGACTTTAGTAAAGCTCCTGGTACTCACGCCCATCGTATGACAAGCTACCGGATCATTCTACGTCTAGCACTTGTTGCGTGTAGACGTGTTTTTAATTCGCTCCTGTTAAGAATTTTTATAAATTAAAATAATTTTTAAAAACGTCGAATAGAAAGTAATCTTAGAAAAAAACTTATTACATAGTCGAACTATTCGAACAATTTATTGAGTAGCTGGATTTTACCTGCGAGAAATTTTCAAAAAAGAAGAAAAGTTTTTTTCTACCGGGCGGATGGAGGAGCCCGATGGCTTCCCACCGCTGGGGGACCCAGAGCCAGGCATTTTTAAATTGACAAATGATAAAATCATAAAGCGGAAAAACGAACAAGACAGCTGTGAGCATAGCAAGCGTATTACGCTTTCAAGTGAAGAGTACGAAAAAGTAACCAGGGAAAACGCAAAGGTTACGAAACGTATACAAAGTTTGGAGGATATGGTCCGGACATTATCAAATACCAACAAACCAAAAGTGATGAAGCCACAGAATACGTCCGGCAAAGAAGAACCGATAATAAATAAGAAGAATGAGGAAAAGGAAACAACAACAATGAGGAAAAGGAAACAACTAAAAAACAGTAGCAACGCAGAAGACTCAAAAATATAAAGCAAAATCGCAAGATACGAGCAAGACATCAATCCATTATGCTGAAAATATCCTAAGCGCAGGAGGAGCGAGCGACAGCGCCATTTATTATGCAGTATTGTCTGCAATGAACGACGAAATGGACATAGAGATGGAGTGCCACGATAGCGTAGGTAATATTTATAGTAGTAATAATTTCATTCAATATTTAAAATCCTAGAATAAGGAGAAGGAGAAGAAGCTAACCGGCATGTCTGCTTGTTCTCCGAATAAAATTAATAAGTTAAATGAGAAAGTTCCTCCAATGAATGTTTTTGGGCAGCGTGGAGGAGATGTGGTTCGGTTATTGGCAGCCGAACATAAAATCGATAACTTTGAAGTTAAGAGAGTGACCGCTGATAAACTCACAATCAAGACAGAAACACTGGCTGATTTCAAACTGGTGAAAGATGCTCTTAGTAGTGTCAAAGCTCCCCCACTTTCCGCCAACCTTCCTGTTGAAGGGCTTGGACTTTGGGGAGAATACAGTTGATCCCCTTGAAATGTTGCAGGAAGCAGCACCAGCTATTAAGTTCATCAGTGTGAAATATTTTGCTACAAGGAGATCAACTGTTGAAGGCAAAATATTATCATTTTATTTGGTCCAAATTTCTAACGATAGTAGTCCGAGCGCCCTCCAACAGGTAAGGTACTTAAACTTTGAAGTTGTGAGAGGGGAACCCCTCCAAAAAACTGAGGTCAACCAGTGTTACAGGTGCCAAAGCTTCGGTTATACGGCTGCCACTTGTGGCATGCACTATTGCATGGTTAAATGCAAAGATATTCACGCCCCCGATGAATGAAATTTGGCTCAAATGGAGCCAAAAGAAAAATTATACTGTGTTAATTGCGGTATATTTGGTCATCCAGCATCATATCGAAGATACCCTCGGTATCAAGATGCAAGAGTTAAATTTTCCCCAAAACAAACCAAAGTAAATAACAACTTGTTACCTCCCAAATTCGTCAAACCCGGGGTATCATTTGCACTTGCTGCTAGAGGACCAGCAGACAACAATGTAAATAAAATAGAAAATGTAAGTGGCAATAATGAGCTGCTTCTCAAAATTTACCAACAGCTTGAATCTCTTTCAGATATAATTAATAAACAAGACCAAAAATCAATTTCGTTTTTCAACGTTTAGGCCAACATGCTTCAAAATAGTTTGTCATCCAGTCACATTCCCATGGATAGGATTCGTCTCATCTCGATCGACGTCAACTGCATTGCTACTACACATCGGCATGATTATCTCCTTGAATTCATTTTTAAGCAAAAGCCTGACATCATGCTTCTCACCGAAACCCACCTCAATTCATGGCACTCCATGACATTCAAGGATTTTGAATTCGTAAGAAACGATAGGGTAATAGGTGATGGGGGAGGTGGCACCGGGATATTGGTTCGAAGACCCTATCTTTTCCAAAATATTGAAAAAGTCGAATTCAAAAGCTTTGAATCTCTTGAAGTGTCCGTTATCAAAATTTCACTACCAGGTGGGGATAACCTCTTCGTTTTCTCTGCCTATGCAACTGGTGGAACTGTTCTCAGGCTCAAGGAGGAACTCAATTCCTTGTTTGAAATACTCGAATTGAACAGGCTTCATTATTATTATATTCTTGCTGGTGACCTGAACGCCAAGCATACATCATGGCTGAACGCCACCAATTATCCAAGAGGTGTATTCCTGAAATCGTGGATAACAGAGAACCAAATTGAATACAGGTGCAATCTATATGGGTCGGAGTTCCCAACATACCCTAGGACAAATTCATATTTGGACCTCTGCATTGCTGACGCAAGACTCGAATTCAACTTTAATAGTCCTCAACGGAAACTGCAGGTGCTTCCTTATGATAGTGACCATAACGCAATCGTAATGGAAATCAATCATCAAAGGGATGATTTCTTCCTCATTCCAGTTCAACACAAAAATCATCGGTTGAACTTCAAAAAAACAGGCTGGGGAAAGTTTCAAAAGAAGTTTAATCGGGAGTACCAGAAGCAATGTCCCCCTTCTGATGGTGGCAACTCTTGCTCAATGGTTCTTAATGACAGGAATCTAACTAACGATGAAATAGATGTCTATTTGTCGAAGTTAGAGAAGCTGACGTTGGAAACGATTGAGAAAGTAGTTCCCAAGATCAAACTTCGAAACAATATGGAAGGATATGAAACACCAACCATCGCAAGGTTGAAAAGATTGAAAAGTCTCCTTCTTACACGCTTCAACAATATTTATCGACGATTATTGGATTACAACCATCCCTCGTTGGCTTTGTTGAAATTACATCTGAAGAATGTCCGGAACTTAATCCGGTCATACTTCAGGAGTGAGGTCAGCAATCAATGGACGGAAAAATTGAGGGATATTAGCCCACAGGATCCAGATGGCGTGTTCACGAAAGTGAATAGCATATTCCGCAAGAAGCCTCGAGTGAAGATATCGAATCTTGAAGCCGCTAGTGATGAGATAAATCTTCTCGATAGGGCTGGTATCGAAATTGATAGTACGACTCCGGATAGAAATGGAAACAGGATCATTTATGAAGGATTGGATAAACTTGCCCTGATTGGAACACATTTTGAATTGGTTCATCTACCAAACCCTGAGAGAGGGAATGAAATAGTTTCAGAGATCGTTGAAGCAAAAGTTTCCGACTTCAAGTCAAGCCTGAACGGCCAATCAATTCTTCATTTCAATGAAACATTAACATCTGAACTCATACCGAACTTGAATCTTATTGATTATTTTGTCAGCTATGAAGACTTGTGTTTCACATTTCGTAGGATAAACAACAAGAAATCATGTGGTACTGATGGAATTCCAAATGTAGTTCTCCGACATTTGCCGGAGGTTGCTATTAGGAATTATTGCATATTGTTCAACAACATGTTGAGCAATTCATATTTCCCGAATGAGTGGAAAAAGGCTAAGGTATTTCCGATCTTGAAGAAAGGAAAAGAATCTTCATGCCCGAAAAGCTATCGCCCAATCAGCTTGCTGCCTAACATAAAAAAAATTTTTGAAGTGATACTCAACAGAGCATTAAACGCCCACATTGAGAAATATGAGTTGATGCCGAATTGCCAATTTGGTTTTCGTGCCAGGCATTCGACTACACATGCAATAACGAAAGTAACCTCACACATCTGTTGGAAACTAAATGATAGACAATGTGTTGGAGCATGTCTCATTGATATGGAGAAAGCCTTCGATACGGTGTGGTTAGATGGACTAATGTTTAAGCTCCTTCAGGACAAGTTCCCCAGACACCTTGTCGCCATGATGTGCAATATGTTATTCGGGAAATCGTTTGTTGTAACAGATGGAAATCTGACAACAATGCGCGAATTCAAGGTTTTGGATGGTCTTCAGCAGGGAACAGTTACTGCGCCTCTGCTCTTCTCAGTCTTCATTCGCAAGCTATTGAACGGCTTTGATTTTAACGTCTCGCCAACGCGACCATTGGTAGCGTTTGCTGATGATCTGATCATCTATACGGCAGACCGAAAAGCTACAATTGTTCAGAGCAATCTTCAAAAATTGTTCAATGATGTGCAGCTGTACACTGACAATTGGCGAATGAAAATCAATGTGCAGAAGTGTGAAACAATCTTGTTTCGGACAACGCTGCGGGGGGTCAGTCAAGACCTGAAACGTAATTGGAAAGATTTCCACATCATGGCTGGCGAGGATAGTTCAGAAGGAGTTCCACATAAATCCTGTGTTCGATACCTCGGTGTTTATCTCGATCAGTATCTGTACTATACTGAACACGTGAAAATCATGCTCAGTAAGGCACGAAAAGTAGTCATGGCCCTATGAAGACTCTTTCATTCCAAATACATTGATCAAAAGGTCAAAATGATCTGTTGCAAGACCCTGGTTGGACCAGTTTTGACATATGGATGTCAGATCTGGTACAACCAGAGTGCTAGTACTATGGAAAAATTAAGAGTTTTCGAAAGGAAATGTCTTCGTGCATGTACTGGTTTGTACAGAAAGCCTGAGACGGATTGGAAACATTATATATCGAATAGAAGAATTTATCAAACTGCTGAAGTGACGAGGGTCGATATCTTCATATTGACACTTTTTCGGAATCATATCGCAAGATCTGTGATTGAATTTCACAGCCGTTCCAGCCTACAGACAGTTATATTGCAACTTGCCTCGCTACTGGCTTCGTTTCTCCAGAAGCATTCGTGTATTTGGACATGAATCGATATGTTTTTGATTCTGACGGCGTCCCAGTCATATATCACATATATCGACAGGACACCGATAAGAAGATAAAATATCCTCATTTGCTAGATTTGTTGAAGCTGATCGAGTTGAGACGGGGCAATCTAGGCATTGGTGGCTAAATGAAAATGTCTAAATTATTCGTGTTTATTTTCAGTACGGGTGTTTTTCGTTACTTAGTTTTTGAGTTTCAGCTCATAATTGCTACATTTAGTGTTGTTGTTTATTTGTGTTAAAAATTAGATATAGGTTAGGTATATGTTATGTTTATTATATTAGGTTAGAGATAAGGTTAAACGCGTAGGTTAGGAACATTGTTATAGAATTTTTTAGTAGAGGATAAAGTTTTTGATTTCATTTTATTAGAATTAAGTTAAAACATATTAAGTGTAGGATCAAAGTTCACTGTTGTGTTAAGATTATAAATAATTTTAGGATAGTGTTGGTTGGTTTTTTCTCCTTTTTCTGATTGAATGAAATGATATGTAATAATCTTCATTGATTTGAATTTGCTATAGTTTTTTTTTTAAATGTGTTTAATGATAACGTATAAATTTAGAGAGCCATTTGGGCCATTAAGTTTTTTATTGTTATTGTTTGGAATTTGCTTTAAATTCTATTAAAATTTATAACGATTAGTATAAAATAAAGCGCTTTTGACTTTGACTTTGAATGTAAAAAAGTAAATGCAATGCTATAAATTGTTGATGATTGCAAAAATACAAACCGGGCGTCAACGTTGAAAACAAAAATAAAGAAAAATAGTTTGGGTGGTTCATGTCAGAAGAGTTTTGTACTTAAGAAACCAATTATGAGTAAACTTAATTAAAACTTTAGCCACATCCAAAGGAGCACCCAGGAATTGCACTTGGGGGGAGCTACCGGGGTTTTTGAAAAATTACCCAAAATACTCGCGTTTTATTGCTTATTCAGGCTTTTTGAAAAGTATATTGTAATGAAATATAATAAGAAAACCAGGTTATTACATTTATATGTAGGTTTTAATGTGGACAAATAGTGGTGATTTATTTAAATTCAAAGTGAAATGAGCCAAAATTCTAAAACTACAAAAAAAAAAATCAAGTCTCCTTTAGGTGTTTTTCAGTATGCATAGTACCTCGTCAGTTGGAACTGAAATCTCAGTTTTGCTAGACCATTTAGCCTATTTTTGGATACCGTGTTCCTCAGGTAAGTTTTGATTCGTCGAAGAGTGAAGAAGGAATGCTCCGATGTGCTAGTTGACATGGTAGCAAATATTTTAATCAGGATATGAATATTTGGAAACATAGCTTTGTCACAAATGTTCAATATGTCGATTGCACTGCAAGGTTAGTTTTGTTTTGCTTGAGAAACCCTTGGAAAAATTTCCATTCTAGCCAATAATGCTGCCAAATTGTCACTTTCTAAATCATCTTCATGACAATTTGCGCATAGCGTCAGCGCCAGGAAAGTGCCATGTCTCCGGCTTAACAAGGAAAAATTGTAAATAGGGAGCTGGGTTTTTTGTCAAAAATTAGAGTCCTTAATAATATTTTGAATTGTTGAAACCAATTGAATTATATTTTGAATTTTATTGCAGATGTTTTACACCTTGGTTATTTACTTTGCTGTTAATTAAAGTGGACCAGTCTCAGCGGAAACTTAAAATAATTAACAAAAATATTTCTTTTTGTGTGAAGCTCGCTTCGGGAGAGTATTTATTTGGTCACGAAAACGTTTTGCTCTTTTCCATAAGTGTCTGGAGGGGAATTGTTTTTTTATAGAGGAAGAAAAACTTATGGAAATATAGTGAAGTGATTTTAGGTGTTCAACGTAGAAAAACACCTTTTTAGGGTTTTGTAAAATAATTTTACAAAACCCTTCTAAAATCGCGTCCTGTCTGTCCGTCTGTCCGTCTGTCCGTCTGTCTGTCCGTCCGTCCGTCCGTCCGTGTGTCACAGCAGTTTTTCTCGGAAACTACTTAAGCTAGAAACATCAAATTTTGTATGTAGGTGTAAAGTGGTGATCTCTTCAAAGTTCAACTACAACAAAATTTTTGTAAGGTATTTAAGGGGGGTCTCCCCATATAGGGGAGTGACCCCCCGAAAAAAAAATTTCATTGAAGGTAGCCGATATGGGTATCAAATGAAAGGTTTTGATGAGAACTTTTCAAAACAGGTCTTAGTTTGGCAACGTTTGCTTCGAGGGGCGCACAGGGAGGGGAAATACAGGAAAAATTTGTGTCCCCCCCCCTCGCGATTGGACACCTTTGATCCGAAAAATCTGAAAAAAATCAGGAATGTAGGACTTGGTGAGTACAACAACAACAAATACATGAGAAGTCACAATTCACTCAACTTTGTTAGTAATAGTATGATTTATCGATTTTATGTTTTCTTGAATAAAATCTTAACGGTACCCTTAAATTCTATAAAATTCAGTATACAGATGACTATTTATAAGGTTGATCTATCCTGAAAGTTTCATAAAGATTGAATCATATTTAGTGAAGTTATAGCGGTTTGAAATTTCCTGTATTACTATGGAACAATATGCGCTGCATGTATTACTATGGCAACATACATATGGCTATGGAACAAAATGCGCTTTTTACCGACATAGACACTACAGTTTTGCTGGGATTTGCATGAAAATTTCAGGAATGATAGGTGTCATGTATGTCTTTGAGAATCGGTTCAGCTAGTGGTATCAGTAATCGTAAAACCAAAAAGTGGCTGTTTTAAATGCGAAGATTGAATAATTTTGAGTTATTTTTCCCAATTTCAACGTTTAAGGTGCATGCTTTGAACACTTGATTCAATTTAATGAATGACTGAAAATGAGTACCTTCAATTGATGCTCATAAGTGAAACAAGTCAAGGAGGCGGGAGAGAGCCCCTAGCAAAAGGGTTTTGTAACCATTCTAGGATTCGAACAAATTGTGTTTCCTCCCTCGCGGATGGACATCTGAAATAATTATCAAGGGAGATATTTATAAGTATAACAAAAACAAAAACCTCAGAAGTCGAAATTCGTTCAACTTTGTTAATAATAGTATGATCTTCGTATTTCTTATTTCCTCCAATAAAATCGTCTTTGACATGTTTCTTGATTTGATTCGATCTGGTGACTGCATTTTGTAAATTGAATACAAAACCCTTCTGACATGAGCGTAGGTCTGTTTACCCAACTTGTTTTCTTTTTTTCAGGGTACGTTTGTACAGATCAAATAGGGGTAAGCCGGTGAGCCGGGTTTGTTGTTTGGTCCCTTAAAAGAGGTTCATTCGTAAAGCAACTTGCACTCATGTCCATTGTACGACAAGCTACAGGGGCTATAAGCTCCAGCCAAAGCACTCTCAACTTTGAGCTAAACAGAAGCGATTCAAAATCCAGGTAATGACCACATGATTATGCACGATACTGGATCAATTACCTTCAAGAGCTCAAAATAGACACATTTGGAAGGAAAACTTCACATCTACTCAAATTTAGCTACGCTGTATCCAATACTATCAATGCGTTCTGCTGTTTTCGTTCAAAACAAGTTCTAGTGAACTGAAAGTTAATTTAGCAAGTTTTTTCTTGTTGTTGGGAGTTGAATAGCATTTACGCACTAATTGAGGAACTTGCATGCTTCCCAGCTACTAGAATACCCACTGAGCACTTGCCCTGCCAACCTGAGAACCTAGGCTAGAACCGTTTGACATATTACTTTGGGCCAAGTCTGTTTTTGCTAGGCCGTGAGGTGCCATAAAGCTGGGGATCCCTCCTCTGGTGAGAAGAGAGAGATGAACAGAAATTACCAGACAAGTGACCCCTCAGCCCCAACGTACTCGGCTGCTGTGAGTCCACATGGTTCCATTCGTCAACTCATCCAAGCATCACTGCGACTATACTATCCAAGGTCTCTTTAGAAGTTCCGTGGCAGCTGGTCCCATATTTTGTTCCCAAAAAAGTATGCTAGGCATCTTCTTCTTATCCTTGGGAAAATCGACAATCGGGGGACCGTGAATTACCAATCTTGCGCAGGTAAGACTAAAAACATCCATGCCCGTTCAAAAACTGAGTCGGATAGAACTCAATCTCATCATACCATTGATTTAGCCCCAGTTTCGGATCTGGGATGAAGCACGGAGTCCACCTTCCCTTCATACAATTTACTCAAGACTGCTGTCAATCGTTGAGTGCGTTCTGCCTCTCCTCACGTCTTTGCTATGACGTAGGCAAATCGCTCGGCACTCTCTCGTAAGAAGAGTAACAGTTATCATACCTGCAATAACTCTCACCACCGAACTAGAGGCTTTCAGGCATGAAGATGCAATCCTCAGTGCTCCTCTTCCCTGTACCTCTGCCAAGTTTTTAAGTTGCGCCTCCTTACTGTGAACGTCGCCCCATATTTCTGCTCCGTACAGTAGCACTGGCCCTATGGCACTCATCAAGAGGTGTCTTCTGGATGGTTTTGGCTCCTCTACATTGGCCATGAGTTGACTCAGAGCCAATACGCCCAAAGCAGCCTTCCCAACTATCGCCCTGATTTACTTAGAAAAAGTCATTTTGAGTCAATCAGCAGCATCAGATACTTCACCGCTGGCTTCGATTCAAGTAGTATGTCTCCAATACTGATCATCCTTACTGTGGAGATTCTCTTTTTGTCAAGATGACCACTTCAGGTTTCTACAGTGCTAGAGTGAACTCACGAGCAGTCATCCAGTCTCTCAATGAGCACGTTAGCATACCTAGTCTGTGTTGCGTCATCCATATAGCCGATCAAGCGCAACTCATGTGGCATCTTCAGTCTCAGTAATCCATCATAAGGCATGTTCCACAGGCTTGAACCAAGAATACATTCCTGAGCAGTAACCAATATAACATTCATCCTTCGTTGGACCTGTTTCGTATCGTAAAGCAGGCTTCGATCTTTAGGCAGTCACTCAGAAGCTGCATCAGATATTCTGGAACTTGAAATGAAAACAGTGGAACAGAATTTTGTGTTATGGAGTGCCATTATAACCATACAAAAATTCATTGAACATTTAAAGTTCTGGATTGTTTCGTGATTAACCAAATATTTAATTGAATGTATCATTGACATGAAGTTTAGGCTGATAAGACAAATGTGAAGAACTTGCATTCTCCCTAGTTTAGCGATGAAAGCTCTCTTGAGAGTCAGACTAATTTCCGATAATCACCTGGCGATCTTGGGCTTTCAAAAAAAAAAAAATGTATATATATATATATATATATATATATATATATATATACATATGTAGTATATATATGTATGTATATATATATAGTATATATATATATATATATATATATATATATATATATATATATATATATATATATATATATGTGTATATATGCAGGTATCTATATATATGTATATATATATATATATATATATATATATATATATATATATATGTATATAAATACGTACCTATATATATATATATATATATATATATATATATATATACATAAATATATATATACGTATATATATATATATATATATATATATATATATATATATACATAAATATATATACGTGTATATATATATATATATATATATATATATATATATATATATATATATATATTTTATATATATATATATATATATATATATATATATATATATATATACATACGTATATATATATATATAAATAAATAAATAAATATATATATATATATATATATATATATATATATATATATATATATATATATATATATATATACTGGGTCTGAATAATAAGTAACCGGACTGACCTCAGGAAATTTTTATTGGCAAAATATGTACAATTTTTCTTTAGAAATCTTCAAAGTAGTCCCCATTGGAGTCAATAACACGCTGATACCGGATTTCCCAATCCCCGAACGCTCCCTGGAATTCGCCAACCTCGATGCTGTCGTCGTAGCACGTTGAACGTTTTCCAGAGTCCCGAACCGCGTCCCCGTAAAGTGTCTCTTGATCTTGCGGAACAGAAAGAAGTCCGCTGGTGCCATATCCGGGCTGTAAGGAGGCTGTGGCAACGTTGCCCTCGACTGTTTGGCCAACTGCTCGGTGACGAGCAGGCAGGTGTGCGACGGAGCATTGTCGTGCTGGAGGACCCACGAATTGGCAATCTCCGGACGGACTCGGTGAGCCCGGGCGGTTAGTCGACGGAGCGCCTCTCTGTAGTACTGGCCATTTACAGTTTGGCCGGGTTACACAAACTCTTTGTGAACAATGCCTTTCACGTCAAAAAAAGCAATGAGCATCGACTTCACCTTCGATTTGCTCATGCGTGCTTCTTTCGGTCGTGGTGACACCGGTGTGTGCCACTTCGAACTCTGCTGGTTCGTCTCAGGATCGTATTCGAAAACCCACGCCTCGTCTCCTGTAATAACGTGGTTAAAAAACTCTGGTTCGGTTGCTCGATCGTACGCTCCATTTTCACTCCGACGACGTAACTGAACACGCACTCCACTCTCGCTCGATGCTATCTCTCCAAGCGCTTGGAGGCAACTGCTGCAGACCGGTTCCCTTTACCTAGACCCCCACCACCACTACAGCACCAGATACCGGTTAGCAGACGCCTTGACGGGGCGGGGCAGGCTCAGTTCGGTTACTTACCCTGTATATAAATATATATATATAGTGCATATATATATACATATATGTAAATATACATGTATATATATATATATATATATATATATATATATATATATATATATATGTCTATATATATATATATATATATATATATATATATATATATATATATATATATATATATATATATACATACATATATATATATATATATATATATATATATATATATATATATATATACATATATATATATATATATATATATATATATATGTATATAATTAAATATCTGTGTCGATTAACTTCCTTCACAGTTGAAAAATTTGAGTAATATTATAAGCATGTTTTCCTTATACGATTTGTAGACGTAAAGTATTGGATAGTATTGAGACTTTTTGGGCCTTTGTAAAAAAATTTTTTTACCAGACCTACTAGTTTCGCGACCTGTCTGTCCGTCCATCCGTCTGTCCGCGCGTCACAGCTGGTTTCCTCAGAAACTATAGAAGCTAGAATGCTGAAACTTTGTCAAAAGGTCAGAAGTAATATTCTCTCAAAAGTTGTGGTCTTAACAAAAATTTAAAAAATTGTTAAGGGGGGTCCCCCCTAATAACGAATGAACCCTTAAAACCTTTTTTAACCAAAGGTAGTCGAGTGGGGTATCAAATGAATTATTTTATGAATTAGGGGGTCCAGGGGAAGGTTAAATGTACGCAAAATTTATGCCCCCCCCCTCGCGATTGGACCCCTTTGAGCCGAAATATCTGAAAATTGTCACGAATGTGGGCCTTTATGAGTACAAGGGCAACAAATACCTCAGAAATCGAAATTCCCTCGAATTTGTTAATAATAGTATGATTAGTAGATTTCACATTTTCGCCCATAAAATCAAAACGGTACCTTTAAACTTCTTGAAATTTTGCAATTATATAAACTGATATAAGAATTGTATGTTCCCAAAATGTAATTGAGATCTAATCATAATCAAGTGAGTTATAGCGATTTCAATTGTATGAAATTACAACAACAATAACACGGGTTGATACATATTTCAAATTGACCTAGGCACTTTTATTTTCTTTCAATTTTCATGAAAATTTATTCCTTAAATTTAGCTTGAACAGGTTCAATTGGCCGAACATTCAGAACAATCATTTAAGCTAGATCAAAATGGCGGCTGCACTGTGTTTATGAAAAAAAACTGTGCATCTTTAGCATAGATTTGAACGATTTCATATCCAAATATTGGATAAATAATTCAAGTCATCGATTCACGCTATTAGAAAACTTGTTACTAACCCTAGGATGTTTACAAAGACCTTCTGGTAGGAGCACTCTCCTGCTTACTTAACTTGTTTGTCACTAGATGGTGTTCGTTGTCATATATCGGGAAAAACTAATCAGATTGAGTCAAACTGAAATGCGTTTGAAAGGTGACATTCCAGTGTACAATTTTCATATGGACAGTTTTGTATTTCGTCATTCGTGCCAAAAGTTGTATTCATTTAAAAATGAGTGAAATTTCTGAAAAATTCGTTATATTTTACAATATCACTACAATCAAGGTGAAAATGCATCGCAGGCTCGAGAAAAATGTGTGGTCCCTACCGTCAAGATACTTTATCAAAGCCACAGCTAATAGATGGTTCGCTCGCCTTCGTTCTGGAAATTTTGATGTCAAAGTCTTCGTGCCGATGAATCAACATAACCAAATTTGAATTTCCATTTGCGAAATGCTAATAAAACGCAACGGCAAAAATTGACAGAGCTTCGCTGGGAAGTTTCGATGCATCCGCTGTATAGTCCATACCTTGCACCATCAGACTACTACGAGTATTTGTTTCGGTTTCTGCGAAACTTCGTTAATGACAAGAAATTCACTTCAAAAAGGGACTGTGAAAATCACTTGGCCAAGTTTTTCGGCGATAAACCACAGAAGTTCTACACAGATAGAATAATGGCTCTACCCGAAAAATGGCAAAAGATCATAGATAATAATGGACAGAAAGAAAGATTCAATCGAAAAAATGCAATTTATACTTTTTAGACTTACCAATATTATTCATGAATACTCATGTAGAGGCGAATGCAATAACCATTAACACACTTTTAAATTCCAATAAGGCATCATAGGTAATATTTACGCCCATTACGCTAGCTGTCAGCAATTATTCAAATTGTGTTTAAATGTTTTCATAATGTTGAATGAATGTTTGCATCCTTCTTTGGAAGGAAAAGAGTTTAAATGTAGACAGAGTTTCTGTGGCATTCAAAATACAATGCCAAATATGTCGTGGAATGAATGAAAGGAACATCAAATTTAAATGAACATGACGACATTCATGGTAATTTTATTCGCTATCTTCCAACAAAGAGAAATTGAAATAACAGCACTTTTCCAAGAGTAAATGGCATGTTCAGTAAACTTTGACATTAAAACGTCAATTTCGTCTACTCAATTTTAAGCTTTGCAAGAATTTTTTTATATTTTGTCCTAACTAACAAAACCCTAATGCTATTGTGAGTGGTGTGTCCGTCTGTTTGTCTGTCATTTAGCAATTTTTCCTCTAATATGCAAACACCAAACTTGACTGGTAGAGCAGAAGTAATTGCCTGTTGAAAATTTGGATCCCTCCGTTCAGAAAGTGTTAAAGAGGAGCAATAGTTTATGATTCAACATGTGATCCCAAAAAAAAAATTAAAGGCACAGTCACTGAATTTCATCCCTGGAACTAATACATATTATCCCCTCCCATATTTATCCACTTGACTAATGCCATCTTAGTTTCATTTCATTTTTACAACGTGACATTAAAATAAGAAAAAATGTTTTCAAAATGAGATTTCTTTGACATATATTATGTGTAGTGGTGAAATATTACTTTGACTTATCGAAACAATTTTTGTGTCAAATCAAGTGGTGTTTATGTATGATTTAAAATGAAATAATAAGTTCGGTTGTTGCGAGAAATGTTCGTTAATACAGTAGTCAATTCCTTTCATCGTCCCCCCTACTGGACCTAATTTTGTCCCCGGGACGCTATTTGGGTAATGTCAGTTTCTGTCAAGTTAATTTTTTACCTGCCAAAGAAAAGGTTGTGTAATCCTGAAGCAATGAAAAAAATTGTAAAAGTGGTACCAACGAAAGAAATGAATTATAAAAAGGCAGTCGAGTTATTTAATGTTCCAAGAGCTATTTTGAAAGATGATGTGAACAATTCAGAAAAGTCTGTAGAAGATCTCATAACTGGGAAAATGGGGAAAAAACTAGTTTTGACGGTACAGTTAGCAGAAGAACTGGTAAACTGTTGCTTCCAAATGGAAAAATTATAATGGCATTACCGCTTCTGATTTAAAACCGATGGCTTTCCAATTGGCTATCAGAAATAATATTCCACATCCATTTTCATCGCGCAACAAGAAGGCGGAGAAAAAGTGGATGAAATTATTTGTGGCTTTCTTTAAATCAGATTCTTTATCAAGGCCTCTCACACACTCTCTATCTCCTCTCAAACGTATTGGGAGACCCGTTGAATGGGTTTGTGGGTGATATTTCTAGTGAAATTTTGCTGTCATTTTTAGGTTTATGTGAATTTTTTTAAAAGGCCTATTAGCCTTATGATCTGTCTGTTTGTCGGTACAACCATCCGTCTGCCCCTCCGAGCTAGAAACCTCCAACTCTAAGAAACGGTCAGAAGTGGTGGCCTCTCAAAAGTTGAGGTTTTACCAAACATTTGAAAATTTTTTAAGGATGCTCCCCCAATTAACAAAATAGCCCTAAAAAATTTTTTTATCAAAGGTAGTCAAGTGTGGTATCAAATGAAAGGTCTTCTTTAGAAATATTAGAATCTGAATCTCAGGTCATAGACCTCATCAGTTCTGATGGGAGATACTACCGAGGTTATTACCAGACGTTTCAAAAGCCAGTATAATGACGGGCCGGAAAAGACACAGCGAAAAGCAAAGGGGGGTCAAGCACTTGTAAAGAATTTCTTTTTTTTTTTCAAAAATCCATGTAGGTCACGGGTGCCGATGGTTTGGCACAAGTGCCAGCGAGATATAAACAGCACCAAGCTCAGCTTACTAGCTTCGCTTAACGACCGTGACGCGTGCTTGACGACTAGCATTTGCGAGATCATAAGAGGCGGGTCCTGTCGAGCCACGAAGCTACGCTACAAAACACTTATCACGCGTACTCTACTTTACGAGACGTACCGATCAATTTTTATTATCTTCAGAAATGTTATATAATGTGTCAATTAAGCTACTCTACAGTACTTCAACATTTTTTTGCCTCTTTAAAGTTAGCGGACACGGAGGCTTGAGACAAACGCAAACATTTTACAAAAAGCAACCGTTACTTCCTCCAAAGAAAGCCGTTGCACTACAAGGGGAATGTCAAACATAAAGATGTTAAAGTGGCTGAAGTGAGCCACTCATGTCTGCCAAAAGGATGGAAACATGACGGATGTATTTTACTTTAAACTAGTAAAACAACAAACTGAGCAGTTTCTACGGGGTGATCACCTTATATCTTCAGGAGCAGCCACTCCTGATCACCACGAGGCTGCTCGACATGTGGGTTGTGGCAATGACAGCCAGCCCTGCAGCTGCAAACTCTAAAACCAAAAGTCAGTTAATAGTTGGTCAGAAAACTTTTGGCGGGAGCAAGGCGGGAATCGTGGTCGACGGAATTTTTACATATTTCTTTTAAATTCTAGGGCGAACACCAAACTTACATCAGGACTGGAAGGACATCCACATTCTACATCGTTGCAGTAGGTGGGCGTCAAATTAGAAGGCTGTTGGTTCTTGGGTGGTTACATCAAACCTTGTTCAGGTAAATTAGTGACGAAAAATTCCGACACTTGGTCGAGTAAGGAACAGTTTGTTGTGTGCAATCAAGCCGTGCGTTGTGGAGAGGGCACATCAATCTAAAAAGGTCATTCACCAGCCAACTAGAGGAACTGTGTAAAGAAGTGATCCCAAATTGGAACTGACAGTCAGCGAGAGTGTAGTAGACAAGCGAGGCAGTCTAGCCGAAAAGTATTAAGTTTCCACGGGCTTTTTTCTTGCGAAGCAAATGCACGCTTGTACATTCCGAGTCCCTTCTTTTCTTTCACACCAAATGGGCAATGCGTCCGTCCCAGTGCAATTACAATTGGTATCGTCCATCACACTTCTCTCCAGAGTTCAAGAAAATCAATAGTATCTGTAGCCGTTGTTGCGTACCGACCGTAAATTTTTTAGGTGATGGAGCTTGAGCTGTAACGTAGTGAGAACGCATTTTCCTCGAGTGCTTAGTAGAGGCTAGAAAAATCCATCGCCCCCAGTCCAAAAAAAAATCCAAGCGCTCTTCCCATTGCTTATGCACTTGCTGCAGAGCATCAACCCACAGATATTAGTGATGCATGCTGGGCAGTATCGGATGTGACTGACGATGGAAGCAAGGAGGACAAATTGAAACCATCTATGACACGGAAGCTGTCTAAAGATTGGTCAAGCCGTCGGACCTGAACGAATTTTCAGACGATAAAACCATTTTCAAGCAAGGCATTGGAAGATATTGGAAACATGAAGACCTACTTGCTAAGTGTGAAACCCAACGACCTCAAAAATTCTCTGATCACAGAAGTTTTCTTGATCAATACAAATAAGCTTAGTCTTCTCTAATAGAAGGATGACTTTGAAACTTCTGTGAAACCACTCCCAACAACGAATCACTGAGACAAGTTCTCCCGTTTTGTATTCAACATCTTCTATTGAAAGAAAACACGATGGAAACAATACCGTTATCAAAAAGCAATTTTAGGATACATTGAACAAATTGTCGCAATCTGCCTAAAAAATCTCTGCAAGAAAGAAATTAAAGGTGCAGAAACTCGAGACAATATCGTGCTTTTGTTGAAAAAAGTCGTGGAAATTTCAGCAACCAATTTGCAGCAGTATATAGCAACGATTCCATAATAGCGAGTTTCGTTCAAACTCTTTAAGAACTAAGAGTTATTATTACATATATGTATAAAAATATGAAAGAAAATGCATCATTTTTCGTCAAACTATGAATCTTGCAAACGTTGTTATTCAGAACTTTTTTAGTATTTTGCGTAGTATGCCTTTATTGGATTTTTGTTTTTGAAAATTGGTGAACATTACACAAGATAAGTGTATGTTAAGTTGAGAGATAGTTGGCCTAATATTTCTTATTTTAATTGTTTTTAAGAATACTTTTAAGCTTTTGTTTCGAGATATGAATCATATTTCACTGTCATTTATTTCAAATACGCAGAGATAAGATGTTACCACTAAATAAAATCACCTGGAGAGGGCACAGAGACTCGATTTTTTGTTTTACGAACTGTGTTATTGTTTTTTTTTTGCTTGTGATAATTTATTAATTGGCACAGGATAGTTTTCTTATATTTAATGCTACATACGTTATGGGGAAAACCGGTATCTGCCCCAACGTTACTTAAATTTCTTAATTTAAATTTTTTCAACCCGAAATATTTTTCTTAAACTGCTTAGATTTCGCCGCTTAGATGAAAAATGATGGGCACTCCTGATGAAACCGCAGTTTTGCTGGCACCAGCTGTCTTATGCTGGAAACGCTGGTCTCCATCGGGCCAAGAAAATGTACTATCATGTTGGAAGCCAAGATGGCCCGCGTGAAGACCAAGTGGTTCTTTCACTTAGAAGACTTGCAACATTGTACCAAACTTTTTTGAGTTGATAACCACAATCTCTTGTAGAAACCTTTAGCTCGATATAAAGTTGCATGTTGGGTGTATTCCCACATGCATATAAAGGGTCCAGTGTACACCTCGGTTTCAGGCGTTCGAGCTGCCCCATGGATGGTGGGATGTCACAGCTCCTGAGAAGTGTTTATCATTCATGACGAAATCGCAGCATGTTGCACTGTTATATGTACGTATATTGTAATCCTGATGTACTAGGAATTACATAATTTTTCTATAAAGTTGACCCACTTTACTAAATATATCAGGAAAAAGAAAAAAACTTTTATTATAAACTTTGAATTATTTTAGTCAATTATATTGTTATTTAAATTTAAATTATTTCCTAAAGTTTAATTTAAAAATCAAATAAATTATGAATTGCTAGATAGAAAAACACCGGTCTTCTCCTTTTCCTCTAACGAGTATGGGACCTACAACGTTCGTGGGATTTTCCGTGAAAATGGGCCAGCCATCGGGCGAAGCGCCCTCTCTTTTTGCTGTTTCAGAGGCTCTTGCCCGGTATGATTGGCATTTTACTCCTAGCACGGCTTAGTTATCATTTTGATCTTTGATATGGTTGAAAAGGGTATGGGGGGCACTGCTACTACCCGGTCTTTTTGTGGTCTGTGAATATCTACGAATTCGTTTCAAACCTCGGGCGTGGTTAACTCGGAAAAACTATCGCGTCTCATTATTGTTATATCTTTTGGTCGGTTACCTTAGCCTTAGACACCTGTTGATTGTGTATATTGCCACATCGCAAAAATCGCAAGTACAAAATTTTTTTGTAGACGGTCCTTACGCTGGTGGAAAGAACCCGCCCCACGAAACCGCAAGGCTAGTTATCAGCATGCTTACGTGTCGCCAGGCAAAGCCATACCAGTTGAGCATTAATATTTAGCTTGCTGAGGCAGCATTCCACCGTTTCAGTCCTAAACGGATAGTAAAACATAACAAGAAACACTATACAACTACTCATATTTTGCCAGACAACAGGCTTAAAAAGCTAGTCTCTGACAAGAAAACTCAGGAGGAACTGAGAGTGATCAAAACTGTAGCAGCTATTATTTGACGTGAGATCAAGTCCAAAAGCTACGGCTTTTCTCAGTGTCCAACAATTATAGGGATTTCTAATGGAGAAACCCAAATTTTGCCTGAAGTGCTCAAAGTCTTAGTAACTGATATAGTACAGCCTTTTTCTAAAAGATAAACAATCGAGAAAACTCAAAGGACGAAACAAATTACTAAGGGGAAAAAAGCTAAAATATATTCAAGATCATTTTTGTCCCCTATATAACATTAACGGGTATTTCATTATACAGGTAATTTGGTTCAAGGATCTTAATTGATATTCTGTGCAATTTGGGTGTTTGTGTATCTTATAAGAAAGTTTTAAAATATGAAAGATCGGTGACTTCCTAAGAGAGCACAAGAATTGAAAATGGATACGCGCAATTTGTTTTTGATTATGCTGACTACAATGTCCACACTCTGGATGGCCACTCTCTCTTTAGATAGAAAATAATGCACCTCGAAAGAATGTTACTGCTTATGCTGTTGAAAAACAACGCTTGGTTCATTTGCAAAGTGGCCCCCAGGTACTTCTGGATATTCCAACATAGTTGCTACCAACATGCCTCACCTGAAAATAAAACCATGGTCATATGAACATGACCAAATACCTAATTTAATTTGGTTGAGTAGTACCCGGTAAGAAGGCCCAGAAATATGTAATTCTGGTTGAAGTGATTTCATGGAAATGCTGTATATGATGAGAGACTTTGAAGATTTTTCTGCAGTCCCTCTTCCATTCATCAACTTGGCTCCTTCAAATCCGTCATCAATTTATACGGATCTTCTTCAAGCTCCCACAAAAGGGACCAGCATTGGACAAACCGTAACAAACGTGACTCTTGAGCAGCTTTTGTACGCTAAAGTCCGTAAAATAATAGCAGCGGCACTTGATGACAGCCCATTGAAATCACTCTTCATTTGACTAGGAGGTTTTCACTTGTTAATATCCTTTTTGTCAGTGATTGGATTTGTCATGGCAAGAAGTGGCTTGAAGAAACTGTACATTACTGTCTTTGCCAAAAAATAAAACAAAAACAGCAGGGATGCACTCTAGAGTGCTCGGTGAGAAGCCTAGCTTCGTTTCGCAAAAAATTATTTAAAGATTTAAAAGTCGTATATCGATAAATGCTGGGAGTCCGACATAGACGTGCACCAAATTTTTTTTGACTTTAAGCAAGCATACAACAGTATTGATCGTAACGTACTCTACCAAATAATGCTTTGCTTTGGCATCCTAGCCAAATTCACCCATCTTACCCAAATTACAATGATGTCGATAACCTCTCAAGTCCGCATCAATACTCAACTCACCTTCTTGAGACTCGACAGTGAAGCAAAACTAGTAGGGCTACACATCAATGAAAATAAAACAAACCTCATAATGCAGTCGAAGAAAAAAACCTCAAACACCTAAAATTTTACACTTGGTGAATATGGTATTGAAAATGTTGGCAAATTTGTTTATCCAAAATAACAAAGACAGGTAATGAAAGAGACGAAATACAACGAAGAATACAGCTCGCAAATAAAATATTTTATTCAGTTTTTACGCTCATGAAGAACAGCTGCATAGACAGGAAAACAAAGCTTCAAGTATACAAATCTGTGAAAAGACCTGTGTTATGTTATGGGTGTAAAATGTGGGCCCTAATCCAAGCATCCGCAAATATATTGAACGCCTTTGAGCGACGGGTCCTGAGGCGAATAATCGGAGCTAAGCTAGACGGGGACCAATGGTGAATTCGATACAACCATGAGCTGTATGGAATTTTCGACGAGCTGGAGGTCTCAACGATTGTAAGACTGCGGAAGCTGCAATGGGCTGGACACATGAATCATATGGACGAACAACGGATACCCAAAAAGGTATTTGCTGGGAGAACTGAAGGCTGGAGACCAGTGGGGAAACTGAGGAAATGCTTGTCTGACTCTGTTGACGAAAGCAAATTATCGCTGCGTGTACTCCAATATTGATAGACCTGGACAGTTGGAGGCGCTATTTGCAGGAAGCGAAGGCCCGAGAGGGGCTGTAGTACTACGAAGAAGAAGATAAATGCAGGGAAAATTTATAAAGAATTTCTTTTTATCATGGACACTTTGTGGACAAAATGTTGGACTTCATATTATTCTTATCGAGGATTTATGGCAGTGACCAGCAGTGAGATCAACACAAATCTTCAAACAAATAGATCTAAATTAACTGGTACAACTATTTGGCGTTCTTTAAAATTTTATGAACTCACCCAGCTAATGCGGCAAAATGAAGTCCTATTTTCTAATGCCCTGACTGAAATTGTCAATGGAGAAGCCATAGAACCAGATCTATTTCAGCTCATAGAAAACAGATTTTTCAAAAAGGAGAGGTTCAAAGATTATATCCTGAAGGAAAGAGCCAAAAGTAATTAGATATCGTAATTATGCAAAAAAAATAATAATTGTATTGAGCATTCTGTCATATGATGTCCATCCTAGATGAATCTGTCAAATTAATCCCTGAATTTCTCCTGCATTTATCTGTACTCGTATACAACTTTTTAACATTTACATAGTTATTTGCTAAACAAAGCTAAACTTCCCACCGGACACTCACAGAGTGCCCGACTCCTGTTTTGGTGTAATCTGTGTGAAGGCGTTGCGACATTGGGACGAGTGAATGCGGTGGATATGTCTTGAAGCCATTAGGGAACACGGCTACAACAGTGTTACAATATGTAAAATAATACAAAAACAAATACCCCGGAGCCACTCCTGGAAGGTAAGTATTTCTTGCACTCCAGCATTTTAATGTAAGAAGGATAAATTGATCAAATAGATTTAATATTAATATAAACCGTGTAATCATTCGTCATAAGTAAGGTAAGGGATAAAGTCAAAAGGAAGCAGTTATACATATTCTTCGCCTCAAAGTTCAACTCCACTTCCATGACGAGGATTGGTAGAAACTTTCAGAGCTACGGAAGCGCAGCCTCCCTAAGAACGATTTCGCGGTGCACAAATGTGTCCTCCACCAATTCAACGACGAACTAATTATCCATCGCACCAACAATCATCGCAATCACCACAATCTCAACGGCCTGTAAGACAAGGTAGGTCAGATGGCCCTGGCGGTGGTGGTGGAGGTGGTCCAATGAATAAGCATTAGCATAGTAATAGCGGACCTGATAGGGGCGGTATTTACCAAATCTCAACGATCATAATATCAATTCAGGCAACGAGAAAAATATTGTGGACGATTCAAAAGGCAATCAACAAGAAATGACTTTAAAAGATGATGGTGGTAATGTTGAATGAAAATCAATGAAATCTGTTCAATACAACAACAGCAACCATACCGTGAATAACAATAAATCCTATAATAAATAAACGATGATGAAACAGACGTTCAGCAAAGGAAAGATCAACAGAACTGTCTTTGATTTAAGTAACATAGAAACCAATAAAGGTATTTTGTTTTCCTGAATATGGAAACAAATTAAAAAATTCTGACGAATTTTCAACTTATTAATTCGTCAGCAAATGCAGTGGGCCTTGAATGCTGCCCCGGCGATATAAAACAACGCAATATCGCAAGTAATTACGATATGAATCCAAATCGCACACAGCAAGTGAACACTTCACAATTTGTCAAAAAATCATATGTCATTACAACCAAAACAAGCCGATATTGCTGTCATCGATAATGCAAATAATCAGCGCAAAAGAAAGATGGCCACCAAAAAAAATTAGGGTTGAATCCAAGGAAAACGCTATAAGATTGAGCAGCCGTGGTGTTTGTTGTGCCCTCGAACTTGAGCTCTTCACCTCAAGTAAAAGAGTCGTTGCGACAAGGTTAATAAAAGAGTCAAGGATGGTCAAAGCGGTCTCTTTTGTGGGTTCTTTCGACAACGATTTGGCGTAATCAATAGTCACCAGTATTAATTTTTCTATCTCTCTTTCCCGATCTATCTCTCTTTCCCGATTAAAGTAGACGAAAAGCGTGGGAGGTATTAATGAGGAGTCGAGTTTATTGTGAACAGCGTTGGGGTTCCGTTGCCAGTGCAAAAATTGTGCAGAAGCGAAAGCGTAAATATCGGAAGGCGTTGGAGTTTTAGAAGCTGCGTCTTGACCATCAACGTGTCCCCCAACGTTAAGAAAAGTAACAGATATTGGAAGTTTGTAAAATCTTATACGATTTCGAAAGAAAATGTAAAAAATAATAAATATTCAATTTGTTATAATAATTTGACTATAATTTTGGAATTTACCATGCGATTAGTATTTCAGTCAGTAGTGTGATTGCACGTGTAGTGTATAGTGTAGATGATAGGTATAAATTTTGTCTGGAGTGGCAAGAATCCTTCCGGATGGAGTATCTGAGGTGTGTAGATAGTGATTATGTGCGGAGCTTCATAGTTGGTTTTTATGGAAGTGTGGATGGGCAGTTCGATGAGCCGAGATAGAACCAATCAGTGATCAGGGAATCTCGCATTCATCATTGGATCGGCTGGGCGTACGATAAGGTGCAGGCCTGGTGTGTGACACAAGTCCATGTTTTAACAGTATATTAACAATTCCAGGGAGCCTTAAGCTCACCAATCGGCTCCTGGGGGCAGTTCAAGGGTTGGCGATTGGTGCTTTCCAACCTGTCTCCGCGGGCTAGCCGGGACCTCAGCCGGAATCGTTTGGAGTAACGTAACAACGGCGTTGCATTAGCTAAAACAGTATTGGTGAGTAAAGACAGTGTTTTGGTGAGCAAAAAAAGCATTGTAGCAGCTGGGAGAGCGTTGGAGGAGCTGGAAAGCCATCGGCAAAAAATGGTGGAAAAAGTGTATTGCCGCGTAAAAATTATTTTTTTCTGTTCGTTCGGTACATTATACGCTTTTTTTAGGCTCACTCCTCTCACGCACTTTTCGTTAGAACCTCCGTAATGGAAGCTAAGCTTCCAAAAGTGTTTAACAAATGGTGAGCGAAAATGCTTACCACAGGATTAGTCGTAGCTTCTTCCTAGCCAAAGGAACACTCATTACTGTATTTCGAAAACTGGTGAGGCCTTCATTAGTGTGGATAAAGATGACCCTAATTTGTCTATTCAACTCTCAAGCATGGTAATACATCTTCTGAAGAGGTGGCTCAGTTAGCCGCATTGAAGAGCTTTGCAGAAGTTTTGGTAAACTAGCTCAGATTGACCAGAGGTAGAGGAATAACAGCAACAACTATTGCAGTTTGGATCAATTCCATGCCAGCTCTTTCTCGGGTGTGTGAAATAATGGAAGAATTTGCAAATGTGGACAGTTTCTCTTCAGAGCAGCACCTGGAGCTATGGGAGGCAAGGCTGAAAACTTACATGCTTTTATTATTGAAAGAACTTAGTACAATGGTGCCAGTCTCTTAAGTGAAAAAACCACTTGTTCTTCACGCGGACTCTCTTGGCTATCAACATGATAGCACATTTTCTTGGCCTGATGGAGACCAACGTTTCCAGCATAAGAGGGCTAGTACCAGCAAATTTGTGGTTTCGTCATGGATGATGGACACTTCTTTCACTTAGGAGACACCAGTTTACCAAACACATTTGAGTTCATAGCCACAACTATTGTGGAAACCCCTACTACCAAGTCTATGACAATTATCAAGAACACTGTACGTGTGAGCCCTAACACTCTCCTTCATCGGATGGTGTATACAGCAATGTGGTATAAGAAATTTGAAGAAATATTTCAATTTTAATACGCATATGTGCATATCCTCCATCCTTCTTTGACGAATCTGCCTTGATGAGTAAGGTAAACAAATTTTAATGCTGTCTGTTTTGGTTCCAGATTCAAATGAATTTTGGAATTGCATAGATTTCAAAATATTTAAGAAAAACTGATAAAAACTACTATTTTACTAACTTCCCCTCCTCTTCTCCAAAACCGAGGCTCAAAATGGCGTAACATTTTACCGAACTATATGCAGACTGTATTGGACGGTTTGGAGTTGGAAGGAAACTTTTACTTTGGACGTTGGCGTTTGGGATTAACTGCACCATACTGTAATAACTAAGAGGTACAACGTAAGGCGCATTCTATTATATAGTACATTGTAGTGGTGCCAAAAATTATTTCGATCATTTATTTTCAAATATTTTCATTTATAAAAATTTCATAATTTATTATTAGGGGTCCTGCAACGAAATGAGGTAACAGCCGTTTTTCCCTAAAACCCAGTATATTTAATATCATTGAAGAATTTCTAGAGTCTACCCTTACAGTTATTAGCATAGATTAGATTGAATACAAAGCCCTTCTGACAGTAGTATACTTCTATCTGCTCAGTTTGTAATCAGTCTTTCTAAAGTTATCTGGAAACTCTGGATCCTTCTGGAAGATTTTACAAAATCATTTAAAATTCTCAACCACCTCCTGTTGATAAATACAACTTGACTGCCATCTTTAATTATACTGTGCTTGGTTGTAGGAAAGGAGCATGAACGTGTAAAATGTTCACAGGAGCCATTCAATATGTATGATGCGTGCAGGAAACACTTGCAAAACCGAACATGAAGTGTGGTAACATCAACCTAACCCCAACGATGCCAATATTAATATTCACATCATGCAAGTTTGGGCTTTAATCAGCTCGATAGCAAGTCAGTAACGAAATTACCAAACAACTCGTGAGCATCGAAAACATGCATATCGTCTGGGATGTGTGCAATATGTGCTTCAAACAGGATTAATAAAACGAGCTTTAAGGCTTTTGTTGTGCTGGGTTTGATATTTTACATTTACAGACATGGAACTGATTGATTTTACGATGAGGATAATATTGAAATTTACTCGATGTTTGTTGATCATGGAGGCATAATGTCAACCCCTGGCAGTTTAACCGCCTCGAGAAAAGTAAATTCGGGATAATTCTCCGAGGCTCGAAATAGTCTCCTTATACTGAAATTAAGTTCCATAATTGAGCAGGTTATAATTGTGCCTAGGATTATTTATTATTGCCATTGGCAACGGCGTAGCCAGAGGGGGTGCTGAAAGGGCTTCAGCACCCCCCGAAATTCTACCCGAAATTCTAAAAAAATACCTTCTTAAAATACCCTAGTTTTGCTGCTTTGCTGGTTAGTTTACCGAACTATTGAGAGAGGTTATTTGGCGCACGACAAACACGCATACGGACAATTAGAGCTCTTCTGTGGCTAACTGTACGTACTCATCGCTTCTGTGGCTGACTGTACGGTCGCGTCGCTACACGAAATGTTCAGCGGCTCTACTCATAGTCACAGTGACATATCAGTCAGTCGTCATATTACATTTGTTGCGCTTGCATTACAGTTTTGTAGTCCAGACCAACAACAACTCACGTTGTGTGGTGTCAGTGTGTATTACAGTGTGCTGTGCGTGTAACAGTGCTGTTAGTTTGTTGTTGCTGAGTACGTATAGTGCGGTTATATCTTAAATAAAATGAAACGTCGTCACGTGAAAACAATTGCGAGTTATTTTTTTAAACAAACAAAAACAAAAGTATCAATTGAAAATGAAGCTTCGACTTCTGCCTCAACAAATACACAAGGAAATGAAAGTTCTGACAGTGACAGTGATAGTTGTGTGCAAGTTCAAACCGAGAATGAGACTACCAAAAACACTAGTTCACAGCCACACGTGCAAGAATATGGCGAGGTTTCTGAAAACGACATTGGTAAGATTTCAGAATTAGTTTTTTCTTCATTTCCTCTTAAAAATATTTATGAATTGAGACGTAAAGCATTGCTTGATGCATTCATACCAAATGAAAATTTTAGTTTTCCAACTACAATGGCAGGCGGTCAAAAACGAAAATTTCAACATAACTGGCTCGTAAAATACCCGTGGCTGTCTTATTCAAAATTGTTAAATGGAGCTTTTTGTAAGTATTGTGTAGCATTTTGTTCCGAAAGTGTAGGAAAAGGGAGTCACGAAAGCATAGGCTCATTAGTTAGCTCACCATATACAAAATGGCAAAATGCGTTGGAAAAATTTAAAGCTCACTCTGATGCTCACTATCACAAAAAATGCGCTGCTTCTGCTGAACACTTTTTGAATGTTATAAGAATGAAAACTGACAGTATCGCTTCTCAAGTCGACACGCAGAGAAAGAAACAGGTTGCAGAAAATAGGGAAGCCCTGAAACCTACAATTGTAACGGTCATTTTTTGTGGGGAAAATGAGCTTCCTTTATGAGGCAAGGAACACGATCCTGAAAACTACGGTCCAGTTTCCTTGGAAAATCCACATCACAAGGATAGGAAATTTAGAGCTCTATTGAGATTTAGAGCAAAAAGTGGAGACGAGAAATTGAAAAGTCATCTACTTAACTCTCCAAAAAACGCAACCTACGTGAGTCCTTCCATACAAAATGAAATATTAGACATTTCCTCAAAAATTATTCAAAACAAAATTGTACAGAGAGCAAACACATCTGGTGCCTTTACAATGATAGCAGACGAAACTTTAGATGTATCGGGTACAGAGCAGCTGTCTTTATCTGTACGTTTTGTTGATGAACAAAACACACTTCATGAAGACTTCCTTCTTTTCCACCTATAATTGACATGACTGCCGAAGGCGTTACAACCGTTATCTTAGACAAATGTACAAAACTAGGTCTTGAAATGGAAAAATTGGTTGGTCAAGGGTATGATGGCGTTAGCACTATGAGTGGACAATTCAACGGCGTACAAGCTAAGATCAAACAACTGTACCCAAAAGCAATCTACGTTCATTGTGGGTCACCCCGGTTGAATCTTGTATTGTCATCCATTGAGTAATTAAATAATACTGGAGTGGACAACCACGTGACAATATGGTTGCAACAACCCCTGCGACTACTTTTCCTACTGGTACGCTCTTGTTTACAACCTTAGAGAGAGCCAAATTGCACAAGCAAACATGGCTGCTGCTCAATGTAAACAAATTTTCATACAATACCAAAAATTTGCTTTCTATTAGAAAAACCTTCAGCATTGTATGAAAAACATGCAAAACATTAATATGATAACTACTCACTTGTGAAAGGAAACACGTACAGATCCTTTTCCACTATGATTTTTTCACGAAGGCACTACACATTTCATTTTGAAATTCTAAGTTAATTACACAGTGTCACACGTTAAAGTAACTTGAATCACAAACTCCAATCGAATGTTTAAACACTTGGAACGAATTTAGATCGCGAACACTTTCCACAGTTTTAATATCGGATAAAATTCGCGACGAAACTTGCAAATTGGCCAGTTTGGCGTCCAATTTGCATCAGTCAACTTGACAGTTAGTTCACACCTAGTCAGCTTTTGGAACAAGAAAGTGACCAGCAAGAGGCAGACGGGGAGGAAATGACAGACTGTTCACTTGGAAGAGAGCAGAAACCGGTCACATGCTCTCTCATGCATTTTATATGAGCTTAGCCCATCCAGTTCTTATTAATCTTAGTTGTCATCAGCTTTAAGTGAAAAAAACGTGAGAAACTGTCTTGGCACTATGACAGAAATAAGCAACTTATTCAGACTTACTCAAATCTAATATCAAAAAGTACATTCCAGAGAGCAAAAAACCTGGTTGCTCCTTGTTTGTCAAACGAAGTTCATTGAAAGACATGACGCAGTTAATGTGTTTGTTGAGCTTTATGAGGCCATTGTCCCCAGTTTGATCGAGTTATCAGAGTGTGACCTTCCATATCATCTCGTGCAAGTGGACTTCTTGCTGCTATAGAGAAAAATTACTTTGTGGTATCTCTCTTGACGTGCGAAAAATTGTTCACTTTTACTTTGCCTCTTTCAAAGTATATACAGAGTCCAGATGTTGATTTAAGCTCAGTATACAGACATGCTTCTTCTGTTATTGAGATACTGCAACTTCACAAGTTGTTTGAGTCAGCTTCTAAGATGCATGAACACTATTTTGACGCTGCATTGAATTGTAAACAAACTAATAGAGAAAACTACCCTTACGGTAGTGTTGAGGAATATTACAGAAGAACTATTTTCGTCCCATCGTTAGATGACTTAATAGCCCACCTCAAAAGCAGATTCAGCAACGGCCAGGATGATATGTTAACTGCACTGAAAGTTATGCTTCCTCAGTATTCATCCAGAAAAAATTTTGATGAAGTCGACAAACTTTCCCATCATTTCGAAGAAAATGCTGTAGTTGTAAAAGCAGAGTACCTAATATGGTGCAAGAATTGGGAAAAAGAAGAGATGGTGACGAAAAAGAAATATCCAAGTATTTCTGAATGTCTGGATAACTGTGACAAGACATTTTTCCCGCACATTCACCATTTGCTTAAAATCTTGGCAACACTTCCAGGTAAGTTTAGTTAGTAAAAGAATTCTGAAATTTACCCAAAAAAACATTAACTAAACAGCTTAATATTTACCCAAAAAATATTAACTAAATTGTTTAGTTAATTTTTTTTTTTGGAAAATTACAGAATTTAAACATAGCTTTAACTACTACTCTTTTTTATTATTTTTTCAGTTACTATGCTTTTTTACTTTGACTTACCTTAACTTTATGCTCGTTTTTAATTATAAATTTTTCTAAGAACCCAACCATCATTTGTTAAAACATTCATTTTAAGAAGCCTAGCCTAAAGTCATAATAATTGTTCGTTTTGACAAAATGGTTTTGTTTTTCAGTATCAACATGCACAGCCGAACGGTCATTTTCGACAATGAAATGAGTAAAAAACTATTTGAGAAATCGAATGAACAATGACAGATTAACTGATCTAGCACTCTTGTCCGTTCACTACGGCAATATCAATGTTTCGCCAGAAGACGTGTTGGATATAATGGCAAATGTGCCGAGGAGGGCTGTTCTCTTGTAGTTTTTCGTGCTATAAAAACTATCTACATTTTACAAGTATCTATGGAACTAATTATAGTCTACAACTATTAATTATTAACTAATCATAGAACATGTAATTAATTATATCATAATACGTTTTCTGTTCTAAGCAATTAAGCGATAATAAAATTGACATTTGTTGTAATTTTGTCTCTTGTTCGCTTTTTTATCCCATGAAACTATTACATCCTTATAACCCTCCTGCCTATTTCAGCACCCCCCAAAATAAAATCCTAGCTATGCACTTGTCCATTGGTCGTTATTAGTGGCTTGATGTCGTATTTAAGCAACTCAACACAGGCAAATGCACTGCAAGGACTTACGAGCTCACCAACAAGTGAAAAATCACTTTGCATCAGATGGTCTTTTTGTATCACATTTTTCATTGCAACATAATAACGCCCATGTGGTTGCATATATAGAAAGATGAGTGAAAATTTTCATTATCGTTTTCCCTTACTTTTTTCACTTATTCAAATTAGCTTTCCTGTGCTGCAGATGCGTATTTAGTGGATGGTATTCAAACAGCATGAAAGAAATGAAAGGATAGTTCATAGAGCTTCCTTTGAAATGGTGATTTTGTGTACTAGACAACATTGCCATTAGTTTTTTTTCGTATAAAATGCTTAATGTGTATAAAAGTCGCCAGAATACAGAATCAGTAATATTAGCGAGTCTGCACCGTGAAAGAATAAATAAACTGAAGAGGAAGAGTGGATAAAAAAAGCTTTTTCAACGTTAATATCATTTAGTGCTGACCCTTGGCCAATGCTAATATTCATACAAGCTAACACAAGTGTACCCAAGTTTGTCTTTGATAAAAAATTCTTTTTCTTGCCTAGTTCTGTTCATTTTCTTTCTTTTTCAAACAATATATTACCGCGAAGTGATTTTAATCCAGTCTGAATCTAGTAGGTCTACTCAGTGCAGGAAAAGAAATCGGAGCTTGTTTTCTACAAGTACTTAGAGAACAATTTGAGATGACACGAAAAGCATCAACCTCCAACAGTTTTCTTTTCTAGATGATCTTGCAGATAGTAATACAAACAGCCGAGTAGTCAATCAGTCAATCAAAAGCTAAGGTGATAGTACCTTTACAGATTTGCCTTGTAGCACAAATTACGTAATCCTCCAAGCATTGAAAATCGTCAACTATGGTAGAAAATTTATTTTTATTGGAAAAATGCTCTTCTAAACAAATAATGACCATTTTGATAATGTTCAAAACATTTAAAAGCCAAGAAAGTTAGCTTTCTCACCTCCCAATGGTTGGATCTAAGACCATTAAAAGTCAATGGATTGGAACTGCGTAAAACTCCCTGCGCAAATTCGAAAGAGCTTCAAAAAGTAGATCATCACTTAAATGATCTCACAGTCAAAATGTCCCCCCTAAAATAAGTGATCCCAACAGCGTTGGCTATCCTATTTATCTACAACGAGGGATAACAAGTTGGGTAAACAGACCTACGCTCATGTCAGAAGGGTTTTGTACCCAACTTCTCAGAAATGCAGTCACCAGCAATGAATAACCTCAAGAAATATGTCAAAGAGATGTGCATGTTTATAATCCGAGGTTTTTCTATTTTCAATGGTCGCCATTTCGTTGCAAAGCAGCAAAAATCACTCGAATCATGAATTCTCAAAAATATTAATGTTATTGATCTTATTGGAAAATTTCATGAAGATCGAATGAAAACTGCAGTGACTGATTGGATGGAAAGTCCATAAAATACCAAAATTATGTGTTATTGTTGTTGTAATTGGAGAAATTTCAAGCGGCTATAACTTTCGTGTATATCATTCGATTTTCATCAAACTAGCAAACTTTGAGAGCCCTTGGCAGGACTACGTAAATATCCAATTTCGTTCAATTTAAGGGTACCGACGCGATTTTATCGGGGAAAATGTGAAATTCGAATATCATACTATTATTAACAAAGTTGAGCGAATTTTGACTTCTAAGGTATTTGTTGTTGTTGTACTCATAAACACTTACCCCCATGATTTTTTTCAGATTTTTCGGATCACAGGTGTCCAATCGCGAGGGGGGGGGGGGGGGGGACACCAATTTTTCGAGTAATTCCCCTGCCTGCGCATCCCTCGAAGCAGAAAGGATCAAATTAAGACCTGCTTTGAAAAGTTCTCATCAAGACCTTTCATTCGATACCCATATCAGCTACCTTTGATGCAAATCTTTTTTTCAAGGGCCACTCCCCTATATGGGGAGACCCCCCCTTGAATACCTTATAAAATTTTTTGTAGTTGAACTTTGAAGAGAGCACCACTTTACACCTGTATACAAAATTTGATGTTTCTAGCCTAAGTAGTTTGTGAGAAAAAGTGCTATGACACACGGACGGACGAACAGACGGGCAGACAGGTCGCGAAACTAGTAGGGTTTTGTAAAATTATTTTACAAAACCCTAAAAATGAGTAATCTTGGACAAATCAATGACATTACTTTACAATTAAGAACCTACAGAGTGCAGAAAAAGTCAAATGTTTGGCTAATGAATAAAGCAAAAACATCAGTTGCAACTACAGAGGCAACATTTTTCCAATACTCCAAAATGCAGCAGTCAAAAACCAAAGCCGTAGCCAGTGGGGGCAGTTGGGGTGTAGGAATCCCTCTCTCCGAAATTTTTACAGTAGTTAATTATACGTGTGTCGTGTTATTTATTGTAGTGAAGATGTGTTGATAAAAGTTCGTACAGGACTACAGCGATGGTCTACTGCCTCGGCGAAAAAGGATGGTGGGTTCGCCGAGATTGGCTTTGTGTGAGGACGCGTAATTGCGGTGGCAGGCTAGCGTTGCGGTATCGTAGGGTGGGTTCTTTTCCCCAGCACAAGAACCATTGCGAAAAAATTTCGCATTCACGAATTGAAACGATCTAATGCGAATCGGCTGGTGTCGAGGCCGAGGTAATCAAATTACTTATAGTCAGTAACAAACTGGGCCGGGAGAAAACAAACGAACTTCGTCCTTACCGACGATATTTATGGCCCCCAAATAAAAGTGGAGCATCCAGGTAGAAGTGGTGCCCCCTCGCACCTTCACAACCGGTTCGAGATCCAAATGTAAGCGTGGCCATATTTTCCACATTAGTGAAAAACCCATACAAACATAATTTGACTGAATTTTTCCTTTAAATGAAAAATATAAACGTGGCAATTTATGTCATAGTATTACCAGGTGTGTCAATTAAGTAATGAGACAGATTCCATGAATACTGTATATTTACAAATTATTCTACAACTCTGCCATCTCCTTTAAAGAAGTTCCCTTAGGCAGCTTTACCATGATTCCAGCGCATCTTCCATAATTCGTAACATTTCTGGAACACTTTGAATGGAATATCTGCAAGTACCCTCTTCACGGCCACCTGGATGTCCGTTATCGACTCAAAATGTGTCCCTTTGACCACCAATTTCGTTTTAGGGAACAAAAAAAGTCACAAGGTGACAGATTAGGCGAATAAGGCAGCTATTGCAATACAGAGATTCTTTTAGAGGCCAAATACTGCGACACGCAGAGGGCTCCTCAGAAAGGTTCTTGGGAATCACCTTGGCGCACAACTTTTTATCCCAAAATCGTCGGTTAAAATTTGTCTGACTGTTTCATGGTTCATACCCAGTCTCGAGGCCAACATTCAAACTGTTGAATGCCGACCTTCACGGATTAGGGCACGCACACGCTGTGCGTTTGCGTCAGTCCACGCCTCAACTGGTCTCTCACTCCACACCTCGTCTCCCACGTTTTCACGCCCCTCCTTAAGCTCTTTATGCCATTGAAATGCCTGGGCATGACTAAGAGCACTATCACCATGCACTTTTACAATTTTAGCGTACATTTCCGAAGCTGTTTCGCCCAATCTGGCGCAAAATTTTCTCGCGACGCATTGCTCTTGATTTAGTTTCTCCATTTTCGTGGCGAGCACCTCCATCACACGTCTACTCAACACGATACAGCAGGTGAACTAAATAAACTAGAGCGATGGGTAACATATCAATAAAAAGGAGAAAGATGCCGGAAAAGAAGAAGGGAATTTCAAGGTTGCAAGTTGACCACAAGCGCAGCAATAAAATCGCCCAATCTGGCGCAAAATTTTATCGCGACGCATTGCTCTGACGAGCACCTCCATCACACGTCTACTCAACACGACACAGCAGGTGAACTAAATAAACTAGAGCGATGGGTAACATATCAATGAAAAGGAGAAAGATGCCGGGAAAGAAGAAGGGAATTTCAAGGTTGCAAGTTTACCACAAGCGCAGCAATAAAATCAATCTTATTACTTAAATGTCACACCTCGTAGTGACGGAATCACATAACCCTATGCCGTAAATAGGCACGCAAGCGGAGGACCTCCTTACCATGCAAAAGCACCTGTAACGCTTCAAAAGGGGCGAGCTCATTAAAGTGGAGGGACTAGCCAAAGTGGTGGGTCCCATACCCGGCCAGGTCTCCAGCGAAAGGGAAAAGCGAATTTGGGCTTGATTAACAAACATTTTTTTACTCCACCAAGTATCGTATTTCATTGTAAATTTTTGTTTTTAATTTTAAATTTCTGTGTACTTTATTTTATCATGTTTAAATCGTACGTATACGTACATTTTTTTAATTTTTTTACGATAAAGTAGCTCTAACATAAATACCGAAGTCATATTATTCGTGGTTGAAAAATTATGTCATTATATAAATATTTAAATATAATTTTTTTTCTTTTCAATAACCAAAAAGATTACTAACCCGATCACCTAACGAGCCTTTCTAGACGGGCAGGGCGAACCTATTCAAATTTTAATTGTAAAATGCGCACGTGATAACGGAATTCATACAAATTTAAACGTTTTTCTTTTGAATTTTATTTTCTACTTTGATTTGCGATTAATTTTTGATCGAGCAGCAAAAAGGCTACAAAATGCACAAACGCAGCGAAAGGATCGTCGTCTACGAAGGCACTGAATTCTTTTCTAAGTTGTTGAGAACCCCACAGCGAGACATTGAACTTAGGCGTGCATCGCTTCCAATTTAAAATTTTACTTTCGGCGAAAACTCAGAAGACATTGTTGATGGCGCCTCCCTATTGAATTCTCGAAAAGCCAGCACGAAATACACTCACCCTTTCCGGCGCGTATGGATCAGTACAAATGACGGGCGATTCAAAATGTCAAAATCCGGGCTATGAGTTTCTTTGCTAGAATGTTTCCCTCCTCTCTTGCAGCACAGTCCAAACAATTTACTTCCACGAGCAGGCAAAACTGAAACTGTTTTCGTTCTGGGTTTCCCGTTAAGTTTATGCTTTACGTTGTTTTTTTTTTCTCAGAAGTGCACGAAAATTTTTCTTTGTTGTCTGCTTACAACAGAAAATTTGTAACAGTTAACATAAAAAGAATAAAATACTAAGTGCTGCAATTTAGGAATGCAAGAAGAAATAATTATCGGTTTTTCCAGTAATAAAAATATCTCCAGAGTTCAGCCGCGGTGACGTGTTTCCTCACGAGAGTCTGTGACACTCACGACAAGATCCACATGAATTTCCTGCTTTCTAGATGGTTTTCTTGAGTAAGTCACTTGAGTACATTCTTGACATTTTCATATCACAATGGTTTGGTGTTTTTGCCTCATTACGAGTATTCGTTGGGCCGAGGATCACTGACAGGAATTCTCTGTTAATCTTAATTTTTCTTCCACAAAAAAAAAATTGTTCTTTCTTTATATTTTTCCCCTTTATGAAATTGATAGTTTTAAGCTACTGAATGTGCTATGGCATTTATTATATTATTATCTTAGAATTTCGATTAATTTGCAACAATCAATGCTAAGGAATCCAAAGATAATTTTCATTATGTTTCAATTATCATCGTTTCCATACAAAGTCTTTTAGTAAAATGCGGAGAAACTTGATTAAATTGCTTTTACGAGTGCACATATTTTCAATAATGATCGGGGTGTTCTGGTTTGCTATGAAACTTTTGGCGATTTGCAGACTTGAAAAATCCCTCGAGGATGCTACTACTAGTGCTGTGAAATGTCACAATGCTCTTTTGCACGAAGCTGACAGTGACAAACGCGACAATTTTTCACTGTTTCAACGGGCAAATGTTACCAATCCGCTGCGCTTATTCGCGCGACTATCGTGTCCGATATTTTGTTGCGAGAAATCGCGCCAAATTGAAATAAAGCAATTTTACGAATTGCACTTGTCAAGAATTTTATTGCATTGAGTACTTGTAGTTTATAATGACTTTGACACCACTCTTTTCTCGATTTGTTCACTCTTTTCATTTATTTCAAAGACTGCAAGCTTTCCCTGTTGCTTCTACTGCTGCTGGCGCACTTATTGCGATGTGCTCCTGGTGACGATAAATAACAGACTCCTCAATCCGTCCAAGCATAACTCCACACCTCATTTTCAATCGTCAACTTGCGGGACTAGTCGCACCGGTAGTTGACGAGCCTTCCATTCACTCTAGATTGCAATGCAAAAGTGCAATTCGTGAATAAGCTGCGTTGTTAAAAGGGTTGCCGTATCTGAATTTTAATTACAGATTAAGATTTTTAAATAAATGAAATAAAATAATATAGAAAAATTTAAATGATAATAGCAAAAGATAAATATCATAAACAACATAATTATAAAGAAAAATTTTAATTTTATGTAGAGAAAAAAAAAACGACATAGACTTTATATTTATAAAAGAAATATTTTATGGTTTATAACTATAAATTGAAATAATTAAATTTTTCAAATCTGCAATTAAAATTTCGGATAAGGGTTATGTCGGTTTTCGAGCAGTTTGCTTAGGCAACTGATCGATTAATACATTATTTTATGTAAAAATTAATATGTTGATTTCCATATGGTTCATAAAATCGAGAACCCCTATTCTAGAATAAAGTACAAAAGACAAATCATGAAAAGATGATTAAAAAATCCAGTGATAAGGAAAACATAACGTACATAATTCTTTGGGTTCTGTTTTGTACCCTTCACACCCGGCTGGACAGAAAAGTTTCTTAGAAATCTGATGAAAATCAACTCATCAATCTGTTAACATTAGTTTCATCGTCGCATTGAATTTTCCAACCGAAGGATGGCGGATTAATGTAGGAAGATATGGAGTATTTGACGAATAAGAATCAACCTTGAAAAATATATTAATCCATTTGCGTTGAGTCTACTGACACCATATGCCAAGTACTCTTATTTTTAAGGTTATTATTTTATTTTGTATAATCTTTTCGATAAAATCCTAACTTGATGAGTCATTCGCGAAAAATCATCTAAAAACACTCAGAAACTCGTGAATAAGTCAAAAAATATTGACTTCTAGAAAAACTTTGCGAAACAAAATTTGCTTATGATTAGTCAATCTATTTATTCCCGGACTTATTTTTAATGAACTTTTTTTACACTTGAGGAAGGTGCTATCCACCCTCAGGAAATGGGCGTTGCTTTTTGGGGTATATCTTGAAGTAGAGGATAAATAGAACCTAAATCCATATTTTTTACGTGAATCGGTGCTGCTCGACAGAATTATATGGGCAAATGGTCATTGACTAGACTAAAAATATATTGTTTGATTTTGATTTCGCTAGTTTTTTTATCCTGAATTAAGTTCTTTAAGAAGACCATGAAGTTTTTCAAATACAAACAAGGTTTTGTCCAAGTGCCAAAAGGAGAAAGAAAATCTAGTCAGACGTTCAACTTGCTTCCCATATCAATGCATTCATAAAATGACCTGGGTGTCACCGGATGGCAACATACAAAACCAGACCAATCATATTCTGACCAACAACGTTGGGCCTCGGGCATTCTTGACGTCCGTACATACCGAAGAGCCAATTGTAACTCAGATTATTAGTTGATCAAATTAATATATCGATGTCGGATGTCAAAGGCATATAAGGCGGAGACCAGCCTGTTACAAAAATTTGACGTCAAAAGCTTCCAAACGGTGTCTGTGGCCAAAAATTTTACGGAGACCCTCGACAACCAGCTGACTCCCATCTTATCAGATGCATCGTTAAAGACGAGCAACGAGCTCTGGATGGAAGCTAAAGCAACTATTAAGGGCGTGGCAGAACAGACAGCCCAGCATAGGAGAAATGATTGGTTCAATTATGAGTGCCAGAAGGCGTTAGACAAAAAGAATCAGAGGTACAAAATATACGTCTTCCGAATAGCAGCGAATAAGATAATTAGAAGTAAGAAAAGAAAATACGATCACAACCAATTGAGAAGAATAGATTTAAGCCTAGCGAGCAACAACACAAGACAAGCATACAAAGTAGTGAAAAGCCTTAAAAGCCCAAAACCATGCTCTGTCGTGATGACATCGACAATATCATTGCTGATGAAACCAAGATTAAGGAAAGATGGGCATCATATTTCAAAAACCTCCTTAATCCTCCGCACAGCTCCAGAACATCGGAGATGTCTGCAGAGAGCTTTCATTGGCCCCACCAACTCTGGATGGAGTTTGTGCCATCATCAAAATACAAAAGAATAATAAAGTGCCAGGTATGTATTAGATTCCATTGGAGCCAACAGTATTATTGGGGAGTATCAAGGTGGATTTAGAGCAGGTAGATCGACAAAAGACCAGTTGTTCACAGTCAAGCAGGTACTTGAAAAATGCTGGGAGTTCAAGATAGGCGTGCACCAAATTTTCGCTGACTTTAAGCAAGCATACGACAGTATTGATCGTAACGTATTGTAACAAATAATGCCTCGCTCTGGCATCCCAGCCAAATCAGTCCATCTTACCAAAATGACAATGACGTCGACAACCTCCCAAGTTTGCATAAGTAACCCACTCACCGATGCCTTTGACATAAATATCGGACTGAAACAGGGAAATGGGCTGGCCCCATTGCTATTCAATTTGGCTCTGGAGTGCATCATAAGGATACACGAGGCACAAGTCGAGCCAAGTAGTAGCTTATGCAGATGAAATAAACATTTTGTAACGGTCATTAACAACTGCCAAACAACTCTTCCTGGAACTCGACAGCGAAGCAAAACTAGTAGGGCTACAAATTAATGAAAATAAAACAAAACTCATGATGCAGTCGAGGAATAATTCCTCAAATACACAAAATATCACACTTGGCGAATGCAGTCTCAAAAATGTTGGCAAATTTGTGTATTCAGACGTCAAAATAACAAAAACGGGCAATGAAAGAGAGGAAATACGCCGAAGAATACAGCTCCCGAATAAAACAATTTATTCAGTTCTGACGATCTTGAAGACCAGCTGCATACACACGAAAAGAAATCTTCAAGTATACAAATCTGTGATAAGACCTGTGTTATCCAATGGGTGTGAAACATGGACCCTAACCCAATCATCCGCAAATATATTGAACGCCTTTGAGCGGCGGGTCCTGAGGCGGATGATCGGAGCGAAGCTAGACGAGGAGCAATGGTGAATTCGATAGAACCATGAGTTATATGAAATTTTCGACGAGCCGGAGGTCTCAACGATTGTAAGATTGTGGATGGTGCAATGGGCTGGCCACATAAATAGTATGAATGAACAACGGATACTCAAAAAGGTATTCGTTGGGAGAACTGAAGGCCGGAGACCAGTGGGGAAACCGAGGAAACGCTAGTCTGACTCAGTTGACAGTTCATCGCCGCTTGCATTTCGAAATCAGAGGACGCGGTCAATGGGCTGAGACAGTTGGAAGTGCTATTTGCAGGAAGCGACGACCTGAGAGGGGCTGTAGAGATATGAAGAAGAAGAAGAATTTGGAGTTCTTCTAAATTGGAGCAAAAAAACTTTTCAAAGGGGTTTAAGGGGGGTCTCCCCGTATAGGGAGGTGACCCTTCAAAAAAATTTCCACCGTTAGTAGTCGAATAGGCTGTCATTGAAAAGGTCTTAATGAGATCTTTTCAAAACAAGTCATAGAATCAATACTGCAGGGGAAGGGGAACGGTACGAATTTTTCACGTACCCCCACGCGGTTGGACACCTTTCATCCGACAAATCTGAAAAAAAGTCATGGATGTAGGCCTTTATGAGTACAACAACAATTAAAAGGTGAGAAGTCAAAGTTCACTCAACTTTATTAGAAATAGTACAATACAATATGATGATCTTGAATAAAATCTTGACAGTATCTTTAAATTCAATGAAATTCAGTATACAAAAGATTATTTATAAGATTGACCTGTCATGCAAACTTCACAAAGATCAAAAAGTATTTAACGAAGTTGTAGCGGTTTGAATGTTTCTGTATTACTATGGAACAATATGCGCTGCATTACCATGGAAACATATGGCTATGGAACAATTTGCGGTTTTTACCGACTCAGACACTACAGCTTTGCTAGGATTTGCATGAACATTTCAGAAATGATAGGTTTCATGAATATCTTTGAGAATTCGTTCAACTAGTGGCATCAGTTAACGTAACGCAAAATGGGGGCTGTTTTAAATGCGAAGGTTGAATAATTTTGAGATATTTTGCCTAACTTCAACATTTAAGGCTCATGCTTTTAACACTTGATTCAATTTGTTGAATGACTGAAGATGAGTACCTACAATTAATACTCATAAGTGAAACAAGTCAAGGAGGCAGAAGAGAGATCCTAACAGAAGGGCTTTGTAACCACTCTAGGGTTCGAAAAAAAAGCTGATACCATGAATCGATGATTACAGTACAGAAGAGTGGCTCCTGAATAAAAAATTTCATGAAAAGTAGCCGACATGAGTATCAAATGAAAGGTCTTTAGGATAACTTTTCACAGCAGTTCTTAAACTAACAGTTTTTGCTTCATTGGGGGCACGAAAAATGTGTTTCCCCCCTCGCAATCGGGCGCTTGTGATCTAAACAATTTGAAAAAAATTATTAAGGGAGATATTTATGAATGCAACAATAACAAATACATCAGCAATCAAAATTCGTTCAACTTTGTTAATAATAGTATGATCTTCGAATTTCACATTTTCTCCAATAAAATCGTATGGATGCTTTTAAACCCTGCCTTACACAAGGTCCTAATACTCTATAAGTTTGATGAAATTCATATCATATTCACGGAAGCTATATCCATTTGAAATTTCTCCAATTACAACAAATATAAAACACTATTTTGGTATTTTGTGGACTTTCCATCGAACAAAATTTTCAGATAAGATCGTTGACATAAATGCTTTTGGGATTTCATGGTTTGAGTGGTTTATGATTTCTTTTAAACGAGCAAGGTTCTTTGCTTGATATTATTCGTTACTGGTGATTGCATTTTCTAGGTTGAGTACAAAACCCTTCTGACATGAGCGTAGGTCTGTCTACCCAACTTGTTTTTTGTAATTTAGCTTAAAAAACTACTTGTCCAGCGTGCCTGTTGAGCTTTTTATGTTATCGTTTTGTTGTATGATGGAATCGCAAACTGTTAACGAATTATTTTAAATAAAAGGATATGTAAGTACTTGAAACAAATTCATTAAATATTAATTTTGTCAATAAAATAGATTTAATTTATGGTTTTTTAAAGATCACTCTGCAGCACGATTAAACTTCATGAATGAAGTTTTAATGTAGGACAAAAGAGTTTGTTTGCAGGATATTTCCAAAATAACATACAACTAAAACTACCTTGAAAAGGTTTGCAAAAAAAAAACATTCAACGAAATAATACTTATTTAAGATAAGATAGCAAATTAAAAACCCCATAAAATGGGCATTTGACCTCAAATTAAAAAAAAAAAATTTTTTCGAAATTCATCACTGGGGACTTTGGACCAGGTACATCAAGTGCAATCGATGAGAAACATGTGAACATAAAAATTGAACAAGATGATTTTGAGCATGGAAAGCGGAAACATACGCAACCAAACGACGACTTAGAGAAAGTCAAGGGAGAAAACGAAGAATTGAAGCTTCGAAGACAATCTTTGGAAAAAATGATTTGAAAATCATTAAACATTAATAACCCAAAAAGATCAAGAAACTACGAACAAAACAAAAAAAACGAGCGCAAAAAGTTCAAGAAGGAAGGAACCCAGCAATACAAGCTGCAAGGAAGACAGAAATTCCAAATACTGGCCACATAGTAAGCAAAAGAGGATCTGCGCTGCGTAGGCGCAGATACGCAGTTACGGAACTGCACAGCAAAACGTCGACGCACGGTTATGGGGCAAGATTGCTTCAGAGGAACAGTGAAGACAAGGCATTGCACTCAGTATATTTTGCTAATTATGCTGGTAAGATGACATCGGTGGGAGAGAATTACTCGAGATATGAGCTCAAGGTACTTGCGATTGTAGAAGTGCTCAAGAAGTTTCGGATATTCTTATTGGCGATTTCGTTCAAGATTGTAATTAATTTCCGTGCGTTTGCTCTTACTATGAATAAGTGAGACGTTTGCGTTTGTGTTGCGAGATGGGCGCTTCAGTTGGAGGAATTCGCGTATAGCATAGAACATCGTTCAGGTAAAATCATGGCACATGTTGATGCGCTTAGCCGAACCTGTTGCCGACGTGCATGCTAATCGAGGAGATCGACAAGAGATTCTTGCCATGATTGAAAAAAACTCAACAGGAAGATACAGAAATCCGAGGAATATTCGAGCTGGCAGACAAGGACAAAGCCCAAGGTTACATCGTTCACGGAGGCTTGCCGCTCTGAGACAACTTCCAAAAGGAATGCAGATGCAACGTAAGGAACGAGTAACAAGGCAACCATACAGTAGAGCTAAAAGTCAAGATTTACTATTCATCGATGCCAGTTGACTTTTGCATGCTTTATTGATAATCCGCAGATAAAATCATTTTCAAATTTGATTAAACCCGAGCGTTTGATTTGGTCAAAGGGATAAGCTGATACTATATTACTTTTTTAATATGTTTATTGTCAATGAACCTCTCTAAACAAAACTTTAAATTTTCCGAATTTCTACTTAATGACTTCTCACAATTCTTGAAACATTTCTGGTCTTTGCCTAAGGGCTTTAATTTTATGATGCTATCAACATTCATACTAAAAGTGATTCAAAATATCTCTGTTTTCGTTTGATACCCTTCAATATTCTTTCTAAGCTAACAAATTTATTTATTTTTATTGCTTTGGCACTACAGCCTCTTCTGATCATCCGCTTTGAGATAGTCAGAGTGTCTCATTATCTTGATAAAATGTATCGGCACTCGGGAAGATGATATGATGAGTACCACACTTTGGCCGTTTGTCCATCCAGCCAGCTGCGATACGTTCTTATTTTGAATCAGTTGTTATAACCAACTGCATTCAAACTACGAACTTTCGGCTTACGGGGTGAACGCACTAACCACTACACCACGCGGACTACTTAACAAATTTATACTATGTATGTATTTAATTAAAAGGTTTAAGAAAGAAAGATGTTCTAAAGTAAAAGTAATCGGTCTTCTTTTTCTCCTCAAATGGGTATGGGATCCACAATGTTGGTGGGCTCTTCCATACAAATGAGTTACCCATCGGGCGAAACTCCCTCTCTTTTTGTTTTTTCAGGGGCTCTCGCCTGAAATTATATGCCTTCCACTCCTAACATGGCCAAGTCATCATTTTTTATCCTTGATCTGGTTGGGAAGCGTGCGAGGGACACCACTGCTACCACCACGTCAATGACAAATTCACATATAACCTCACTGGCGGTTGAGTTGGAAAAGTCGTCACGTCTCATTATTCTTGCATCTTTAAGTCGGTTACTTCGGCCTTTGACACCTGTCGAATGTGTCTAGATGCGACGTTGAAAGGTTTTTGTAGTGGGTATTTGCGCTGGCGGGAAGAACCCGCCCCATGACAAACGCAACGTTAGCTACAAGCACGCTTGCGTGTCACCAGGCAAAGCCATCATATCGAAGCATTAAGTTTTTCACTCACTGAGGCATGCATTCTACCACTGCAGACCTTTAATCACCACACTCCACTATTTCATTGTGTCCTTTGGATCAAGTTTATTTCTAATAGAGCTGTTTTTTTTCCTTTTTTCCAAGTAATTGATAATATCTTTCGATTCTAAATTGATGAAGATTCAATATTATTTTTTAATCAATTTTTTAAATGCCACATTTTTAAATTTAGAGTGACAAGTGAATCATTCAGTTTTCAATTACTTTAAAGTGCTGAAATTCTTTTTATGTTTTTGTAAAGATTATAATAATTGATGTAATAAAGCGCATTTGACTTTAAATATGATATTGTTGGTCAGCTTTGTGGTAGTTATGCCACAATAACGTACTTAGCATTACAATTCAACCTGTGTTAGAATCGGAGCCAGTTTTGCCAGTCCTGGGTTCATTCATATGTATCCTCTAATCAGTTTCATTAGTTACATAGTGAACGATACCGTCTTGTTGATTTGCAAGTTTAATAATTGGTACAGGACAATTACTAAATCAACTTCGGATGCGAGTAAAAATAACCCAGTGTGAGGTGAAACAAATATTTGGCCATAATTTATGAACCACATATGACGGCGGTCCGATAAGTATTTAGCCTACAAAAGAAAAATGAAAATTTTCCAAAAGTGGCAATTTATTTCTCAACATAATCACCTCCTATCTTTATATACTTGACCCAGCGATGCTTCAACTTATTTAACTCATCTGAAAAATACGTTTTCTTGGGTTCTGCAAAATACCCTTCGTGGCGGCGACAACCTCCTCATTCAACTCAAATTTCTGCTCGGCGAGTGACTTTTTCAACTTTGAAAACATAAAAAGTCGCAGGAGGCCAAATCTGGAGAGTACGGTGGATGGGGTAGCAGTTCGTAGCCCACCCAGGGATCTATCCTTGGCCGGACCTGTGGAACGTGTCTTATGACGGGCTACTAAGACTTGAGATGCCAGATGAGTCACGCTTGGTCGGCTATGCGGATGATGTTGCGGCTCTGGTCAATGGACGCACCGTTGAACAAGCGCAACTTAGGCTAGGTGTGCTAATGCGCCGAGTGAGGGACTGGATGGCTGCTCGCGGGCTGAGTTTAGCACTGGAGAAAACCGAAGTGGTCATCTTGACAAAAAAGAGAATCCCTACAGTAAGGATGATCAGTATTGGAGACATACAAATCGAATCAAAGCCAGCGGTGAAGTACCTGGGGCTACTGATCGACTCGAAGATGAGTTTCTCTGAGCAAATCAGGGCAACGTCTAAGAAAGCTGCTTCGGGAATATTGGCTCTGAGTCGACTTATGGTCAACGTAGGGGGGCCCAGTCCATCAAGAAAACGCCACTTGATGAGTGCTGTAGGGTCAGTGCTACTGTACGGAGCAGAGGTGTGGGGCGACGCTCTCAGCAAGGAGGTATACCGGAAACGTTTGGCCCGGGTACAGAGAAGAGGAGCACTGAGAATTGCATCTTCGTACCCAACAGTCTCCGACTCGGCGGTGAGAGTTATTGCAGGCGTGATACCTGTCGCCCTTCTTGCTAGGGAGCGCCGCGCTATTTACCTGCGCCGTAACGAGGTTGCGAGGGAGATAGTTGTCCGCGAAGAGAGACAGCGCTCGCTCAACGATTGGCAGCATTCTTGGAGGAATCGCACGAAGGGAAGGTGGACTGCGCGCCTCATCCCGGATGTGAGACCGTGGCTAAATCGGAGGCATGGTGAGACTGACTTCTATCTGACCCAGCTTTTGAGCGGGCACGGGTGTTTTCAGTCTTACCTGCTCAAGATCGGTAAGTCACGGTCCCTCGATTGTCGGTTTTGCCCAGCAGAGGAGAACAAAGCCTGTCACACATTTTTTGCATGTACAAAATGGGTCAGGCTGCGAAGGGAACTTTACAGGGAAACGGGGGAGCTCACCCCGAATAATATAATTGCGGTGATGCTCGAATCGGTTGACAAATGGAACCAGGTGGCACATTATGCTCGGGCAGTCCTAAAATATAAAAGAGACTCACAGCAGCCGGAGGCGCTAGAGCTGGGGGATCGCTCTTCTGGCAATTCCTCTTCCCCTCTCCCCTCCCGCTAGAAAAGGGATTCCCCAGCTTGAAGGCGCTCCACGGCGTAACAAAACGAAACCTGGCCCGAAGTAATGTGTCAAACGGTTCCAGGCTGGGTTCTCAGGTTGACAGGAGAGGTGTTAAGTGGGTAGTCCAGTCGCGCATGGGAGTCCCACACTCTGTGCATAAATAGCATTCATCTCCCTACCACAAAAAAAAAGTTCGTAGCCCAATTTGACAATGCCGATCTGGTGCGTTGTCATGCTGGAAGAACCATTTTTTCTTCGCCTAATGTGGCCTTTTTTAGCAATGCGGGGTCAAATTTTCCCAATAATTCGGCATAGTAGAGCCCTGTGACAGTTTTGCCCTTCTCCAGGTAGTCGATGCAGATCGCATCTTGTGAGTCCCAGAAGACGGTAGCCATCTTATTTTCGGCCGATAGAACAGTCTTCACCTTCCTTGAAGCATTTTCTCAAGGTGGCTCAACATTAAGCATCAGCTTTTCCTTAAATTCAGTTTTCAAACTAATTTTTAACATCGAATTAATTAAACTACAAAGCAAAATAAGTTGGTGCGAATGTTTTAATTATGAGTCTTCTTTTAATAATTACTTTAGTTCCGCGATCGCAAAAGAAAAGAAGTGCTTACTGGGAACTCGAAAAAAACCCATGTAATCTCAACATTTTCTCTATTTGCTGAGTACACACAGCCTAAATTTATTTACCTCCTTGACACAAAAGTTAAATTAGAATAAATACGACGAGTACTTAACTTTTCTACTGATTGAATTTATTGTATAATATACCCGTACATATAAAATATTTTCCTACTTAAAATTCATCACACTTATACGATAAATCGAAATTCTACGTTTCCGATTAAGGAAAATATCCTTAACTTTATCGATAAATGAAAGTCATCAGTTTTCAACGTTGATGTATCGTTGGGACTATTGGCAATTGATGAAATAAATGAAGGTCAAATTGATGATTTACGTCAAGTTAGTTGGAGCCATTTTTGCAAATATTAGGATCGAAAACAGGATGGAAGTTCGTTGATATCAAAAAAGCTTTTCGTATAACACATAACTTGTAAAAATGAAGCAAATCGCCAAATAAACGGCTTACTTACCTAAAATGTATTTCAAAATTAATCATCGAGATAGCCTGTACTCACATCCTTATCCTGAAATTAGGAAAAAATAGGAAACTTAGAGTGAATCCAAAAAGAAATACTTTTCATAATATTGGTTTCATTATTCGCTGTCATTATGGGTCATCTTGGCTAAGCATAAAATGAAAATTAGATGAGAAACCATCAAGCCTAGATTTAATTTATTACATAAAATTTTCCCGGAATCCTTCCTAATAACTCTACTCCTACATTCAAATGGGATTAATTTCTATTTAATAGACACTGAAGCTTCCTAATACTCGTATTTCAATTAAGTTCGACGCTCTATCAATATCAACTCGTATAATGCGCATAGGCAATCTCTGCACTATTTGTGGTGATTGCATGGTGAGAATTAATTATCTTTCATTTGTCTTGATGAATGCTTTATTAAGAATCTTGTCTGTAACCTCGACACACTTCATTAAATTATATCACATTTGCGGATAAGCAATCTTTGATTACGGCAGTGTGTGGAGGAGTGCGAGCGTCGATGAAAGATCTTTGTGGTAGATTAATTAGAACAATCAAAGTGGAATTGAGAGTTAAAGCGAGATAATTGATTTTTGAACTTGGTTGGTGTGGATTTAAAGCTTGAGATTCATTAACGCTAAGTAATTGGTATTGCTTTTCTTTGGAAAAGCGTAAACGATATGCGTTTGATAGCGATGTGGCTTAAACGTCGAGGGAAGTTCATTACTCTCTTGAATATGTTGCAAAATTGATTTGATTCTTGTGAATTCGAGAGTATTTTTAAGTGGTATTCTTCAGAGAACATTTGACGAAAGAAAGATTTCATTACAGGAATTGGGAAGTTGTTCAAAATTGTTGGAATGTTCATTCTTAGAAAGCTCATCGAAAAAATACAATGAGGGATACAAGCTTGAAATGTTTCACTACCAAAAATTTCACTTTGCAAAAGTATATAAAATCTTTTAACTAATTGGATGGTGGGGATGAGTTTTAACTAGAAGAGGATCCACTTGAAGGTAAATTGGAAAATAAATTCTTACTTATTGTTTCAAACAGTAGAAACAAGTATTTCTGAAAATTTACTTCCCCATACAACTGGGGCTTGTCGACAGGGGATTTTACGCTCCTGACTTTGCTCGTCGATGAGGGATGTGGGCACCAACTCGCTTTGGCCTGGACCCCACACTGGATTAGCGAGTAAGGCGGTTTGTCGAAACGTCTAGTGGGATACTTTTACGTTAACAAAAAGATTTCTCATTCAAGGCTTGCACAACATTTCTCCAATATAGTTTCCTATCTAATCACTAAAAGGACACTACTTTTACCCTATATTTTGGGCACCTCAACTATCTACCAACAAACACTACCAGTGAGAACTGGCCTTCTTTTATCGGCTTGGAATCTAGAGAAATGTCTCCCGAGCCAAATTTTACGAGTCCTTGCAGGAGAAATGATGGAGTGAAAGAAAAATAAGGAAAAGATGAAGCACAAAGATAATTTTGACAAGTGTTAATTTTAACATGATATTTAAAAAAAAAAGATCTCGAAGCTATAAAAACAAGAGAAACTAGAAAAATCAAAGTACAGACCCTATCCACAAATACATAACAGGAGGCATCATGGAGAATGTGCTTTGTTCGCGCAATGAAACAGTTATATTCTGCAGCTTCTCAAAATTTGTTCCGCTCTTTAGTTGAAACTACTCCCTCAATTGCTACCTCTTTCGCCTAAGTGCGCCAAATTATTTTGATAAAGATCTTTTCATTGATCGTTGTACCACCGGCAATCTTTCTACAAACAATTGTTTCACCACCATTTATTCACAACCATTGAAAACCAATAGAAATTTCCCACGCTTTTTCCACCTTCAAATCGCCAAGAACAAAAGACTTCCCTTTCCTTTTATTCTCTCCACTTTTAAAGGTTTGGATTTAATGGAACCCTGCTAATTACAGAGATTGCTTTTTTCCTTTTCTATTTAAATATCTACATCAGTTTGGTTGAAGGAGCAATTCGTTGCAGTTTTCGCCATACCCGCCCTGTGATTTCAAAATTCGGAGTCTTGGATGACTTTCGGATTTGTCACTGTGATGGATGTTTGGCAAATCGTAGTTTTAGGATGTGCATTGTTTATTTGTGGACCCTCGTATAGCTCCGTCAATGTTCAGGCATTTGAAATGGCTGGAGAACTCATAACGAAGGATCGAGCCGAATTGCTTGCAGCAAGAAAGCTAAGCAAAGCCTTTTTATGGTATTGTAAAATCATTTTACAATACCCTACTAAAATCGCGTCCTGTCTGTCCGTCCGTCCGTGTGCCACAGAACTTTTTCTCAGAAATTACATAAGCTAGAAACATAAGATTTTGTAAGTAAGTGTAAAGTGATGCTCTCTTCAAATTTTTATCACAAAAAAATTATAAGGTGTTGAAGGGGGGTCTCCCCATATAGAGGAATGGCCCCCGAAAAAAAGTTTCATCGCATGTAGGCAATATGGGTATCAAATGAAAGGTCTTGATGGGAGCTTTCAAAGCAGGTCTTAAAATGACGAGTTTTACTTTAAAGGGTGCAGGGGAAGGGAAAATGTAAGAAAATGTTGTGTCCCCTCCCCCTCGCGATTGGAGACCTTTGACCCGAAAAATCTGAAAAAAATCACAGAGATGAGATTAAGGAGTACAAGGGCAACAAATACCTTAGAAGTCAAAATTCGATCAACTTTGTTAATAATAGTACTTTTTATAAATTTTACATTTTTGCCTATAAAATCAAAATGGAGCCCTTAAATTTCCCAAAATGACCATTAGAGTTTTTTTGAAAGCAATTGTATGTGGTCTGAAAATTTCACAATATTCGAACAATAAACAGCTAAGTTATAGCCGGTTGAATATTTAACAAGTACTACAACATTAACATGAGATACTAGGGAGATACACGTTTGCAACGGACCTAGACACTATAAATATGTAGGAGTTTTGATAATAATTTTAGAAATGGTTTGCAATATTGATGGGTTATCATGACTAACTAAGCGACGGGGTCAAAACACTTGAAACAAAATGGCGGCGAATATAAAAGTAGAATAACCATAATAATTCTTCGAACTCAATTTATGGATTCTGTATATTATTCAAGTTTTGATATGCAGAATATATTGTTTGATTTACTAGTTATTTTGCAATACCCTACTGGCAGGAGCACTCTCCTGCTACTTCAACTTGTTTTTAACAGCTTCCTAGATTTTGAGTTGACAGACTTAAAGAATACAACCTGTAGCTAGAATCAGAGACCTAGAGGTTGGTAATCCGACGTGCAACAAACACAACAACCTCAGTGGTACTGGACTAAACGACAAATTCATCTGTTATGTGGAGAAATTAAAGAGTGTGTCTTAGATCATTTTTGTTTCTGATGTAGCTAAAAATATTGCCGGTGATAGTGGTACCTACATCAACCTCACAAACAACGTGCATTCCTATTTTAGTTTCGGTTGCCACATTTCTGCACTCAACGCTGAATTGCACCCTATTTCGGCAGCGCTAAAAGATTCTGCTATGACTTTGATCATTGCGTTGAGTTTTTGTCAGATTTTAGGGTCGCATTGCTGAATATTGAAAATATGAGGGTGGTTCAAATATGATACTTTCTATCGAAAAAAATTGTAGTTTTTCTAGGTATTACCCCCTTACAAATTACGCATTTTCTCCACCTTTCCGGAAGCTTTTTGACGCCGGTATCGAAGAATTCCTTAGGAAACTTGGATAGTTATGTGCGAGTGAACTCCTCTACCTCCTCGTTGGTGTTGAATTTTTGACCTCCGAGGGCTTCTTATAGTGGTCCAAACATATGGTAGTCGCAGGTTGCTAAATCAGAACTGTAACGGTGTATTCTAGTACCTCCCACCCCAATTCCGACATTATATCGAGCGTAAGACGCGCGGTATCAAGAAGTTCGTTATCCTGGAGAAGAATCGCACTTTGTACTGGAATGCTCCCCCGTTTCGAGCGTTATTTTGCAATATTGAAGGTGTTCGTGGATGATAGGCTCCACACTACCAATGCTGATGCCGAGTTCAGCTAAAATATCTTGAATATTCATCCTACAGTCCTCCAAAATGAGTTGTTCTACGCGGCAAATGTTGTCTGGTGTGATGCTGGTTCACGGTCGACGATCATGCGGCTCATTTTCGACGGTTTTGTGACCATTCTTGAATGCTTTGGCCCATTTAAAGACAGCAGCCCTACTCAGGCACTCACATGCAAGCTGATTTCGTAAACGCAGAAAAATTTTCGTTTTTTTTGCGCCTTCCCACACTAAAAACGAATGACAATACGTTGCGCAATGGCGGTCGGCACTTGACGTTCACTCATGGTCGTGGCACGCGCGTGAAACATGCACTCCTGATGAAAACTATGCCACGCTGCTTGTAAGGGACCCAGCTGTCGCATACTAAAGCCACAACCTTCAAAACATACATGTCTCCATTATCGATCGATTACTATGCTAATCAAGTTGAGTAAGCAGGGAATTGCTCCTACCAGAAGGTCTTTGTAACTATCCTAGGGTTCCAAACTAGTTTTCTAATAGCGTGAATCGATAACTTGAATTATTCATCCAATACTTGAATAAGAAATCGTTCAAATCTATGCAAAAGATGCAAAGTTTCTTTCATAAGCACATTGCACTTGCAATTTTGATTCAGCAGTTTTGGTAATTTTTGCCTCCCCCTGAACTGCCTGATGCATAAAATGACCTTATTCTTTTTGATTTTAAAAGTTCTTATTAAGACATTTTAATTTAAAAACATTTTTAAGGGATAATTCGTTATTAGGGGGGACTCCCTTAAAACAATTTTAAATTTTTGGTAGGACTTAAACTTTTGAGAGACCATCACTTCTGACCTTTTCACAAAGTGTGAACATTCTAGGTTCTATAGTTTCTGGGGAAACTTGCTGTGACGCACGGATAGACGGACAGACGGACGGATGGACAGACGGGTTGCCATGACTTGTAGGTCTTTGTACAAAAATTGTTAACAAAGACCTGAAAAAGGGCTGAGAGACGCCTTTTGGAACGCACCTACTTGGAGTAAGATGGCATAAAATATATTATCGCACCAAGTATTAAACATGATTTGAGGAATCGTAAAATAGTCAAAAAACTAGGGCTTACAGATCGTTTCTGAAAAAGAGCCCATCACTTAGTTTCACACTCTAGCGACCAGCAGCTCTACAAACAAGTCCATCAATTGAATCCTTATCAACAAAGGTTACAACAACTTGAGACTGTTTAAAGCGAAATGCGTATATGCAGAATTTTCTAGGTATTGCAATGAAGTGGATGATTTTGATCACAGATTTTTAAATATGACACATAAAAAACTAATAACACCGCGTTTGGTTTCTCCAACAAGTTGAGAAGTTTTGCCACGGTAAAGAACATTCTAGTCAAAAATGACGGAAATTTCATCGTTGAATTTGGAGCCTACATTGACATTGCAAAGATTAAGATTTAAGAAACTGCACGGTATTGGGTTCAAGCGCATAATAGATTCAAATGATGGTGAGTTCATGGAAATTTTTTGGTCTAGATATTTTTCTTCTAGGGATATACCCCTTACTGCTTACATTACAGACTTTAAGTGATGCATCAGACTACGACTATTTAGCCGCACTCCTGTCGCAAGTTACACATGGTTAAATGGAAGCCCGCACACTGCGATTTTCGACAATTTTTTCCAGGTCGGCAGTCGCAGGAATTTGCGATTTATCCTAAAACCAGTTTAGTAGGTAGTTTTTATGATACTCGCGCAGGCGCACATCATTTGGACATTTGACGCTGACGTGCATGGAAGTTTCTTGCATGCATAGCGCACAAATGAGTTAGCGCATCTGTTCCTGGCAAAGACATACCTTCAAATGAGCATATTAGTTCTGCGCATGCCTGAAGTTGCTTCGGAGATCTTGTCGCAGTGTGTTCGTATTTGCGTCTAAAAATCGCTGGTTACGACTGTAAAATCGCAATGTGGCCGAACCCTAAACTCGTTGACAGACAAAAAAGAGCCGTGCTCTGTAATCACAGAGAAGTTTTTCCTCTTTTTACAGAAACAACTCACATCAATGCGTAGAAGCACAAGGGATGATTACTTCATAGGCTTTATAAGTGTATTCATTTCGATAACATTTAATTTCACCCTGGCCTTTCGCGCAGATAGTCATATATGTTGAATCTTATACACACTTAAAAGAGGGTAACGCTCCTTCTTTTTTCTGGTTCTTTAGCTATTATACAAACATCAACCGAGCCCCACTCTTTTTACTAATAATTTTTTGTGCGCCCATGTCTGGGCTTAGTATGTGAACCAGTTCGGCAGTAGTCGGGACAAAACAATAATCCACTGACCATTGCCTTGCACACAGCCCAGGCCATTTCATTGACCGGGTTATTATTTGGTGAACCACGTAGTTAAAAACAAAAAAGTTGTTGACTATTGATTCGTTCTACAAGTTAGTTTAAGCTATTTTACGTGACTTAGTTCAAGCGGTAACTAAATAATTAGATAATTGCGCACCTTTCACTTTATGTTCGTGCATAACTCTTGTTGAGCTCTTCTAATTCTTTTCAATTACCATCGGTCAACAAATATTTAGCGGTCGTGCTATGATGATGATTGATCTAAAATATAGTTTTCTGCAGGCGATATCACCATTAAATTCTCATTCTTGAATACATCGACACTCTCAAATCATGATGCGTTACGTACATCTACTGATTGTTTCACAAATTTGGCAGATGAAATCATCCAAAAGATTCTCCTTCTGCTCGAGACTGTCGCCCTCTAATTGCATTTGCCGCAATCGTTTGTCACTCACAAACAAATGATCTCCTTTCCATCGTATATTATTTTTGGATTCTTTCTCTTGGAAGCTAATACCTTCAAGAACAACGGTGGTTTTTGTACTTTCAACCGTTTTGCCACGACCTTTAGGTACATACACCCCGTGAAATTCCAGCAGTAAGTGTAAGGATGACCAAGGAAGGGTCTGTTTGATTGCAATTCGGTGATTGTTTCTAAGATAAATTGCATGAGTTTAGGGATGCATGATTGTTATGCAATGGTTTGGCCACTTTCATGGAGGCTTTGATATCAGTATATTGCCAAAAGTGATTTTATCTTTTTTTCCGTAGCACTACAGCCCCTATCGGGCCTACGCTTAAAGATAGTAAGAGTATCTCATTGTCATGATCAAATGTATCGGCACTCCACAAGGTGATATGATCATTATCACGCTTTGGCCGTGTGTTCGTCCATCCAGCTACGATACGTTCTGATTTTAAACCAGCACGTATCATAACTGAACAGGCTTATAGTCCGTCTGAAGAATCACTCGAACTGAATCTCGTTGATGCCAACGAAACTCGAACCAGAGACCTTCGGATTATGGGCTTGGTGCTCTAACCACTACACTACGCGGACGCGGATTCTGTCTGATCCGGCGATTGCATCCTAGGGAAGTGCTGCTGCTATGGAGTCACACTGCAGCAATGGTCCAGAAGGGCTGAAAAATCGGGCGTTTATTTTTTTGGCTCTGAACCAGCTATTTTGTCACCTGAATTCTTTACACGACAGACAGAAATAATTGTATTTGCTAGCTGGGATGATGTGAAATATGAAATCAATTTACTATTCGCATTGCTCTCATATGACAACTTACGACTGTACATTCGGTGTATTATTGTTTTTATTTTTAAATATTATTTTTGGAGTTTAGCTGCCTTTCAAAATAAGAATAAGAAATAAAAAATCAACAACCTCCTCTCTAATGTTCAATATATTTTTTCCCTAAAGTAGATAGCTGTTATGTGGCTTATCTATCTAATTCTTCAGTGATCTATCTAATTTATAGATCACTGAGGACAAGGTTAGGTAAGCCCCAAAACAGCTGTCTGATTTAGGAAAATATACATTCAATTTTTAGGTCTTTGTAAAAAATTTTTTTACAAAGACTTACTAGTTTCGTGACCTGTCTGTCCGTCTGTCCGTGTGTCACAGCTAGTTTCCTCAGAAACTATAGAAGCTAAAATACTCAAACTTTGTGAATAGGTCAGAACAGATGGTCCCTCAAAAGTTACGGTCTTACCAAAAATTTTAAAATTTTTTGAGGGGGGTCCCCCGAAATAACGAATTAGTCCTTAAACAATTTTTTTCATCAAAGTTAGTCGAATTGGATATTAAATGAAAGGTCTTGATTAGAACTTCTAGAATCTGAAATAAGAAAATCATTTCATGAATTAGGGGGTCCAGCGGAAGGCAAAATGTACGAAAAATTTGTGACCCCCCCTCGCGATTGGACAACTTTGGGCCGAAAAATCAGAAAATTATTACGAATGTGGGCCTTTAGAAGTAAATTGAAATTCACTCAACTTTGTTATTAATAGTATGATTTGTAGATTTTATATTTTGGCCCATAAAAGCAAAACGGTGCCTTTAAACTTCTGGAAATTATATAGAGTATAGAATAATATAAGATATTTACGTTCACAAAATTTAATCGAGATCGTATCATAATCATGTGAGTTATAGCCATTTCATGGAATCAAAACAACAATAACACATCCTTTTAATTGATACATATTTCAAATTGACCTAGGCACTTTTATTTTCTTTCAATTTTCATGAAAATATAAGGAATAGTGTTTAACTTGAATATGTTCAATCTGCCGAGCATTCAGAGAAATCATTTAAGCTAAATCAAAATGGCGGCTGCACTGTGCTTATGAAAGAAACTGTGCATCTGTTGCATAAATTTGAACGATTTCATATCCAAGTATTGGATGAGTAATTCAAGTTATCGATTCACGCAATTCGAAAACTTGTTTCTAACCCTAGCATGTTTACAAAGACCTTCTGGTAGGAGCACGCTCCTGCTTACACAACTTGTTTTATTTCGGTTTTGTACGAATATTATTGTTGTTATATGATTGTTGCCGTCTCGGTTGGTACACCTGTTTGTGTTGCTGTCGAGGATGTGGCTATTGCTTATATGACTAAATGATGCTGGTGGCCACTGCCCCGACGTTGATGGTACCGATATATTCTATTTGTGTTGCTAAATTGACAGCATATCCCTTAAACGCTTCAAGTCAGTTGAGCGTGAGGCAAAGCACATTGATGTAACGATTGGTAATGGGTCCTTATTGAGTAAGGGCGAAGCTGCCGATGACGAGCATGATAACTGCCATTAGTGAAGGTGTGTCATTTATTGTGATTATTTGCTATTGTTTGTTGATTTTTTTCGCAGCTACGATTCCTTTCATGAGTTTTTTTCGATGAAACATACGATTGCCCTCGTACTGCGTGAGGGCTTGGAACAACTTCAGCATGATGCCCTGTCTTCTGATAATTGCTCTCTTGATGAATCAAATGCTGAGTATTATTGCTGTTACCGTTATTTTGGGCTAAAGCTTTCCAGTTGGTGACAAAGAACTCAATGTAAGCAAGGCTGAACCAGCTAATTATAGAAGTTTTGGGGCAGCAGTCGCACATACGGGAGTGGTAGCGAAGGCACTCTTCGTCAAACCTAACTACCCTAGTTTCGATTACATTAACTTACATAAGTTACTAAAAATCGACTTTACATTCGAGTTTTTCTCTAATGTCTGATTGCTTTTTTGATTTTATTTCATTTTTAGCTTTGTAAACAGTTTGTAAAATACACTGTAAGGTTCCTTAACTCAGTTTCGATCGAGGATGCACTATTCCCACCACGTAACCCTGATTAAACATCCCAGGTGGTCCCTGAATTGGCTGATTTAAACTTTTGCTGAGCTGACCATAACAAATTGAAAAGTATAACAGGTACACAATATACAGATAAATTTTCATTCCAATTATTTTTGTGAGCGAGCGCATTTTGACTCTATTGCGTCATCTTTATTGCCACTGGAGACACTGAAGATGACTCAAAGGAGTCAAAACACGTCTGCTTGCACAAGAAAGTATGGCCCAATGGTTTTCAAGAGAGAAAAACGTTTCATTTGTTTTAAAAACACCGATAGAAACTTCGTGTTTTATCAATTAAGGAACAGACGCTAAATAAAAGAGAGTTTTAGGTTGCATATGACCGTTGCCTTCTTACTCCGGACCATAAGGACATCAATTAATGTACCTGACGCCATTTTTTTGTACCGGAAACAGCTGTTCAGTAGCCTTAAATTTCCGAAAACAGCTTTCCAGAAGGCTTGAAAGTAGCATCTAAGTAGGCCAAAAGTAGACTTTTGAGATTGTCAAGTATGACATTTCTCAGTTGATATTTAGTCAAAATGATACAAATGAGAAGGAAATGCATATATTTGGGTAGTAGTTTCTTCGACGCCTCAAATTAGGAACTACTACCGTCTAGAATTTTCAAAAAATGTTTTTTTTACATTTTTAGATTCCTGATACCTTCAAGAATAACCCTCTAAAATATTATATAAAAATTCGATGCCGATCCCGTGATATAACGATTCTGTTAAAGCATGCTCTCGGCCCTCCGCAGGTGTTCACGCAGCTGTCACTCGCATATGTATATTTTCCTCTCTACAAAATACTGGTTTTACTTTCACTTCCAATGTTGTTTTAATTCTAACAGATTCCCAGTTCTACTTCTATCATTATAGAAGCATCTTCTTCTTCTTCTTTGTAGCCCTACAGCCCCTTTTCGGGCTAGTTAGAGTATCTCATTGTCATGATCGAATGTATCGGCACTCGATAAGGTGATATGATCATTATCACGCTTTGGCCGTGTGTCAGCTGCGTTACGCTCTGATTTTGAATCAGCACGCATCATATCTGAACATGCTTATAGTCCGTCCGAAGAATCACTCGAACTAAATCTCGTTGACGCCAACGAGACTTGAACCAGAGACCTTCGGTTTACGGGCTTAGTGCTTTAACCACTAAGCCATGCGGACTACGAATATAGAAGCATATTCATATTAAGAAATGCTTTAGTTTATAAGAGACAATGAGAAAGAAATCAAAAATCGAGAAAAAAAGGTGCACACGATTTTCTCGTGAACTGCAAACACGTTTTCTCGACTTGCGGACAGTTAATCTCTGGATTTAGTCTGTCGATTTTAATTTTGTTTGAAGCATTTTGTATGTTTTTTTATCCTGCGTGATAGTGTACCACAATATGGCGAAAAAAAATAAAAATCGATTTTTAAGAATCTGAAAAAAAGTCGAATTTTGAAAAAAGTTTGAATGTCCGCCATTTTTTTTACAATTTTTTTTTATTTTTCTGGTAAACTATCACGTAAGAGCACTTCCTATTTCTAAATCTTTTTGAATTTTTTTTTCAGACTTACCGTTCCAGAGATTACCTGTCCGCAACGGAGCAGATTTTTTTTGGCAACAAATTCCAGTGCCCTCTATTAAATGTACAATATATGCTGCTAATTTATGTTGTGTAGATCGGTTAGATGCTACGTGTATGGTATGGTTAGTTGTAGTTGGTTTTTTGGATGTCCTTTATCTAGACTTAAGACTTTGAGTATTTTCATACGCATAGGTGAACAGATAGCCAATGTTATTGGTGAGCTGATGGCTAGAGTAGTTAGTCGGGTTTGGTAGGCACGGCCACAACTTAGCAGTAAGATGGTGCTCATGTAGTCAGAGTGAACAATTCGGAAGGAAATTGTCACGGGAGTCTTCCACACACGAGTTTAAGGGTGCCCGCGTTCTTATTTAAAAGTATAATAAAAAAAAAAAAAAAATATAAGTTCTCCGCGAGGATAACTTCCCGAGCCAAGCGGAAGTAGGAATTTAAAATGTATTTAATCCTTTTTTTTAAATTTTAGTTGAAACTCTTAACCTAGTCACGAAATTTAGTGCAAAGCAATAAAACATTAGTTTTCTGTTTTGCGTAGATAAGTCAAGCTTTACATATAAAAAAAAAAAACACTAAACACTTTAGTTATTTAATCCGTTTTTAAAACGAAACTACTCACAACATCGTAAATTTTAACTAACCCGACAGATACGAAACCATGCAAAATGTTAACATTTTTATAAAATACGATTTACTCATAGAGACATTTTAACCTTTAACTCAGCAAAGGAAAATCAGCGAGTCCACAAGAAAACGAGACAGAAACACCAACAAAGAAGGTGGAGAAACACACGCTGAAAAGAGCAGTTACAAAATGGCAGAGTGATGATGAGGAAGAGTCCAAACCTAAACAGACCAAACAGGGCAAACCACAGTCGTCGACTAGCAAAACACAGGATACTCCTTCAAAAAGTGTGGCTGAAACATCATCGCTCTACTGTTGCTTAGCCAAATGGGTTGATAAAAAAATATTATGCGGGACGAGTGACAGAAGAGAAGGCCGGCAACAAATTTGTAGTTTTATTTGAAGACGGGGCATCCAAAATACTTCCACGAGAATCAATTGCTTTTGGCATAGGAGATACTCTACCATTGAAGGATCATTCTGTCTATGCTCTGCTCGACGATGACTATGAACTAGGTACAGTGAAAGCAATCGATAAAAGCGGCGAAAAAGTAATGTACACTGTAGACATAGATGGAAAAGACATTAAAGTCAGTGCTTCCGACATTTATTTGACGGACCAACAAGCGAAAACAATTCAAAACCAAAAGGATAGTTCAAGTACACCATCATCGTCCAATAAGAATGCAGTTGGCTCACCAACAGAAAAATCATCACCTGGTGCATCGCGATCGACCAGAAAACGACCGATAACGTCACCAATAACACCAGAAGCAGGATTTTCCGGCGGTCTCACAAAGAGAGGTGGCAGGAAGCTGAAAAGTTCTTAAACAAAAACAAACAAGCGTACACACTGATTCGACGATTAACCAATTATACTTGCCGCTCGCCGTTGCTTCGGATGAAAATGAAGGAAAGATCAATTTTATCAGATATTGTAAATTCTTGATCATCGTCTGTATTCGCATTTCAAGACTCAACTATAAATACATGCTTCGAACAAGAGAACAAAAGTGTTAGTAAAGAAAATATATCGGATATTGTGGCAAGCTTATTCGATATAGACCAAGAAAAGGTCCAAAATGATACAACGCAAAATTGTGCTACTGCTGATATGCCAAATGAACAGCAAAGCAAAGCAGAGCAAATATTTTATCGTTCCATATGTGGAAAACCGTATAACAATTTGCACACTCTTGCAACTCATAAAATACGACACAAGGAAAGGCAATATGAATGTGAAATTTGCAAAGGAAGATTTTACAAACCTTACACTCTTCAAAATCATATGAACTGCTGATATGCCAAATGAACAGCAAAGCAAAGCAGAGCAAATATTTTATTGTTCCATATGTGGAAAACCGTATAACAATTTGCACACTCTTGCAACACATAAAATACGACACAAAGAAAGGCAATATGAATGTGAAATTTGCAAAAGAAGATTTTACAAACCTTACACTCTTCAAAATCATATGAACTCCCACGGAAAAGGAAAGCGGCATACTTGCACTCAATGTGGCAAAACATTTTCATTCAATTGCAATCTACAACGACATTTAAGGTAAACGCAAAACAAAAGTTGGTCTCGGCAACTAAATAAACATTGGGAATGACAGTTCCCACCGAGAGCTTTTGAGCTGCCATATGATCAGTGCGTTCAACTGAACTTTTACAACAACGCCTACGGATAATGCAGCAAAGTTTGTAATGCCGCGCGCCTCCACTGGACGAGAAAGTGTAGCCACGTTCGGAAGCTCGTTTGGAGGAAAGCGTGGCAACGAGAAACGATAAAAGGCCCCGGATGGAGCTTGAAAAGCTCTCTTCTTTGGATTCTGGGAATTGGACTAGGCGAGCGTTTTTGGCGGAATTTGGTTTTGGAGGTTAGGCGGAATATTGAAGAAAATACAATTTTGGAGTTGGCGGGACGGCAGATTTCGTTGAACTGCACGTAAAAAGGCGATTGGAGGCGGAATATTCAAGCAGGTGCAATTTTGGAGTTGGCGGGACGGCAGATTTCGGCGAATTGCACGGAAAAAGGCGATTGATGGAGGGAGCCAGGAGAACGCTACAGTTGAAAGCCGCAGACTAGGGGGCCCCCGGATAGTTAGCTACTATCGACATACGAGCGTAAGAGTTTTTTTTCGTTGTAGTATTTCTTTTTGTATACTTTATTTTTTTAAATTTGAATTTCACGATAATAATAATTAGTTCCAATAACATTTGCTTTTGTAGAATTTATTTCCACAAGTGGAACGTGCCAACGTGTAAGGTTTGGCTCGGGAAGTGGCGTAGTGGGCGAGCACGAATAGTACCCCAGGTGTGGAAGGCTCGAGTGTGCTCCGCCAACACGTGGTGTGGCTCAAGGGTCCGGCAGGACATAAATTCCCCTTAGATTCCACGCGCTGTTTAGGTGTGCGAGTTGGGGTAGTGAGGAATCGGCGACACAGTCGGTACGCGAGCGCGGAAATAACGTCGGTGCCGGTACGAGTCTTTGACGAGTCGCGATTCTCGCTTGGCGACTCCCGTGGGGCCCATTGGAAAAGCGAGTGGCGCACGGCCCCTCTTCATTGGGCTAACCGGGTCCGAGGGCCCCAGTCGAAGGTCTCTACCAGAGGCCCAGAGTGCTCCGGGACAGAAAAATTGTAATAAAATCTGTCATTTGATTCAATTCTTTTAAACTCACTTGAATTGTCAACTGCCCAACCGCAATAGTTGTTGCAAAATTCAAGTTGTTAAACTGTTAACTATTATAAAAAGACTTTTATTCGAAGAAAGCAGACTTTCCTCTCCAGGTGTATAATCACCTGGAGAGGAAAGTCTACTCGTATATTAGGTAATAAGACACATTACGGGTCGTGAATTGATTTGGGTAAAGTTACGTTAGCATCAGGAAATATTTTGATATGTACTTCCACATCTAATAGAAATCTAATGCAAAAGGCATGTACTAGAAATGAAAAGAAATTCAGAGAATTATTGATGTCGTTAGGTATCATTACATTATTGAACTTTTATTGAAGGGAATGTTATTGTGTACCATTAAGTCGTCCAAGTGTTCACATTTATGGTAAATTTTAAATTTTTATGAGCTTTTTTGTCTATAACTAGCGAAATTCTGACCATAAACACTTCCAACTTTATTTGAAGAACTTGGAGGGTATCTCCATGAAAAAGATTGGAGAATTGTCATTCCTACTGAATGCACCAGGTTTGATTTGAGACTCTAGAGATTACAATCATGATAACTAGATGGATCGAGAGTTGACATCATAATTGTACTACGTGTTTCCTAAATGAGATTCCAAAGAAAGATATCAGCTACTGTTGCGAATTCCGGCGTACCGACATACCACCATTCTCCCATTCGCAACTTCAAATTGCCGCCGTTACATCTTTTAGTCACATATACCTTCTCCTCGGTATATTTATTAATTTTTATTAACATTTAACCATTTCCCTTTAATTTTATATCTCTATCACAATAACTTTACCCTCTTACCCTATCTTGAATTACAAAAAAAAAAAAATATGTATAATAATAATCGTAACTTCCACACTAAGAACACTCCATTCATTACTTCCCATTAATAAAATTTCATTCGATACCTTTTCCCTAACAAAACCTTATTCCTTCCTTCCTACTAACTAATTATATTCGTAAGCTCCCACTAACAAAATTTTATTTGCTATACATGCAAAACTCATCCACGCTTCCCTACTAACAAATTTCATTTCGATGCCCATTAAGAAAGGTGTATAGTTGAAGTTACTAATTCGATGAACGAGAGATCAACAGGGGGTGGCTCTGTTGGTAGCGTCGTAGATTCTCGGCCGGGGGTTCACTGGGACTCTGAGTTCAAGTTCAACCGAGTGCAGAAAAACACTCTTTTTGGGATATCGGCAAAAGCAATTGTATCCTTATACTCGTATATGACGATTTGCATATAACCAAACGCTATCATGGTTATACAAATTGCAATATATGCAAAATGGAAATTATTGCGCTTGTCGATATGAAAAAGATGTGTGGGTAGCGGAATCGAAGTGTATTGAACTTCCATTACGTTGCTCGGATGCGGCAGCGGTAATTGGGAATGAAAGGACTGTGGAATTGCGGGAGTGAAATTTCTGGTTTGGAAAGTAGTCAGTATTTGGCTTTAAAAAAGGAGAGATTGCTTTTGTGCGGTGTCGGAAAAATATTTTGTTAATTTGAATTGCGGGAACAGAAAGTCTTGATTTGGGTTGGAAGACGAAAGGGGGAACCTTGAATGCGCGAACGTTTTGAATTGACTTCTTAGTGTCGGAAGTTTGGAAGTGATAAAAGAGAAAATAGATCTCAAATTTGATTGAAATTCGGTGGATAAAAATTAGAAGTGAAACGAGTGAAGTGAGAAAGAAATTAGAAACCATTAACTAAAATTTAAATATACTTTTGAAAGCTATGTAGCAACCACGGAAGTCACCGCAGTTGAAGACATTAAGAATTAGCAGAGGGGTGTGTAGCCCGGGATGGCATACTAAGGTCGGCTAGCGCTCAGTCGTGTCGTGGGTTTTCCGGGACACCCTCTGCTCGTACTTAGCCACCTTACATAAAAAGTAGCACAAAGGGAAAAGGATGGGAAAGGGAGAGGTCATTTTGAGAAATGAAAAATTTAAAAAAACTTAGTAACACATGGCCGTTTATTGAATTCAAAAAAAAAAGAAATTTACAAATTCAACAAAAGAAATATATCAATCCAAACAAAACAAACAGACCCTTCAATAATTTTATGTACGGAAGAAAAACGGTCTAATTAAATAGTGTATATAAAGAAAAACAAAAGGAAAAATAAGAATTTGATGATGTGATTTTATAGCAATAGATAAATACTCACTCCTCCACTCCAGTGTGGGGCCACTGGAAACCATATTTTAAATTAATTTTAAACTAATTTTAAAATTCGATCAATAATAGAACGGCCATTTATCGATCTCCCCGATCCATCAATATGGTTTATTCGCAAATACGAAAACGTTAATTCCGGCACTTGGCTCTCTTCGAAACCCAACCAAACGGTTCCTTTTTTTTTGTTTTTTTTTTTAACTGAAGAATCACTCTCAGCACTTAGTTCTATTTCAACTACGTCAATTTCACTAATTCAATCTTTTGCATATAGTTAAGATTGAGACGGTCCCGCACTTCAAATTAGCAATATAATTCTCAAACTTCAACTTCTAACTCTCACTAATTCAATCTTTTCTATATAGTTAGTATTGAGGCGGTCCCGAACTTCAAATTAGCAATATAATCCCCACAACCCAACTTGAATTCCCTTTTCCACTTTTCCTACTCTGATGCTCCGTCACTGAAGTCAATTTCCAAAACAAAAATTCCATCCTCCAAATTAAAAATTCCTTCACTTTTCCAATTCTTTCACTTTCCCCCTCCGTCACTAAAAACAGCCAAAATACCAATTCACCTTCCCAAATCAAATTCCGCAATCCTTTTCATTTTTAAATTACCGCTGCTGCCTTTGGATAACGTCATCGAAGTTCATTACACTTCGATTCCGCTGCCCACACATCTTTTTTCCCGTATCGACAATCACAATAGTATCCATTGACTTGCATATATGGCAATTTACATCCCCAGGAATCGCTTGATTGAATGCAAAGTGTCACATATACATTACGAAAACTATTGATTTTGCCGATACCCCAAAAGAGTGCTTCCGTGCGCCCGGGGGAACTTGAACCCAGAGTTCCAGCAGGCCCTCGATCGAGAACTCACGACGCAACTAATCGTGCCATGGGTTGTCGATCTCTCATTCATCTCATAAGCAACTTCAACGATGCATTTGGGCATGAGATTAAATTTTGTTAGTAGGGGAACGTGAATTAATTTTTGTTAGTAAAAAAAATAAATTTTTTTAGTGGGAATAGAATTAGTTAGTATGAAGGAAAGAATTAGGTTTTGTTAGGGAAAAGGTATTGAATGAAGTTTTGTTAGTGGGGATTAATCAGTGGGATGTTGTTAATGGGAAAATTGAAATTATTAATATATATTTTTTTTGTAGTTGGAAATAAGGGAAAAGGGTAGGATTGTGATGATGGGGAAGTAAAAATTAAAGGGAAGATGGGAAAAATGATAAAAAAAAAATAAATAAATTTACAAAGGAAAAGGTAGAAGTGCCCAAAGGAAGGTGGAAATGTTACGGCGGCAATTTGAAGTTGCAAATGGGAGAAAGTCGGTTCGCCGGAATTCGCAACAGCTGACCACCCACATTGTGGTGTAAGTAAAATCAAGCACGATACAGAAATCACAAGATTTACAGTATCAGGTTTCACGTTTATTAAATTATAAAAAATAGCTGAAGAATGTAGTGAAGTTTCAAAAAACAAATACTTAAATTTTCCGCTAGTAGACAGAGCAGGAGAAACGGACAGGCAGCGGATGGTGGTTATAAAAGTGGCCGTTTTATATTCTTTTTGATTTTTTCTACATTACAGACATGCCCATCCTTATTCACAGTGGCCCCGCGCTTCTTTTTTGGTCTTTCGCCGAGCGCTCGGAGTCCTGCAACAAAGGGAGTGAGTATAAATTTGACTTTTCTCTATTTTATTTTTTTCATTATATCAAATCACGTTATTTTCGTTCATATAGTGTACTTAGTTAACCTTTGTTTTGTTCATATTTCATTATATTAGATTTTGAAGGGGGCGGATTTGCTTTTGGTGTTTATATTAATTTCTTTTGCAAAATTTGCATATTTTTTTTTATAAATTTTCTTTTTGTTAAATAAAGCGGCCATGTCTGCCTAAGGAAAAAACATTTTTCATTTCTCAAAATGACCTCCCCCATTCCCGTCCTTATTCCTTTGTGTTAGATTTTTTATATGTTAGGTGGCTCAGCACGAGCAGAGGGTGTCCCAGAAAACTCATGACATGACTGAGCGATAGCCGGCCTCAGAATGCCACCCCGGGCTATGCGCCCCTCGGTTTAAACCTAATGTCTGCAACACGACTGTAACCAATCAACCAACACACACATAAAGACCTACATCAGTAAATTCGTTCTCAATTTTTTCAGTTCACGGCCGTAACATCTCACACACAAATCTTTTTTTAGGGTATTGTATAATCATTTTAGAATACCCTACTGAAATCGCGTCCTGTCTGTCCGTCTGTCCGTCCGTCCGTCCGTGTGCCACACCACTTTTTCTCGCAAAGTACATAAGCTAGAAACATAAGATTTTGTAAGTAGCTGCAAAGTGACGCCCTCTTCAAAGTTTCAAAACGAAAAAAATTTATAAGGTCTTTAAGGGGGGTCTCCCCATATAGGGGTGTTGCCCCTGAAAAAAAGTTTTCATCACATGTAGGCAATATGGGTATCAAATAAAAGGTCTTAATGAGAACTTTTCAAAACAGGTCTTAAAATAACAGATTTTGCTTCGAGGGTGCAGGGGAAGGGGAAACGTACGAAAATTTTGTGTCCTCTCCCCTCGCGATTGGACACCTTTGACCCGAAAAATATGAAAAAAATCATGAATGTAGGCCTTTATGAGTACAACAACAACAAATACATGAGAAGTCGAAATTCACTCAACTTTGTTGGTAATAGTATGATTTATCAATTTTACGTTTTCTTGAATAAAATCTTAACGCTTATAAGATTGATGTACCCTGAAAGTTTCATGAAGATGGAATGGTATTTAATGAAGTTATAGCGCTTTGAATTTTACTGTATTACTATGGAACAATATGCGCTGTATTACTATGGAAACATATGGCTATGGAACAATATGCGCTTTTTACCGACTCAGATACTACAGCTTTGTTAGGATTTGCATGAAAATTTCAGGAATGATAGGTATCATAAATTTCTTTGAGAATTGGCTCAGCTAGCGGTATTAGTAATCGTAAAGCAAAATAGTGGCTGTTTTAAATGCGAAAATTTAATAATTTTGATGTATTTTGCCCCAACTTCAACGTTTAAGGCGCATGCTTTGAACACTTGATTCAATTTAATGAATGCCTGAAGATGAGTACCTACAATTAATACTCATGGTTGAAACAAGTCGAGAAGGCAGGAGAGAGCTCTTAGCAAATGGGCTTTGTATCCATTCTAGGATTCGAAAAAATAGGCCATGAATCGATGATTACAGTACAGGGGAGTGGCCGCTGAACAAAAATTTCATCAAAGGTAGCTGATATGAATATCAAGTGAAAGTTCTTTATAAGAGCTTTTCAAAACAGTACTCAAACTGACAATTTTTCCTTCACAAGGGCAACAAACACCTTAGAAATCAAAATTTGATCAACTTTGTTAATAATAGTTCATTTTATAAATTTTGCTATTTTGTCTATAAAATCAAGATGGGACTCTTGAATTTCCGAAAATCTACAATTTAATTTTTCTGAACAATAAACAGCTAAGTTACAGCCGATTGAATATCTAACAATTACAACAACATTAACACGTGATACTAGGGAGATACACGCTTGCAACGGACCTAGACACTACAAATATGTACGAATTTTGATGAAATGAAATGGTTTGTAATTTTCGTGTGTAATATTCATGTGTTATCACGACTAATCAAGCAACGGGGTCAAAACACTTGAAACAAAATAGTAGTGAGCTTAAAATCATAATAACCATAATAATTTTTCGAAGTCAATTTATGGAATCTGTATATTAGTCAAGTTTTGATATGCAGGATATATTGTTTGATTTACTAATTGTTTAAAATACCCTGCTGGCAGGAGCATCCTCCTGCTACTTCGACTTGTTTTATGTTATTTACCCTTTTCCTGCACTCTTCAGCATTGAGAATGCTGTTAATATCTCATGAAGCTTTTTTATTCAAAACCCCACATGACTATCTTCGGTGAAAGGTGGGGATAAACCGCATAATTTCCTACGTTGAAAATTTTTTTTTGTGAAAAATTTTAACATTTTAAAAAATTTGAAGTCCTTTAGCTTCAGCAGTTTGTGAGAAAACTTACCGAGGTGCCACTTTTAATAAGGTATTGTAAACATTTATTTAAATAAAAATGTTTAAATCAATTTTGCTGGCTTGTTTCGTTCTATACAAACAATCCGAAAATTTGACCATAGTGCTAATGTGCTTCTTATAAAGAGTGGTCCAACTATAATGCACGATGTTAATTGTGAGTCACAACTTAACGTCAAGTTTTTCGCCGAACATAATTTGACGTTTCTTTGTTTCAGTGTTTGACAAATTTAACCATGGAGAGGTACACAATTGAGTAGCGCGTTAAGGTTGTTAAATTTTTTTACGAAAATAGGTGTTCAAATCAAAATGCATTTCGTGCACTTTGTGATTTTTTTGGTCAGCATAATCGACCAAATGTGTCCACGATCGGGAGAATCGTGCACGAATTTCTGCAAATCGGGTCTGTAGGAAATGTGAAATCACCTGTGCATGCTCGCTCAATTCGTTCTGTGGAAAAATTGCTATTATTCGCGATAGCCGTGAACCTCGACTCGTCATAGTACCCAACAATTGAACATCTCTGCGAATTTTGAACAAAGATTTGAATTTAAACACTTACAAGGTTAAATTGACTCAATGACTGAAGCCCATTGACCATTTCAAGCGTCGTTAATACGCCGAATGGTTGGTTGAACAGACAGAAGGGAATGGTGACTTTACAAAGAAAATCATCTTCAGCGACGAGGCACACTTTCACCTCAGTGGATTCGTTAACAAGCAGAACTATGGATTTGGGCTAATGAAAATCCACAAGTGATTGTTGAAAAGCCAATTAATCCACAAAGATTGACTGTTTCATGCGGTTTATGGGCTGGCGGCGTCATTGAGCCGTAGTTTTTCGAAAATGAGGACGGCCAAGCAATTACCGTGAATGGTGTTCGCTATTGCAAGATGATAACGGACTTCTTGTGGCCAGAAATTGAGGTTATGTACCTGGACGATATGTGGTTCCAACAGGATTGTGCCACTTACCACACAGCCAAGGAAACAATAGCTCTTTTGTGTGAGAAATTCAATGGTCATGTTATCTAACGTTGTGGTGATGTTCATTGGCCGCCAAGATTACGTGATTTGACGCCGGTGGACTTCTTTCTTTAGGAATATTTAAAAAAAATGTACGCCAAGAAGCGAAGAACGATTCTAAAGCAAAAGGGTGAGATAATTCAGCACATTAACGACATTGAACCTCAATTATATCTCAGAGTCATTGAAAATATGGACCATCGGATAGAAGTATCGGATAGTGGGCGAAATTTTGTTTTACACATAATTGTCACATATCCTTCTATTATAATAAAAAAAATTAACATAATTCTCTGAAAACATTTTGTTTTATTTATAGTTAACATCGTGCGTTTTGGTTGGACCACCCTATATAACCAAAATGTTTACCACTATTTGAAATATTGTCAAATATCTTGTTAATCATCCCAATTACTGCCCTTGAACACACTGTTTAAATCATAACTCATCAAAAGCCTTGCGTTAAGAAACCTCTTCTAGGCAGAAGTCGTTTAGTTATTGATGTCAAGAAACGTTTTGATCGATAAATGGGCGTTATTGATGATTTCTGTGACTCCTACATAGAATGAATTGAACAAATTTTTTTTTAGTTCATTCCAAGTTTTCAATTGGCTTCTACTAAAAAAATGCACTGACCATTAATTTTTTCTACGGATTTAAAATCCTTGAAATTACATTCTCAAAGACTTTTCGATCATATAACATGCTATTTCGCACATTTTTGATTTCAAATAATGACTAGCGGAAGTTCCATACACATGTGCTGCTTTCTTCAAATATACCCTCCTCATCTCGTTTGAGTTCAACATTGAAAGCAAAGCAATCAAAACTGTAAGGTTTCTTCGAATCAACATTTTTTCCGTGTAATCGTTTCCGTAACCCAGGTGCAATATTTGCTAATAATATAGGAATTAAATCTTCACATTGATATTTTTGTATTGATGTACAAATTTATATTGAAATCATGGCGTGTCCGCCTGCCTGGCTGAGTAAAAGTTACATTTGTATCGCTAGCGTCCAATTTTGTGAGTTTGCTTTAGTTTACACGTGTGCATATATAATTCGAAATCAATTTAAAAGGATATCACCCAGACCAAAAATAGTTCTTGATTTCTAAAGCTATAAAAAGTATAACAGAAAAATTGGCAACATTGAATATTTCTACGCTTCCTTGCCTAACTCTATGCTTAAGCCCCTACAATCGCATTCCCGTCATCATTGTCTACTTGAACATGAATTTGCGCCACCCAAAAAAAAAATGATAAACACTTTGCTATAATACAAAACAATAATAAAATCCAAAACAATTATTATAAGGTATGGTGATCGACAGTCATTATTAAATGTCTTGAGCTAATCAATGTGTCATCATCATCAACAACAAACAACAGCAGCATACACTGATGAATCATCTTCGATCGTGTACATAACAGAATATAAGCTCAAGTTGTATGAGGGATTTTTAGTAGCATAAAAGAGAAACATGTGCAGTGCGCAAAAAGAATACTGCGATAAAGTTTTGATAAAGTTAAAGTTATCAAACGATTTTTGTAGTGATATTAGATAATTAAATTAAAAATCTATTTTTGAGTAAAAATGACATAAGAGAGGGTTTTTTAATTAATTAAAAGATAGTTTTTTATTTTCGTGGAAAAAATAAATTGTATGAAGTTCACGAGCACTTAATACGAAATTTGTTTATGCTTCGTGATATAAGTACAAATTTTGATTTGACTTATAAAATGAATAATATTTCCAGCTAATGGCTAAGGAAGAATAATTGTATCCTCTGAATTAATAAGGAAACTTCTCTTAACTATTCATTTGTTTTCCAACTTGAAATCAACATTTGTGTTCCTTGTTTGCTCTGTTTTTAGTAGCTTTTCTAGGAACCGTTAGTGCTGAGCATAAAGTCAATCGATGGAAAGTTGAAAAATATCAAAAAACCACCCAAAGCATTTCCAACGAAGGAAAACATTCCAACACAAAAACCCTAGGATCAATTGAATTATAAAAAGGAATTAAATGTTAAAAGAAACTGAAAACATTGAAAACAATTTTCATGTTAGAATCGGATGAAGCGAAATGGAAACAAGTGGGTGCAGGATGTGTGTGGGTATATGGAACAGGACCTTAAGTTGAAATTGAATTGTGGTGATTGTTTAGAATTTGTGTTTATGCCTCGCACAAAGTTTCTCTTACAATTGCTTTCAATGACCGGAGGGTATTCTATCTGGTTCCTGCGAACAAAATAAATAACAGCACTTGAGAGTAAGTAATTCGAAGTCAAGAAATTTTCATCATTACTCGTTCACGTGGACATTTGTATATTGAAGTGATGACTTTGTAACAACAAATGATAAATATTTCATGAATAATGCATGAAGGAAATGAAACTTTCAACCAGTGTTTATTTTAATTTTAGAGTTTTAAAATATATGCTTCAATATTTAGTGAGATTAAATGGAACCTTGGTTATACCAGGGGCTTACTTGTTAGTGAATAAGTGAACATACTTGCACGAAATGAAAGGTGGCCACAAAATAGTAGTCAATTGTGATGGGGTCACACTTCGGGTTAACTGGGTCCCTTATGATGGCACATTAAATGCTCAGAATTGCCAAATACCCGTACACCTACAGGCCTGCAACCAAACGCTTCTTACATCTACTTTGTGGTGGTCGCTGGTAACTTTGACTTTTTGCAAAAGGCTGGGGTAAGTGTGTCAAAGGGAGTCTTCAACGGCTGATTATAGAATTGAAAGTAATAACCATGTCACTGGAATTAAGTTTAGGGGACGGGCTCAAATCGTATATTGCTGATTTTAAGGCAGTCAAAGAATGATTGTGTGGATCCAGATAAAAGTGAAATCCTTGAAAATTTGGCTGACAAACGTACACATTCCTACAAAAAAAGTTAGGTAGATAGAGTTATGCCTGTGTTAGAAGGAATTTTTAACTCAAACTACGATATGCAGACACCTCGACTGTGCACGGTGAAAAAAAAAATTGTTAGAGACCGCATCCTTATATGGGAAGTTCCCCTAAAATCGTTTGAAATTTTTGTTGACTATCAAACTTTGATTAACCAGAAACTTCTGAGCTATTCACAAGCTTTGATGTCTCTAGTTTCCTACTGTTACACATTGACCGAACCACAAATGGACAGGAACCAGTTTCAATGGGAAATTGTTTATTTTTTTGATTTAGCACTGCAGCCCCTTTTCGACCTTCGTTCAGAGATAGAAAGAGTATCTCATCATCTTGGTCGTATGTTTCGGCCCTCGAGAAAGTGATATGGTCAGCATCACACTTTGGCCGTGCCGTCCACCCAGCTGCGACATGAAACAAATCTCGTTGTCATCTATCGGATTCGAACTACGAGTATGTACCTTCGGCTTATGGGGTGAGCGCTCTAACCACTACATCACGTAGACTACTAGGTTTATTTTACAAACCCCCAAGAAATATGTTGGCTGTGTGTGACCGAACGCCAAAACTCAAGAACCGGCCAGCTGATTGAGGTCAAACTTACATAGAAAATGTTTTTTATTGAGCTGTTTTTGAAAATACAATGGGCGGCACGCAGGTAGTTTAAAATAATATTTTTGATACGCTATAGCTAGAGAACCGATTAGTTGTGTGAAGAATAACTACAAAAATCTAAGTAAATCACAATTCTGTTCATTTCCCTTTTTTCAATTAAACTAAAGTTCATTATACACATGTAGTTGAAACGTGCAAAATAACTCAAACATAAATTTAATCAAAGTTTAATCAAGGAATAATGAATATGCTTGAAGTGGCAATAATTTTTTTCACGTGATTTTAAGGAATGAAAGCAAAATATAGCTATAAATTATCAAAAAGTGACAGTAATGAATCATTTCTGTTAATTCACCTTTAATTTGTGTTTCATTTATTTTCATGCGGGGCCAATCGGTCCATCAAGCCGGATAGAAAACTAGAAGGGATCAGGACTTAAAGGAATTAGGATTCTTTTACTTAAAGTGAACGAAACTTCAAGAGCAAATACTTGGACATGATTATAGAGCGAATTGGAGAAATTTTTGCACTGGGAACAAGTGAAGCTATCACTTATACAGAATTAATAGAATCAGCGCAAGTAAAGACAACAAATTGATACTGCAAGCAAATCTCTGGAACAGCAACAACAGGATGATTTGTGCAGTTTATAGATTGCTTAGTTAGCTAACATCAAAAAAGACTATATTGGAGAAACCTGTCAAAGGGTGTTTGAAAGGAACATCTAACCGAGACACCTTGGACGTTTGCTTAGCTTGATTGAGAACAGACTAACTGGAAAGAAGGTTATAATTGGAACCTTAAAATTGGTTATCATATCAGTTCCAAAAGCAGTTTGACGTTGCGAAGCCAGTATGAGTGGTCAAGAGACAACTATGAAGCAAATTCAAAGGTTCATCACTAATTTTAAGAAGGACATCGAGTTGCGGTACAGGTTGACATACTGACACACTCGCTATTTTCCTATGCTCCATCAGAAACCTCCAACTGGGGCCCTTGGACCCGGTAAGCCCACCAAAGAGGGGTCGTGCGCCACTCGCTTTGCCAGTGGCCGCCAAGTCAGAAGGCGACCGAGTTTACCGCGGAAACCTGACAAACCCCCAATCTCACGGAGAAAATCCAAATAGCAGCTACAAGTCTAAAACGGCACCGATGTCGCGACAATTCTTGTAAGCACGCGACCGTGCGCCAGGCACTGGGAAAATGTTTCCACTTCCAGTTCAACTTAGAGAAGCATTGAACCGGCCTAACCTTGAAAACTATCACCAACTTCAATTCAATTTACGAGGGAAACCTAAACCTACCCAGCCCTGGATAAAATTTCCAACTTTCGTCCCGTACTTCAGAACGGTTCGCGCTCTTACCCCACAGGTGGTACTCGGGGACACTTCCACGTAGCGGTGGTAAGCCACTCCAAAGCCTTGCGACAGTTGCGATAATGACACAAGTAGACTCGCAGGCCAGACTTCACACTTTGCACTTGATACACTAATTTTCCCACTTAATACACCGAGTTTATTCCTATTTACTGCTTACTTCATATCACTACCCTTGCTTCCATGTGGTCGAGGCCCCCCAATTTGCTTGATGATTGGTTGTAATTGCTGTCATTCCTAGGCGAGTTGAAGATTGTACCACAAACTGCTCGCCGTCCTTCTGTCCAGCTCGTACCATTCCTTTTCTTCCTTGCTTCCTCGAATAATTTGCCCTTCTGCCAATTCCTTCTAGCCACTTCTTGAATTTTCCCGCCGTTTTGTCTTCGACCGATTCCTTGAAATTGATGAGAAAAAAGAGAGCTTTTCCTTTGTACTCCGGGGTCTTTTATAGCCTCGGGGAGATACTGTCCCCTATCGTGCACCAAGCTTTCGATGTTTTCTTAAGCCTCGCAAATGGCAATGTGTATGCCTCACTGCATTACCGCCTTATAGTTTCTACATCTACCATCGCGCATCACATTTTCTCGCTTTTCTTCAATTTCTGCTATTTCATTATTTACTTTTATGTTCGCCTCCAATAGTTCAGTTACTTGATTTTGGAAAGTGATTTGTTCTGGTTTTTCGTTATCTGGTTAGTACTCCAAATGTTTTTGCTCATTGTTATCAGAACTTGCACTAGAATTGTTAACATTCTTTTCCGTTTTTGTTGCTGCCAGTAATTACATTTGAAGATCTAGTTTCGTCTACTGAGTGCCTGGCTATTTTTATTTTTTTCCGCAGTTTGATGGTACCAGTGCATTTGCTGAAATCAGCTGGTGTCTATCGAGCTCAATGTGCTATTAAGTTGATAGACAAAATGCTCGGGTGAAAGAAAAATGTAGTTCTTTCACTTAAGACACCAGCATTCCCTAAACAAAATTCATTTAATTTTATTTTATTATATGATTTTATTTTCAATTAATGATGACTTTGATTAAACGATTCTATATCTAAAGTTAAAGTCAAAATTGCTTTATTCAATACTAATCGGTATAAATTTACAAGGAGTATAAAGCAAATTCCAAAAAATAAACATACAAAAACTTAATGGCCCAAATAGCTCTCTAAATTTAATCATTATCATTAAACATATTTCTTCAAAAAAAAAACTCTAGCAAATTTGATTAATTAAGATTATTACATATTTTGAAATTCAATTGGAAAAGTAGAAAAAACCAACCAAAACTATCCTAAAATTATTTATAATCTTAACACAACAGTGAACTTTGATCCTACTCCTAATATGTTTTAACTTAATTCTAATAGAATTCAATCAAAAAACATTATCTTATACTAAAAAAATTCCATGACAATGTTCCTAACCTTATCGTTTAACCTTATCTCTAACCCAATATAATAAACACAACATATACCTATCCTATAACTAATTTTTAACACAAATAAACAACAATACTAAATGTAGTAATAATGAGCTGAAACCTAAAAACTAAGTAACGAAAAACACAAAAACTGGAAATAAACACGAATAATTTAGAAATTGTCATTCAGCCACCAATACCTGGATTGCGCCGTCTCAATTTGATCAGCTTCAACGAATCTAGCAAATGAGTATCTCCATTGGAATTTTTGGTCTCGTGAACTCAAACTCGGAGGATATTTTATCTTCTTATCGCTGGCCCGTCGATATATGTGATATATGACTGGGATGAAGTCAGAATCAAAAACGTATCGATTTATGTCCAAATACACGAATGCTTCTGGAGGAACGAAGCCAGTAGCGAGACAAGTCACTATATACCCGTCTTTGGGGTGGAACGGCTGTGAAATCCAAGGGTTTTCACTCACAGTCACAGATCTTGCGATATGATTCCAAAGAAGTTTCAGTATGAAGATATAGACCCTCGTCACTTGAGCAGTTTGATAAATTCTTCTATTCGATATATTATGTTTCCAATCCGTCTCAGCCTTTCTGTACAAGCCAGTGCATACACGAAGACATTTCCTTTCGAAAACTCTCAATTTTCCATAGTACTTGCACTCTGGTTGTACCAGATCTGACATCCATATGTCAAAACTGGTCTTACCAGATAATTTTGACCTTGTAACAGATAATTTTGACCTTTTGATCAATGTATTTGGAATGAAAGAGTCTTCGTAGGGCCATGACTACGTGTGAGATAAACACCGAGGTATCGAACACAGGCTTTATGTGAAACTCGTTCTAAACTACCCTCGCAAGCCATGATGTGGAAATCTTTCCAATTACGTTTCAGGTCTTGACTGACCCCCTGCAGCATTGTCCGAAACAAGATTGTTACACACTTCTGCGCATTGATTTTCATTCGCCAATTATCAGTGTACAGCTATACACCATTGAACATTTTTTTGGAGATTGCTCTGAACTATTGTAGCTTTTTGGTCTGCCGTATAGATGATCAGATCATCAGCAAACGCTACCAATGATCGCGTTGGCGAGACGTTAAAGTCAAAGCCGTTCAATAGTTTGCGAATGAAGATTGAGAAGAGCAGAGGCGCAGTAACTGTTCCCTGCTGTAGACCATCCAAGACCTTGAATTCGCGCATTGTTGCCAGATTTCCATCAGTTACAACAAACCATTTCCCGTATAACATATTGCACATCATGGTGACAAGGTGTCTGGGGAACTTGTCCTGACGGAGTTTAAAAACTAGTCCATCTAACCACATCGTATCAAAGGCTTTTTCCATATCAATGAGACATGCTCGAACACAAAGTCTATCATTTAGATTCCAACAGATGTCCGAGGTTACTTTCGATATTGCATGTGTGGTTGAATGCCTGGCACGAAAACCAAATTGGCAATTTGGCACCAACTCATATTCCTCAATGTGGGCGTTTAATGCTCTGTTGAGTATCACTTCAAAAATTTTTTTTATGTTAGGCAGCAAGCTGATTGGGCGATAGCTTTTAGGGCATGAAGATTCTTTTCCTTTATTCAAGATCGGAAATACCTTAGCCTTTTTCCACTCATTTGGAAAATATAAATTGCTCAACATGTTGTTGAACAATATGCAATAATTTCTAATAGCAACCTCAGGCAAATGTCGGAGAACTACATTTGGAATACCATCAGTACCACATGATTTCTTGTTGTTTATCTTGCAAAATATGAAACACAAATCTTCATAGCTGACAAAATAATCAATAAGATTCAAGCTCAGTATGAAGTCAGATGTTAATGTTTCATTGAAATGAAGAATTGATTTGCCGTTCAGACTTGATTTGAGGTCGGAAACTTTTGCTTCAATTACCTCTGAAAATATTACGTTCTCTCTCTCAGGGTTTGGAAGATGAACCAATTCAAAATGTGTTCCAATCAGGGCAAGTTTATCTAACCCATCCAATATAATCCTGTTTCCATTTCTATCCGGAGTCGTACTGTCAATTTCGATACCAGCCCTATCGAGAAGATTTATCTCATCACTAGTGACTTCAAGATTCGATACATTCACTCGAGACTTCTTGCGGAATATATCACTCACTTTTGCGAACACGCTGTCTGGGTCATGTGGGCTAATACCCCTCAATTTTCCCGCCCATTGATTGCTGACCTCACTCCTGAAGCATGACCGGATTAAGTTCCGGACATTCTGCAGGTGTAATTTCAACAAAGACAACGATGGATGGTTATAGTCCAAAAATCGTCGATAAATATTGATGCCCCGTGTGAGAAGAATGCTTTTCAATCTTTTCAACCTTGCGATGGTTGGTGTTTCATATCCTTCCATATTGTTTCGATGGTTAATCTTCGGAAATACTTTCTCAATCGTTGCCAACGGCAGCTCCTCTAACTTCGACAAATAGACATCTATTTCATCGTTAGTTAGATTCCTGTCATTAAGAACCATTGAGCACGAGTTGCCACCATCAGAAGGGGGACATTACTTCTGGTACTCCCGATTAAACACCTTTTGAAACTTTCCCCAGTCTGTTGTTTTGAAATTCAACCGATGATTTTCGTGTTAAACTGGAATGAGGAAGAAATCATCCCTGTGATGATTGATTTCCATTACGATTGCGTTATGGTCGCTACCATAAGGAAGCACCTGCAGTTTCCGTTGAGGACTATTAAAGCTGAATTCAAGTCTTGCGTCAGCAATGCAAGGGTCCAAATATGAATTGGTACTAGGTAATGTTGGGAACTCCAACCCATATAGATTTTACCTGTACTCAATTTGGTTCTCTGTTGTCTACGACTTCAGGAATACATCCCCGAGATTTTTATGGCGTTCAGCTATGATGTATGCTTGGCGTTCAGGTCACCAGCAAAAATATAAAAGTTATGCAGCCTGTTCAATTCGAGTATATCAGACAAGGAATTGAGTTTCCCCTTGAGCTTGAGAATAGTTCCACCAGTTGTAGAGGCAGAGATAACGAAGAGGTTATCCCCACCTGGCAGTGAGATTTTGATAACGGACACTTCAAGAGATTCAAAGCTTTTGAGTTCGACTTTTCCTTTGTTACACATTTCACCGTGAGCAAATGCCGCAGTGACGTTTCCTTCAATATCCTCATCACTGGAAAATTTAGACTACGATCCATCGCAATTTTCAGCATCAGTGACATTTTTATTTGATTCATCTGAAGAAGAATCACTATTTTGAATTAAACGCCTGCATTTTTTCCTTATTACTTATGGTTTTCTCATCTTCAGATCCTAGGAGAGAATCGTTCCCTGACAATTTGTCGTGCTCCAATTCAGATATAATAAAAGATGCCATTTCATCATCCTCATCATCTGCATCTTCTTCTTTTTCGTCAAGCTCATCGTTTGTTTCTGATGAGCCAATACTTTCACCATTAGCTGGAACTTAATTTTCCTCCAAATATGCACCTCCGATACCTCCATTGCTTCATCATCTATAAACTCATGCGGGAAGCTTCTGATTTGCTTTCATCATCATCTTCTTCTGCATTCATTGAGGAAGTGTCATTCAATTGTTTCGATGCATTCGATTTTGGAGACTTTTCAATCGACGTTGGACTTAAATTTTCTTTATCTTTGATTGTTCTTAAAGATATTGCATCAATAAATTCAGGCTCCTATGGCGATTTGGTGGTTGGTCTTTCACTGATTGATTCCATGATTTCGCAAATACCATTCTGTTAGGCTCGCTTGGTGAAGAAAAAGAATGTTCATTATTTTCATAGATTTCTTGCATACAATAAATCTAAAGCATGTACTCCGATTGATTCATCTTTGTCATTTAGACAAGCCAAAATAAGGTCTTGTTGTTGAGTTTTTGAAATCCTGGAAATTGCCATCAATCCCAAATATTTCAAATTCTGATCGGAGTCCTCAACTAATATTCGAAGGTTTGGTACGCCCAATTGTATAGAGGCACTATGATTTGGCATTTCGCTGCTTATGCTAATTAGGGATCTGCATTGTACCTCCTGGATCGCCGCTATTAATATTTACTTTTGAGGTTGTAGTCTGGTCATACTCTTAGAATCTACTTATCCTAGTCGTTGCATGTGCCAAGAAATTACAATCGAAAATATTCAATTCTAAAAATTACGTTACCAATTCTTCTTCGGTCTGGCTGGCGTGATAAATGTTACCTTTAGCTCGCGGGGGTCTTGCTCGTAGGACGTCCCGTGACAATACTTCTTAACTAAGATTGAAAAATTGATGACATTATCTGAGAAGTGTGAGGAAGGCATGAAACAGAATATATTCACTCTAAAGAGAAGGCGGATCAGCTAGCGCACTATACTACAGAGTTTGAACGATTGAAGGAACTGTTCATTGATTATCTCAAAGCATTCCAGCCCAAAATCAATGGATATCCATCTGTAGCTCCCGCTTGGTTCTGTGAAACTAGAGTGGGTTAAGATACCATAATTTATTGGCAGTTACATTGACTGGTTTGCATTCCATGATTCGTTTGATAGCATGGTACAAAGAACGCTCAACTGACGCAGATGCAAAAGTTCCAGTGCCTTTAAAGTGCGCTTATTGGTGAAGCTGAACAGCTTATTAATCATCTGAGCATTACTGAAGGTAACTACAATTTTATATGGACCTTGCTTAGTGAGCAATATAAAAGCCATCATAACATAGCTCAAGAAATAATGCAGTAAGTTTTCAGGTTCGAGCACTGTGTGCGAAATGAGTACTGCATACGCAACAAGCTTTAGCCAAATGCTGGATACCATGAACCAGCTACTTGCTGGCATCAGTACCTTGCAAACAAGATAAATTCGCCCTTAGAGCTGTCTTCATGCTCAATCAGTAGCTTGACGAAGATTCGCAGAAGGAATGGCAGCAAATAATTTTTGAATCGAGTGTAGTTCAGGAATAATTTTGGGTGTGCCTAAACGGGCATTAGAGTCTAGTGCGGAAACAGTGGGACTTGCCTAAGTTAGGCATACCTTATGTGAGCCTAAGTAAGGTATGCTTACAACGGACTTCATGGGGACCTAATTTAAGCAATTTTAGAAATTTTGCGTTTTATTGCAATCTTGGGAGTGAAAAAAAATATTCAAATGTAAATTTTGCAATTGAAAGTGAGATAAGAAGTTTTTTACATTTTGTCAGTTAAGGCATGCATGATGCGGACCTAATGGAGCACGCCTAAGCATAGTATACTCAAATAGTAGCCACACCTTTCATTTACCCTGTGTTGCACACTTTTTGAATTTTCCCAGGGGCATTACAGCTGATCCGGGGCATTACAGCTGATCCATTTTTGGCGCGCTCAAGAAACAAAGCGAAATGCAGATAAAATTTCCGACGCACGTGTTCTTTTACGCATTTCAGAATATAGGAGTGCTGCCAGATCCTAATAAAAAACTAAAAGATTGCATGGAACAAATTTGTTTTTCTGCAATGTTATTGATTTTTTAGCTGTGGTAGCCCTGAAATCTCTCATCGAAGCATATGTATATATTCGCGCCATTCCTCGCATCAGCGTTTACCATCTACCTGCTACCGAAGATTTATGGCTTGCTGTTCGGCTTGTGTTCGGATTTTTCCGGAGGGTTGATGGAGTGTGGTGACTATTTGAGTATACTATGCGCCTAAGTTAGATATCCCCGATGCGGGCTTAATTAGGCATTTCTAACTTAACCAATTTCAAAATTTTCACAGTTTACTGCAACGTGGAGAACGATAAAAATGATCAAATGAAAATTTTAAAATTTAAAGCGAGATTAGTGATTTTTCACATCTTGTCAGTTTAGGCACGTCTGATTTGGACCTAATGGGGCGTGCCTAATACGGGCTTAATTAAGCATGCCCAAACATGTTCCGTTTAAGATTTGTTTAGATAAACCCCATTAGGTGCTATTGCCGAACGTAGCGCATTATTCCATCAATTCTAAGCACAACGTTTTACGGCACTGATGAGGCTTTCTGCATTGCGGCTTAATGGGGGCTTCTCAAACAACTCTTACACAAAAAAAAATCATTATTGTGAAAAATGTAAACATACTAAAATTACTTGGTAAGAACTTAGCATTTTACGAACATTCGTTAAAAACTATAGTTTTCAATAGTTTGACAATATATTTGGGATAGTTCGATGAACGTTTTAAGACAATTTGACGATAGACTAACGATAGTTTTGCGATAGTTTAATAGTAGTAACACGATGGTTTTACGATAGTTGTACGGTATTTTAATGATCGTTTTAAGATTGTTTCACGATAGTTTTACGATAGTGCAAGTATAGTTTTGCAATAGTTGTACGATAGTCTTGTGATACTTTCAAGATTGTTTTGCGATCGTTTTACGAAAGCTTTACGATAATTTTATAAATATGCTACGATAGTTTTATGATCGTTTGATGATCGTTTCACGGTTTACTAAGGAAACATTCATTCGTTGCGCCACAATTTTTTTCACTTTACAAATAAAGTTCCAATTTATGCTGTGATAGGCTTGACTAAATACTTCCTAATTGGTGATGGGGCGTGCCAAAACAGTTCCTAATTTAGGCAGTGGTTGCAGTGATTGCCTAAAGAAAAACTTTCTTATTGTGTAAGATCGAAAACGAATAAAATTTCTTGGCAATAAGTTACAATCATGAGTTGAAGACTAGAATGCATAGCTTTGAATACTTTTAAGTTCGGATGTGATGAGGAGTTGATCACTTTGTTCCAAGTTAGGCATGCATAATGTGGGCCTAATGAGACCCTAATGCGGCATGCCTAAATTGAATAAAACTATTTTACTGCATATAATTTAAAACAGAGGCGTATTGTAGGGTTCGTATATATAAACATGGATCTTCTTGAAAAATATGAAAACTGATGAACATTTTGCAAAGTGTAGAGAATGGTAAGTATTATGAACAAATTTATATCTGTTTGCTAAGAAAGGGGGGAACACATTTTTCGTGTATTTCCCTTCCTGTGCGCTGCCTGGAGCAAAAAATACCAGTTCTCATTGAAACCTTTCATTTACTACCCATATTGGCTACTTTTGATGCATTTTTTTCAGGGGCGACTCCTCTATATGGGGAGAAACCCCCTTAAACACCTAGTAAAAAATTTTTTTGTTGTGAAACTTTGAAGAAGGTATCACTTTACACCTAAATACAAAATTTTATGTTTGTAGCTTTGAAGATTTGTGAGAAAAAGGGCTGTAACACACGGACGGACGGACAAACAAGCGCGATTTTAGTAGAGTTTTGTAAAATTATTTTACAAAACCCTAAAAGGCAGACACCGCTGCCCCTGAACATAGCAGTAACTGAACAAATTAAAACACTTGGCATTCAATGGCGTCCAGCTACCGACGAATTCCCTTTTAGTAATGCATGAACAAACGCGGAGAAAATCATTTCAAAACGCACCATATTTACAGAAGTGCTAAAATTTTTCAACCCTATAGGATGGTTACAGCCCCGTATCATTGTCGGGAAAATAAAAATGCAGAAGCTGTGGCTGGGAGGAAAAGGTTGGGTTGCTCCACTAGATACAACTTTAACGCCGGAGTGGACACAACTGCAATAAAAACTTCTGGCTTTGGAGATCTTCCAAATAAAACGATGGGCAGAGCTTAGCTCACCCAAACAAGTTGAGTTTCATGGGTTTTATGACGCTTCACCAACAGCGTACGCTGTTGTTGTATGCATTCAAATAGTAACTGCAACTATAATCAACGTTACACTCTTAGCAACGAAATCAAAGCAAGCTTCAGTGAAGATACAATCAATGCCAAGGTTGGAGCTTGATGGAGTAGTTTTGTTAGTGAAACTGATGGTTGAAGTCATTAATGCCCATAATTGGGACAACTTTCAGAGATTTTACTGGACGGACTTGACTGTTCTTTGTTCCTGAAAATGGAAGTCAAATCGAAGGTTTATTTTGCTAATTAAGTGAGTATCATTCAGGAGTATTTTACAGTCAAACGCCGGAATCATGTTAGCAATTATAGGAATCCAGGTGATACTGAATCGAGGGGAACGCATCCAAATGAACTCTATGATTGAATGGACCAACGTGGCTCAATGCACGCATTATTCGAGTACTCTTACAAATAATAACGATTAGATTTAGTAGGGTCAAAATCAAAGAGGTGAGCATTTTTTTTTTGTTTTGAGCTTTTTAAGCAAAAAAATTTGTGGATTCGAAAGTAATTAATATTTAGGGTTAAAGTGCAACATTTTGACATTTATTTATGAAAAGGGCTAAGCCAAATGCTTCTTTATTTTATATTTATAGCCTGAAATAACTAAACTAGGATCAGTTTTAATCATTTCAGGAACATTTTTTGAAGCATCAAAAATGCACTTTGATATACTTTTAAAGCAACAAATTTTCATAGTAACTTAAACTATTGAATTATCAACAAGATAAATCTGTTTGTCTAGACGCTTTGTGTGTTTTCCCATCTTAATCATAAAACCTACTTCTAATATATATCAATTTCGTCTTCAAAATGATAATAACCATCGCTGCTATTTTTCTGCTATTCAGGTGTCAGCATAACTTTGATTATTTGTTCATACAAATTGCGTATATCGTCAATTCTGTACATTTTTACGATGACCTCATCATCTTCATCAATTGTGGTGCTTGTTATAGCGGCGTGTCATATATGACGTTTTTTTTCTCAGTTGGTACATTTATGAGCAAAAATATTTCGGGACAAACTAAATTTGGATGAAGTTTTCTAAAATATTAACATAATTTGCGTCATCGTGTTTACGGGGTCGATTCGAAAGGCTTTGTAAATTCTCATCATCTGAATTACTTGAACCATAAACAACATTATAAATACTCCGCCTATTAAAAATTGAAGAATGCAGCAGCTCTTCATTGTCACGTGTTTGTATGTCCAGCTCCATAAAAGCTGGCGGAAGAGCCTCATTTTTTCTCTCTTCAATTGAAAACGCCTTGAGTTTTATTTCTTTTATGCAATTTAGTATGTTGGTATAATAGTATCGACACATCCGATGATCTCTGCCACATAATTTTGGCTACATTCATGATACCGGATGTAGGGTCTAAATTTTCAGGGACTAACTTTTTCATAGCTTCAATTTCATCTTCCGTAATTTTATGCAGCATAAGAAAAGAATTTTCCAAAACACTATCAAATCCGAAGCTGCTTTAACATCTTTTTCTTTCAAAACGTAATCATCAGCAGTTTTTTTCAGCACACCACCTACACCATAATTGGCCCTTTTCCGTGCCCTGGTTCGCTGTATGTCCAAGTTGAAGTAGTTATTTGTGGAAAGTATTTCAATAAAACGTTTATCCCAAGGAAATGTTAGTGCGGTTTCGATATTGTGAAGTTGGACCGTATGAGAAAATATGGAGTGTTTGAACATTGTCTCTAGTACTTATAATTTTTTGTCATATAGACTTTGTATGTCCCCAAATAGCCTGAGCCTGGCGATCAAGATTATTGGTAGCTGTATCAAACGTTGTTGTTTAAACAGAATCGATAGTTTTTTCGTAAAAAAACACCCGTATGAATTGTGAGCTGGCCCTTAGATGCTCCAAAATGTGTATCTTGAATTTATATATTATGTTTTGTTATAAAATTTACAGCGTAATCAATTGAATCATAATTCCTGTGACATTTAAATTATCTCTAACTTTTCTTGTTTTCCTTAAATTTTCGTTTGTCCCAAAAACATGTTTCTTCATATCAAAAATCTCTCGATGTAATGACGTTCTATGATCTATCAAAGTACTGGTAATACCAAATTTCTAAGTTAACTTTACCCTTTTTTCGTTCCTTTCAGAATTCTGTTTTTGTTTTTCATTTGCCACTGAAAATATTCAATTGATTATTACCAGGATTTATTTCGATTTGTCCGCAAGTTTCACATGAACTAAACATACAATCATAAGAGGTAACATCGCAGCTGTATACTTTAATTAATTCAGTCGTAGAGCTATATTTGAACTCCCCGAATATGTTTAGTTTGTTTAGTTTGAATTCAAAATTCCATGCCTTACACATAAAAAGTATCTCTATCCTTTAACTTAGAGCGCATAATCCAATAGGGCTTTTCTCTAAGTAGAGTAGTGTAAGACAGTTGGATACCCGACTCAGCCACAAATTAAGGGTGCAAATTTTTTACAGTATCTAAAAGCAACCGCCTTTATTTTCCTCCTTTGAGACAATCTTTTATATTGGAACATATTCTACTGACTTTATATTTTTCAAAAAAATAATATAATTTTCCCGCGAAGAGCTTGAGTAATTAAGAATGTGGAGGACTTCCTGTCAAAAACCAGATTGTTTGCATTATTCTTATTTTTTGACTAAAATCGCCTCACCATTTTCGAAATTAAAGTGCATTGCCTAAGACATAAATTTTAATGTAGTTACTAGGAAAATTAATAATTCAATCTAGATCACAAACACACACCACTTCATTTGTCAAATTGTCTTTACGGTACTGATCACTAGCACCGTTTGGTACATTTATTTGAAAAGAAACTGACATATTACAGTGGCCTGTACGAAATGATTTGTAGCATTTACCATATGACAGATAGTTATTGTGTTCACTGCCAGGCATTCGAGTTAAGACAGGTGTTGAGAGAACACAGACAGCGAAGCGTCGAAGCGTCACAATTGTGAAACAGAAATTTTCCTGTGTTATTATTATTGTGCGCTTTTTATGTAGTGCAAGTAAACGTTTTTACAAAAACTATAGCCTTTGCATAATATTAGTGACCCCGACGTGATGTCTGCTGAAGGAAAACCTGCAAGTGATACAACTAAAAAGCCAGAGGCAGAAAATACAAAGGCCACTAAAGCCTGTTACTGAAACTGAGCCCACCACAGGAGCCGCAACCGACACCAGAATCGTACAGGAGCCACCAGTTAGCAACAACGACATCGCAAATGTTCGTGTACCACCATTTTGGACAACTCGACCAACGCTGTGGTTCGCCTGCGTTGAGGCGCTATTGCGAGGGCGCAAAATAAGCTCAGACACCGCCATGTCTGACAAGATCGTCAGCGAACTTGATTGTACCAGCTTGGGCGCTATAGCGAACAGCGTGGAAAAATCACCGAAATGGGAAAATATGCAACGCTGAAAACAAGATTGATCAATGTTTACGCGCCATCCAAAGAGGCTCAAGTTCGGACTCTTCTCACCGGCATGGAATAAGGTGACAGCAAACCGTTACGATTGCTACGGTGCATGAGTTTGGCTGCAAAAAGCAAGGTAAGTGAATCATTTTTGAAATCACTTTGGCTACAACGGCTGCCCGTAGATGTACAATCGATTCTCACCTTCGCGGAAACAACGGATCTCACCCGCCTCGCAGAAATGGCTGAAAAATTCTGGATGTCAAAAGGCCTAACGAAATTTGTAAAGTCTCAGATTGCCAAATATCAGAAGAAATTTCGACCAATACTGCAGATTTAGTGACTCAGATTGCAGAATTAAAAGCATCAATCCAAAAATTACGAATACCACCTGCTAAACGCTTCACATTACCACAACCCTTCAGAAGTCGAAGCCATTCTCACAATCGAGAAAACGAAAGAAAAATCTGCTTCTATCATCAAAAATTTGGGATAGCTGCTCGTCATTGTACGTAACCATGTAACTTTCTGGCCCCATCGTGTGAGATGGCTCGCAGTCGCTCCGCAATAAACCTTCTTTTTGTCGCTGACAAATTAACACAGCTTAAGTTTCTAATCGACCCAGGTGCAGACGTGTCAGTCATATTCGACTTCCATCGCATAAAGACAACCTTGAAAACAGAATTTAAGCTTTACGTGGCCAATAAATCTCAGGTCGACACTGATGGTGAAAAGTTGCTAACATTAAATCTCAATTTACGTCGACAATTTACGTGGCTATTTATAATAGCAGACGTTACACAGCCAATTATAGGTGCTGATTTTCTAAAAGAACACGGGCTCTCTGCAAATATTGCAAACAGACGTCTTGTAGACTCGAAAACGAAACTAACAGCCGCAGGAACCGTATCAACTCTACTCACAGGATCTATCTCTGCATTGATCGAAGAATCGCAGTTCCACGCATTACTGAAATCATTCCCAGAAGTAACAAATCCTGGTCTAGCGAAAACTAAACAGCACTCTGTATGACACCATATCATCACTACTGGCCCGCCGGGAGCAGATTGCCCGAGACGACTACCACCAGACAAGCTGAAAATATCTAAAACAGAGTTCTAGTATATGATGGATAAGAACTACTGCCGCCCATGGGCTAGTCCTTTTCATCTTGTGCCCAAGAAGGAAGGTTTCTGGCACCCATGCATGAAAATTATCGTAAACTAAACGCGATTACCATACTCAATTGCTATCCCATGCGACAAATTCAGGAAATTACATTAGATCTCACAGGCAATTGTATATTTTCTAAAATAGACTTGCTTCGAGCATACTAGCAAAACCCACTCGCCGGTGAGGATGCCTCAAAAATGGCAGTGGCAACACCGTTTCGCCTATTTGAATTTACGGTAATGGCCTTTGGTCTCCAGAATGCCGCCAAAACCTTTCAACGGTTTGTTGACAAAGTGTTGCGCAGATTGGACTTTTGTGTCTTGTGTTTTGTATCATCTAACTCATTCGAAAAACATATGGGCCATCTTCGTATCGTATTTGAACGATTAAAAACTTACGCAGTGATAATCAACGTTGCATAACGTGTCTTTGGCGTCGAAGAAATTGAGTACCTGGGACACAAAATAAATAAACATGGCATTTTGCCATCTGATTCACGAGTTCAAGCCATCCGTGATTTTTAATTACCAACAACTGTCAACGGCGTAGTTGCCGTTTGCTGGGCATATAAAATTATTACGGGAGATTCATCCGTATTGCTGCCAAACTACAAGCACCACTCCACCAATACCTCCGCAATGTAAAAAAGGCGACAAATGCGTTATTCAATGGTCACCCAGAAAGCCTTTAACGATTGTAAGGAAAGCCTTGCGAAGGAAACATTGCTAGTACATTTTTTCCATCATTGCCATTACACCTTGTCACCAACGCATTTGATGTTGCTATCGGATCAGTTTTAGAGCAAAAAGAGATGGCAGTTGACCACCATTAGCTCACTTTCGACGAAAGCTGAATCACGCTGAATCAAAGTAGAGCGTTTACGACCAAGAACTGTTGGCTATTTACAGCAGTTCAAAACACTTTTGACACTGGCTTGAAGGCACACAGTTTGTTATCAAAACGGACCACAAATCGTTGATATACACTTGCCAGAAAAAGTATCCGCACAACATCAAAAGAAAGCAACATATTGTGAAATTCATGCTAGAGAAGGCTGCTACATTTAAATATTTAAGCAACAAAATTTACTCATTAAAGAAACTATCTTTTCGATAAATTTTACCTGTGGAATCCTTTAAAAACTAGATTTTACAAAATAAAAACAAAAAAGCCGCACTTAAACAAACCAGAAAAAGTATCCATATATGACAATATTTATTGGAAATATTCAAATATTTATTTATATATCAGGGCTTAATAGTTTGTCAGGATAACATTTTCATTTAATGAGCTCCTTAAGTCGATTTTGCATGGAGTGAACCAATTTCGCTATGTCCTGCCTGATAATTTTGCCCCATTCATTGACGATGACATTTTTCAACATTTCCTTCGAGGATATGCTGTGCTAACGAATCCTGCGCTCCAACAACTCCCACAAATGCTCAATGGAATCAAGGTCTGAGGATTGGGGCGGCGTACACAGTAGATGTTTTGTATTGTAGAGCAACCAAAGCTTCACATTGTGTGCTTTGTGCTTGGGATCATTATCTGGCTGGAACCAGAAATCGTTACCAAGCCTCATCTGCTGAACGCTTTGCTTCAAATTCACCTTCAAAATATTGAGGTAACCGTATTGATCGATAGTTGATTCTATAAACATAAGTTGGCCAACTCCTTTTGCTGCCATACACACCCAGACCATCACACCATCTCCACCATGTTTCACAGTTGGTACGAGACTTTGTTTTTCGAGGGCAGTAACGCTCTTCAGCCACACTAAGTTTCTTTCTTTAATGCCAAATATGCAAAATTTGTTTTCGTCAGAGAATAAGACCTATTCCCAAAACTCTGGTGGCTTGTTTTATATATTTTTTTGTGCAACCCACACGTTTCTTCCTGTTCACTTCCGAAATGTATGGCTTCTTACGTGCTATGCGTGAGCGATATCCATCTCTCTTTAATATTTTTCGTATGGTATCTTCGTGGAGAACCTTGCCAAAATAGTCTTTTATATTTGCAACAATTTTGGGATGTAGTCACTCGAAAATTCGTTTTAACTACCTGCAAAACGTTTCTTTTTTTGCGTTCAGTCAATATGGAGGGTCAAACACAACGAGGCTTTGACAAAATCGAATCAGTTGTATTAAATGTTTTCCCCACATACTGGACAGAGGAGTGTGTTCTGGCACCTATTTGATCAATTTCGCGCAAACGTTACCCTTCGTTCTTGAGTTTAAGCATAATTTTCCTCTCCTCAGCACTGATTTCACAAATTTTGGGCGCCAGGATTTATTCTAGTGCACAAAAATTAAAAAAAACTGCATTCTCTTTTAAACCTATTGCCGGACCTTAAAAAAATTAATATGCATTTGCATATGTCATCGAGTCACATGCAGAATCCCCTGGTTTGTTCTGTGCGGATACTTTTTCAGGTCTATTTTGGTGTCATAAATTGATATTGTTTGAGTTTTAAGTCTTTTTATATAGTAAATATTATGTAGCATACTGGGAATCACACAAAAGTGTAGATTTGGTGATATTATAAAAGAATGCATTTAAATTAAGTGGACATATCCTTTTTAATACAATGACAACTTTGTTATCTTGCATGTACGGATACTTTTTCTGGCAAGTGTATGCGTTCAGTCAAAAAACAGAAAAATCTTCGCCGAGAAAAATTAGGCACTTAAGTTTTATATCGGAATTTTGTACCCGAATCGTCCACGTTCATGGAAAGGAAAATATTGTAGCAGATACGCTATCAAGAATCAAAGCGATCTACCTGCCATCTTCATTGGCCACCCACGAGCTGATAGATGGACAACGTAACGACTAGAAACAATTCATCACTTAAACTGCATCCACCACCTATAGAGGAATATGGAAGTTTATATTGTGATACGTCGACGAACAATATTCGGCCATACGTAGCATCAACTCTGCGTAATCGAGTTATGTTATGAATACCTTCCACAAATGCTCGCACCCTGGAGCCCGCACGATGATTTAACTGTACATAGAAAGTTTGTTTGGTCTGACATGAAGAAAGATATTTGAGCGTACACACGCACTTGTTTACCATGTCAAAGATCAAAGATTTAAAGGCATACAAGAAACGATATCCAGCAGTCCGATACTGGACAAACGATTCCAGCAAGTACGCCTTGATATCATCGGACCACTGATAACAGCCAATGGTTATCGCTACTGCATAACGATGGTTGACCGATTTACACGCTGGCGAGAAGCAGTTCCTGCTTGCGACTAAGCAGCTGAAACTGTCACATGTGCATTTTACACTAACTGGGTATCGAGATTTGGAGGGCCGCATATAATCACAACTGACCAAGGAACTCGATTTCAGTCCGCGCTTTTCTCTTCTCTTTCCAAACTTTAGGAATGTAAACGTACGCGTACATCGCAGTATCACCAAGCATCCAATGGATTGGCAGAGCTATGGCATCGCACATTGAAAGCCGCCATCATGTGCCATGAGCAGAATTCTGACTGGCCTCGCATCCTGCTGACCGTTCTCCTAGGACTCCGAAATTCATACAAGGAAGATCTAGGCGCAAGTTGCACCGAGCTCGTTTACGGAACAACTTTAAGACTTCCTGGAGAACTCTTTGTGAGCGATGACAATCTGTTGGATCCGCACGCTTTTGGATCCATGTTAAAACAGCAGATGCGTGAGTTGTGACCTGTTCCAATCAACCACGGCAATGATCGAACGAAACTCGTACATCATCAATTAAATTCATGTACACACGTTTTCTTAAGAGTTAACGCCGTAAGAAAATCGCTATGTCAACCGTATTCAGGACCAGACAAACTGATCAAACGAATTTCAGATGTACTGTTTACGATACACATCGAAGGTAGACAAATCAACGTCACCACCGAACGAATGAAGCCAGCCTTCATTATCGTCGCCACTACTCAGCAAACCAAAGCTCCAACAGACTCCGCAACAAAGCGAATAGTTTCTACACCCGAAAAAAGAAAAACAATTTCATGGGAACCGATCATAGCACGACCTCATACGGCTGTCAGAACATATCCGCCTGCAAAGCGCCATCATGGCAGCGGGAATGTCACTCAAGAGGGAGCAGTGTAGCGTTTCACATATGTGATAGTTATTCGGGTTAAGATAGCAGTTGAGAGAACAAAGACACACGCCAAGTATCGAAGCGTCACAACTGCAAAACAAAAATTTTCCTGTGTTATTATTATTGTGTGTTTTTATGTAGTGCAAGTAAACGTTATTAAAAAAGCTATAGCCTTTGCATAACAGATCCATGAATAGTCGGACAGCATTGCCCTCTAGGTGCGGCAAATATGTAAAATATTCAGAAAAAAAATCCGTGAGTATGCTCTCGTAAATTTGTTGCTATATTGAATTTTTCTCGTTTGAATTACGAGGAATCGTGAACGGACGCGTTCCCGGAATGACTTTTAAAGTTTATTTCATTTAATAGAACAAAAAAGTTTCAACTATTTTTAGATATAATATACGAGTACATAAAGTGCTGTGAATTACTCATGATCCCGATGCATGAAATAATGTAATAAAATATGAACATGTAATTAAAAAGCGAAAATCTCTTTCTTTCTGTGATTTTAACCCAGTAATGATTTCTGAAATTAAAAAAAGAGAAACCAAACTCCCCGAGTACCTTTCACTTTTGTTTTTATATAAATTATATGAAGGTATTTCAAGTATTCTCCCATATACCCTGCAAGCATTCATTTGCAATTCAGAAAGAGTATCAAAATATACCAAACCAATTATACCTCGAAGCTATATTGCTTATTATCGTTGTCAGGGTTGAACTGAGTTTCAAATTTCCTGTAAACATTGAAAGGTCCTTAAGGGAAAAGTGCACTGCAAAACTCTTTTAGGTATTTCACTAATAAATTTGCTCATATTACTTTCATGAATTCAAAATAAAATTTCACCCACGAAAGCCTGACAGAAATGTTATACTGAAAATTTCCTCTGGCTGGCATCTATCTATGATTTTAAAATGTCATATTTTCGAATTACCATTATAAAGTTAACTATGTGAATTTGACGCTAAAGTACTTGCAGCAAAATATGGCAAAATAGACAGGATGTCCAAAACAGTTTTGTTTGCTGTTTACCTGAGCAAAAATAATTTAATTGGTTTTGTTTTTATTTATTCACCAGGGCTTTCAATGAATAGCATTGAAGCGTTAAATTTTAGTTTATAAAAATTTTCATGAAGCATACCTAATATTTCCAGAGCAAGTCCCACGTCCTTTAATATACGAGTTATGGTATTTATGGATACATTTGTGCATATTTGTCTATGCGAGCTACAAAAGAAATTTCAGAAGTTGCGTATGCATACTTGAAAGTACATAAAAAAGCTTTCAAAGGAAGATGTTGATGATAACACATAAACAAATTATTGATTAATCATCCCTCTACCTACTTTATGATACAGTGGAAATAAATTGCCGCTGTTTTCCATGTTGAAAACCCTAAAAAGCTGAAGTTCATGCTTGAATGAAATGTATACTTTGAAAAAAGATGGCAGGGCTCATCAAATTAGCATCAGTTGAATTATTCAGTGGTGATTGAAATAGAATACAATTTAAAAAAATTCTGAAGAATAAGAGTATTGTAAGAGAAAAATTTGCGACATGCATTTCTTTCAGGTAAATTTCTCGACAAGAATTTACTTATTGCGGAGAATAATTTATATTCTCTATCAAAAACGTATTGCACATGTCATTTTTTACATTTGTAGTAATAAGCAATTAAAACAACATATTTTTTTTCATTTTTTACCTACCATGATTTGTTGAAGGGTTTTTTATTCAACTCACAAAATTTTAGTATAATATATTCTAATGAATTACAGAAAAAGCTGTTAATTACGAATGAAAGATTAAAATTTTCCTTAACAAGCCCTATTTCCATTTTATTTTTCAGTCATGTACCGATATTTCGCGGACTAATTATCTTCTTCCTCAGTGGCAATATTCTGAAGCTATTACTTCTTTACATTGGCTTCTATTGCAAAAGTTATTGTCAAGTCCACATAAGGTCATTATAGGACTTTTTTAGTAATGGTGTTTCAAGGGTGGTTAAGGGTGATAAAGTTGACTAACGTCAAGCATTTTACAGGCAACTTACGTATTACAATTACACGATGTTCATCCTATTTTCTTCCGGGACTCTCAATATCCATAAACTTTCGCATGCATCTAGTTAATCCTCTCAGGTAATTTAATGTTTTTCTGCAATCATATGCCTCACTTCTGTTATCGAATACTATCTTGCTGTTTCCGTTGAACCTCGTTTTGTCATTTGTTCTGCCTCTTTGATGTGTTCTTGAAACCTGATTTTCGCTAATTGTTTTGTTTGCCCGATATAAATCATGTCGCCCTCCAGATAAGTGATTTTATAGATACTTCCTTTTTCTTCCTTGTCCCTCATATCCTTTGCTGATCCTAGCGCTACTTTTAGGCTATATCTTGTGCTGGTGCAGGCCGGATTGTTTTCCGTCTTTCCTATTATCCATCCGAGCTTCTTCGAGGTTGCTGTATGCGTAAACAGAACGCTTGTTGTCTGTTGTTCCTGTATGAACAATGTCGTCAACTGATTTTTCATTGCTCCTGTTCCTCTTTTCGTATCCTTTGTTTGATTGTTTTCCTGCTGTACCCATTTTTAATCGCTGTATCAATAATGTATTCTTTCTCCAATTGCAATCGCTCGTTTGTCATTGGTACTGTAACCACCCAGTGAACCATCGTATTATATACCGCCATTTTATGTCCATACGTGTTGTTTGACTCTATTGGTATTCAGGGGCCGTTCCCTTCCTGTGTATGTCGAATTTAAGTTTTCCTGAGCCTTTAATGGTTTTGATGTCCAGGAAAGGTAGTTGGCCGTTCTTCTTCTCGATTGTAAAGCCTATCCATGGGTGTTCCTCTGCTTCTTCTTTTTGATTACCGTATTGAAGTCGTCCACGTACCTGATTCAAATGGTTGGCATTATCCCCTTGTTTTCAAGCCCCGTCTCCAACCAGTCCATGAAAATGTCGCTTAAAATAGGGGAGAGAGGGTTATCCATTGATGCTCCTCCTGTTGCTTTGTTGTATCTCCCACTAAACACAAAATAATTGTCACTAATGCATAAGGTGGCTAGTTTTGTATAGCATCTTACACGTTTTTTCCATTCCGGGGCTTTATCGTGTTTGAGCGATTTGATTCTTGGAACAGTGAAAATATCAGACGAAGATAAAATGGTTTTATATGACGTTAAGTTTCTGTTTCCGATAAAGCCCCCGAAATGGAAAAAACGCCACCTTATGCATGAGCGAAAATCATTTTGTGTTTAGAGGGAAATACTTTAAAGCAACAGCAGGAGCAGCAATGGGTTCACACCCGTTTTTGGGGGACCCCCTTAAAAGCCTTTGCATTTTTTTTGACTATGGAACTTTCACCAACCAGAAATTTCTGAACAAAAATTGATCCCAGTAGCTTCTATAGTTCCTGAAAAAACTTGCTGTGATGTACATATATTGTCCACGTATTGTAGACGATAAAATGATATTTTTTAGAAATTTTCCCTGCATTTATCTATATGAAGGGCTTTCCATTAAGGTCATATCAATTTTATCTATTAATAAAACACAGAAAGATTTGAGTTATTGAGTTCAAATTTATTGTGAGCGTAGTCCAAGCACTACAGTTTATAAATGAAATTCGATTTTGCTGATATGACCACCACGAGCCCGCTTACAGTAGTCGATTCTTTGGATTCAATTTTCTACCAGTCTGGCACACATTTCGACCGGAACGTTGGCAATTTCACGTTAGATATTGCATTTGAGCTCATCTTAAGTTTTTGGCTTGTTGGCATATACCAGTGACTTGATATAGCTCCATAGAAAAAATCCAATGGTGTTAGACTGGACCATTTCTCGAGATAACACGTTCACCAAATTCAACTCTCAATAAACCGATTGTGAGGCATGTAGTGTGGCTAACGGTACCGTTTTATTGAAACCATATATTTTTTTTGGCAAATTCATCCAATTCTGGCAACAAATAATTTTCCAACATATCACGATAGCGCTCTCCATTGACGGTAACCTGACGGTGGTTTTCATCCACGAAAAAATACGGCGAAATCACATCGCACCAACTAGTAATTTTTTGCAGATGCAACGGTATCTCAAGAAGCACATGTGGGTTTGTTGCTAACCGATAATGCATATATAGCTTATTAACGCAGCCAATGAGCCAGATAGGAGCTTCATCGCTGGAGATGATTTTTCGACGAAATTCTTCTGTTACATGTACAACTAATTCTGCAAGCTAATGTCACAATTATTTTCACAACCATTAAGAACATCATGGTCAACAAAAGAATTTACTCGAAAGTGAAAGAATCCACCAATCATGATCAACATCTGAAAGTGACGTCACTGCACTTGCTCGAATATCCCAGGTAGCTCTCGTCAGAACATTCGCCAATGTACGAGAAACGGGTGAAATGGCTAGAGACCCTATATAAAGGCCAGCTGATTGAGTGGGGGATTATTACAACCGCCATATTATAAAACTGCGATAGTGTGGAGTGCAAATTAACAGCGATATTGATTGTGAAGTGATAGACAGTTGAAGTAAAAATTGATAGACAAGTTGTAAAATAGTGAAATCCATTATTGTGCATTTTTTAGTAAATAAATTCTTTTAACTTAATTTAAAAGACAGTGCGTTTTCACTTTCCCCGAACATTAAAATTATTGACCGCGAACCATAACACGCGACAGTGGTGTCAAAAAGTCAGAAAGAATGTTTTGAAAGTGAAAATTAGAACATTTTTATAGTGCACAATAGTAAAATTTAACGTGGAAACTGGTGAAAAATAGTCGAAACAATAAAAATACCACGAAGCTAACATTAATGAATTTACCATGGCTGGTGAGTTCCAGATAAGGCACAGAAGGTGGAGAAGCAGAGACACCAAAATCAAACAAACCAAAAAATGCACTGATGCAAATGTTAATGCTGATGCAGCAAGAGCAGCGACACCAGTCCTCCAGTTTAACTGCGTGGCTAAATGAACAATCAGTGAAGCTAAGTGAACAATCAGCGAAGCTAAATGAACAATCATCAAAGCTAGACCAGAAGCTAGACCAACAAGCATTCGAAATTAAGGCAGACACCACACAGAAGCTGGAGGAACAATCAGCGAAGCTGGACCAACAAGCGATCGAAATCGAGGCAGATTTCCAGGAGCAGTCAACCGAAATAAAAGTGGAGCTCGGTAGTCTGAACAAGCAACTTAAATGCGTTGAGGAAAAGGTTTACCAGGTCGAGGAAAAGGTCAGCCAGGTCGAGGAGAGAATCAACAATGAGATGGAAAAAGTGAAAAAGAAATCGGAAGCAGCGAAGGTAGCAGTAACCACCTCACCAGTTTCGCTTACAACCGCAGCGCAAAGCTCCTCCAGAAATGTGAAACCACCAATATTGGACGGGCAAACGGTCTGGAGTATTTACAAAACTCAGTTTGAAGCCGCCAATAGGGCAAATCACTGGAATGAGCAGGAACGATCAACTGCACTAATTCTTGCTCTAAGAGGCCCAGCTGCCAAGCTTTTGCAGACGATCCCCGTTGAGTGTCACTCAAACCCGGCTGCTATAATGAATGCGCTCGACATGCGTTATGGAGACGATCACCTGAAGCAAATTTATTGATCACAGCTACAGCACCGGAAGCAGAAGTCTGGCGAAACCTTACAGCAGCTAGCACAAGACATATAGCGACTGGCATTTTTGGCTTACCCAGCTTATGACCCAGAACATCAAGATGACGTAGCAACAGAAGCATTCATCAGTGCATTGAAGGACCAGGAATTGCAACAAGCCGTGCATTTAGCTCAAAACCAAACGGTTAAGGACGCATTGGCTTACAGTGCGAACTTTGAGGCAGCAAAAATGTGACTCGTACCACTGCCCGGGTTCGCAAGGTAGTGACAGGTGAGTGTAGTTGTGAGCGCGTGGAAATTGAATGAAAGCCGCAGGCAAATGATGCGCATAGATGCTAGAATTGCGGTGAGAAAGGGCACTTGCAAGGAGATTGCAAGAAGCGACGAAAACCGAGCTATTTTCCAGGGTGGAGGAGATCCAGTCCGAGTCAGGAGCCCAGAATGGAAGCCCTTCAAACTGATGGGGTCAACTTCATGGGGCAGAGGTTGGCTAGGAGGAGCGACGTCCCCGGCACTACCATGACTGTGTCAAGACTACATCGTGGAGAAGCAGACTTGTGCCTTCCGGGTCAAGTTGATGGAGAACATTGCACCATAACAATCAACACTGGTGCAACCCGATCGATTATCCGACCAGACCTAGTGAGACAACAACTTCTTCACAAGGGCAGAATTTTCTCACAACGGACAGCTACGGGAGAAACTGCAACTGTCCATGGAGAGGTCAACCTCCAGATACTGTTGGGAGACCTAGCGTTCCGACATAATTTTCTAGTTGCGAATATTATGGATGACTGTATTCTCGAAATGGATTTTCTGCGACCATATGGAATCACGTTGGGCTTGGGCAAACGGGTCTTGAAATGGAAGAATGTCGAAGTATTGATGGAGGATCCCAGCGCCCAAACTCCCAAGATGAATGTCGTAGTATGTACCGGGCTAAGCTTGATGGTGATTCTGGAGATCACCGATCTTATCTGATAGAGCCAACGAAGACGTCCGCATTGCGCAGTTTGATTGTGGGACGAAGCCTTGTAAGATCTATATGGGACGGATACGTGCCGGTTAGAGTCCTTAACACCACAGACTCAACCACGAGCATCAAAGCGGGAGAAGTCATCGGCAGCTGCCAGCCTGTTTCCACCATCACCTCTTTGGAAGCCACTCACGACAATCATTTGAAAAGGAGGCAAGACGCAGTTAAAGCCTGGGAATCCACGTCTGCAATATTGAAGCAGGTCAAATTGCCGGTGCAGCTTTTTAAGCGAACCTATGATCTGGTCACCAAGAACAGCGACATCTTCCCAACAAGCCTGGATGATCAAGGCCGAACGAGTATGGTAACTCACGTCATAGATACAATAGGAGCCAAGCCAATTCGACAAGCATCGAGAGGTCTTCCTATAGCCAAACAAGAAAAAGTGGGCGCACTGATCTCGGACATGAAAAAACAAGGTGTTATCGAACCTTCTGTCAGTCCATGAACCACGCCAGTAGTTCTAATGAAAAACAAGTTGGGTAGACAGACCTATGCTCATGTCAGAAGGGTTTTGTACTCAACTTACAAAATGCAGTAACCAGCAACGAATAAAATCAAGAAACACGTCAAAGACGATTTTATTAGAGAAAATGTGAAATTCGAGGATCATACTATTATTAACAAAGTTGAAAGAGTTTTGACTTCTGAGGTATTTGTTAGAGTTATACCCATAAATATCCCCCTTGATAATTTTTTCAGATTTTTTAAGATCACGGGTGTCCATTCGCGAGGGAGGAAACACATTTTTCATGTATTTCCCCCCTGTGCCCCCACTGAAGCAAAAACTGTCTGTTTGAGAACAGTTTTGAAAAGCTCTCATAGAGAACTTTCAGTTGATACTCATATCGACTACCTTTCATGAAATTTTTTTCCAGGGGTCACTTCTCTGTACTGTAATCATCGATTCATGGCCTATTTTTTCGAATCCTAGAATGGTTACAAAGCCCTTTTGCTAGGAGCTCTCTCCTGCCTCTTCGACTTGTTTCAATTATATGTACTCATCTTCATGATACCTATCATTCCTGCAATTTTCATGCAAATCCTAGCAAAGCTGTAGTTTCTAAGTCGGTAAAAAGCGCATATGGCTCCATAGCCATTTGTTTCCATAGTAATACAGGGCACATTGTTCCATAGTAATACAGGAAAATTCAAATCGCTATAACTTCGTCAAATACAATTCGATCTTTATGAAGCTTTCAGAAAAGATCAATCCTATAAAAAGTCATCTGTTTGCAAAATTTTATTGAATTTAAGGGTACCGTTTAGATTTTATTCAAGAAAACATAAAATCGATAAATCATACTATTACTAACAAATTTGAGTGAATTTCGACTTCTCATGTATTTGTTGTTGTTGTACTCATTAAGGCCTACATTCATGATTTTTTTCAGATTTTTTGGATGGAAGGTGTCCAATCGCGAGGGGGGGGGGTACGCGAAAAGTTCGAACATTTCCCCTTCCCCTGCCCACCTCGGTACTCATAAGGCAATTTTAAGACCTGTTTTGAAAAGATCTCATTGAGACCTTTCCAACGACACCCTACTCGACTACCAATGGTGAAATTTTTTTTTTGAGGGGTCACCTCCCTATATGGGGAGGCCCCCCTTAAACCCCTTTAAATAATTTTTTCACCCATGAACTTTGAAGAGATCACCACTTCTGACCTTTCCACAAAATTTCATGGCTGTAGCCTCTATAGTTTCGGAGAAAAAGTGCTGTGACATACAGACGGACGGACGGACGGACGGACGGACAGACGGACACAGGTCGTGATTGCAATAGGGTTTTGTATTTTAGTACAAAACCCTAAAAAGGATGGTAGCACTGGTTTTTGTGTCAACTAAGGCAGCTTAATGACGTCTCTAAGAAGGAAAGTTATCCGCTCCCACACATCGATGACATCATGGACGCTTTAGCCGACACAAAATGGTTTTCTACACTCGATCTCAAGTGTGGCTATTGTCTGGTAGAAATCGACAAAAAGGACTGAGAGAAGACCGCATTTTCAGTTGAGACCAGATTATGGAAATTTGTGGTGATGTCATTTGGGCTTTGCAACGCTTCAGCCTTTTTCGAACCCTAGATAACATCATTTTTATCGGGAGAACGTTTGAGGAGCTTGTGCGATACTTAGAAGAGGTTTTCTCCCAATTGCTGAAGTAAAATACCTGGGACACGTCGCATCAGCAGAAGGGGTCAAAACAGACCCTGGGAAAATTGAAGCTAGCCAACACCAAATAACAAGCGCCAACTACGAAGTTTTCTGGGTCTGGCTACTAACTATCGAAGATTCGTCAAAGACTTTGCCAAAATAGTTAAGTGTCTCCATCAGCTAACCGAGAAAATGTATGTCTGGAAAGAACAATGTCAAGCAACCTTTGAGACTTTTTAGTAGAAGCTGTGTGAATCACACGTACTGGCATATCCGAAACCTGGAAAATGTTCGTAGTTGACACTGATGCGAGCAACGGCGGGATGGGAGTTGTCCTTTCCCAGCAGATTGATGGCAAAGAAAGAGTCCTCTCGTATTACAGTCGAGTTCTTTCAAAAAGTAAGAGGAACTACTGCGTGATCAGGAAGGAGCTATTGGCTATAATAGAGGCCACCAAGCAGTTTCACAAATATCTTTATGGCCAGAAATTTGTTCTTCGAACGGACCATGCAGCACTGAGATGGCTACTTCGCTTCAAAAACCCCGAGGGACAAGTTGTGAGATGGATCGAAAGATTGCAGTCATATGACTATGAACTTGTTCATCGAAAGGGCCGGGTTCATGGAAATGCTGACGTCCAATCTCGTCGTCCATGTCCAGCTAACTGCAAGCATCGCCGATGGATTGGGGGAAAAGAACCGCCCGTTGGTCTGCGATTGATAACGGCCGAATTCGATGAAGGTTGGTCATCGGAGGAGATTCGAAATGCCCAGTTAGCCGATGAAGACATCAGACCATTGCTCGCATAGAAGGAGGCAACTTGGTGACCTGAGTGGAAGGACGTTTCGATGCACGGCGAAACCCTGAAAAGTTATTGGGCATAATGGAACTTACTTCAGGTGGAGGGTGGCGTACTCAAGCGGAAATGGGAAACGGCTGATGGCAGCTTTTATAGGATGCAAACTATACTTCCCAAAAGCCGAATCCGCAATGTGGTTAAGGAGATGCACGAAAGATCCTCCTGGGTGTGAACAAGATATAGCGAAATCGCGGGAAATGTTTTACTGGCTCCACGCTCGAGAAGACGTAGAGTATTGGTGCCGTCGATGCTCGATTTGCACTTCCGACAAAGTCCTAAAGCGATGACTGAGAGGACAAATACAAACCTGTAACGTGGGCGTGCCATTTGAAAGGGTTGCTGTTTATATCGCAGGACCCTTTCATGAATCCGAATGGGGAAATCGATACACGCTAGTTGTGGCCGATTATTTCAGCAAGCGGCTAGAGGTCTACCGCATTCCCAACCAGGAGGCAACCACGTAGTCGAACAGCTAGTATTAAATTGGGTCAGTAGGTATGGCGTACCTTGTGAACTACATTTGGATCAAGACCGAAATTTTGCGTCACTAGTTTTTGGCGAAATGTGTCAGCTGCTAGGATTATGGAAATGGAATGGTCGAACGTTTCAACGGCACGCTCAATAAACACCTGACCAAGATGGCTGACGAGAATCAAAGGGACTGGGACTGACACATCCTGCTAATTTTGATGACGTATTGAGCTGCCGAAGATGCATCGATGGACCAAGCCCCAGCCAAAGTCATTTTTGGAAAGACTATTCGTCTGCCAGCTGATATAAAGTTTGTAACACCCCCTGAGGAAACCCAAACGATCTCAAAGTATGCAAGTGAGCTAAGACAACGGTTGAACCAGATACATCGGACAGTGCGAAAACACCTCAAATCGGTTACTGATCGCATGAAGACCAGCTATGATTTAAAAGCAAATTCTACTGGCTTCCAGCAAGATGACTTGGTGTGGCTATATAACCCACAGCGGCGGAAGGGTAGGTCTCCAAAATTGCAGCATAATTGAGAGGGACCATACTGGGCTACAAAGCGAATCAAGGACGTCGTATATCGCATACAGGAACACCGTAAGCCAAGAGCTGGATCACCTTGCCCCATTTTACATCCAGGAAGAATTGATTACAACTGGCGACACATCTTTTTGGGGCGAAAAGATTTGAGGTGGGGGCAGTGTTACATGTACAACTAATTCTGCGAGCTACTGCCACAATTGTTTTCACAACCATTAAGAACATCATAATCAACAAAAGAATGTACTCGAAAGCGAAAGAATCCACCAAGCATGATCAACATCTGAAAGTGACGTCACTGCACTTGCTCGAATATCCCAGGTAGCTCTCGTCAGAACATTCGCCAATGTACGAGAAACGGGTGAAATGGCTAGAGACCCTATATAAAGGCCAGCTGATTGAGTGGGGGATTATTACAACCGCCATATAATAAAACTGCGATAGTGTGGAGTACGAATTAACAGCGATTTTGATTGTGAAGTGATAGACAGTTGAAGTAAAAATTGATAGACAAGTTGTAAAATAGTGAAATCAATTATTGTGCATTTTTTAGTAAATAAATTCTTTTAACTTAATATAAAAGACAGTGTGTTTTCACTTTCCCGAAACATTAAAATTATTGGCCGCGAACCATAACACGTGACATTTTATTTGCTTCAAGCTTTGCCAGAGCCTAATTGGAGAAGTTTCGGTATTTTGAATGGTCAAGAGGCTTTAATTCTTGCATCAGTTTGATCTTGTAACCATGTAGGCCAAGATTTTTCCGCAAAAGACGCCACTGTAATATTTGAGCGATGCCCGATTCTTGAGAACGACGCGGAATTGGCTGATTTGGCTCATTTCAAATCGATGCACTCTTTGGCACCGGAACATCAAATAGTGAAAATTTGGGCTCAAACTTATCCACTATAGTACGTACAGCCTATTGGGTGAGACGATTACTAAGGCCGAAAACTTGAGTAAGTGCACTTAAAGCTACAACCACCGGCTCAAAATTTCAGCAGCAATTTTCGGTAATTTCCAAACGATGCTCGTTCGTAAACTTTCTTCTTCTTCGTAACACTAGAGCCTCTCTCGGGCCCTTGCTTCCTGCAAGTAGCGCCTCCAACTGTCTCGGACCATTAACCGTGACTTATATTTTTGAAATCCGAGCAAACTGAGTCAAACCATCGATTCCTCGGTTTCCCCACTGGTCTTCAATTCTCCCAACGAATACTTTTTTGGGTATTCATTGTTCGACCATACGATTCATATGTCCAGCCCATTGCAGCTTCCGCAGTCTTCAAAATTTCATACAGCTCATGGTTGTATCGTATTCACCATTGATCCCCGTCTAGCTTTGCTCCGATTATTCGCCTCAAGACCCGTCACTCAAGGCGTTCAATATATTTGCGGATGCTTGGGTTAGAGTCTATGTTTCACACCCATAGCATAACACAGGTCTTGTCACAGATTTGTATACTTGGAGCTTTGTTTTCCTGTGTATGCAGCTGGTATTCAAGACCGTTAAAACTGAATAAATTATTGTATTTACAAGCTGTATTGTTCGGAATATTTCGTCTCTTTGATTACTGGTGTTCGTTATTTATGCGCCTAAATACACAAATTTGCCAACATTTATACTGTATTCGCCAAGCGTGATATTTTGTGTATATGAGGTATTTTTGCTCGACTACGTCATGAGCTTTGATTTATTTTCATAGATTTGTAGCCCTACTAGTTTTCCTTCGCTGTCGAGTTTCAGGAAGAGTTCTTTGGCAGTTGTTAATGACCGTAACAAAATTTTTATGTCGTCCGCATAGGTTGCTGTTTGGCTCGACTTGTATAGTAATGTACCTCGAGTATCGAAAGGTAGCTTCCTTATGACGTACTCCAAAGGCTCCAGAGGCCAGCCCATCTCTCGGCTTTAGTCCGATATTTGTTTCAAAGGCATCGATGAGTTGCTTATTGATGCGGACTTTACCATCATAAAAATGTTGACTTTAAATAATATTTTGACATTGACAGTTTATTAAACAAATTGACCAAGTAGGAGAGTGTTTCTACCTTTCTGAACATTAATATTTTATATGATTTTATATAATTGCTGAATTTCAAAAAATTTAAAGGTACAGTTTTGATTTTATGGCAATAAATTAAAATCTAAAAATTGTATACTACTACAAGTACTAATAAAGTTGAGTGAATTTCAATTTCGGAAGTAATTGTTACCGTTTTGCTTATAAAGACCTACCTACGTGTTTTTTTTAGGTTTTTGGGCTCAAAGTTATCCAATCGCCAGTTAGAGAGGAGCTGACGCGCAAAAAAAACTTTTTGACCTCCGATTCTAAAATTTCTAATCAATACCTTTCATTTAATACCCTACTCGACTACCTTCGATAAAAAAAATCTTAAGAGCTTTTTTGTTATGAGACGGGACCCCTTAACAAATTTTGAAATGTTTAATAAGACCTAAACTTTTGAGAGACCACCAATTCTGACCTTTTCACAAAGTTTGAGTTTTCTAGCATCTATAGTTTCTGAAGAAACTTGCTGCGCACGGACAGATGGACAGAAGGACAGACGGACAGACTAACGGATGAACGGACAAACAGGTCGCGGAACTATTATGTCTTTGAAAAAAAAATGTTTACTAAGACCTAAAAAGTTTAAGGGTGCGATCATATACAAGAACTCTACATAACTTTTTTACCTTTTCGTAATCATTTGCAAAACACACAAAACACACTCCCAGAGTGCCTTACTTCTATTTTTTAACCGACTTCCAAAAGAAGGAAGGTTATAAATTCATCGCGTATATTTTTTTTCTTTTTTTTTGTATGTTCACGCATAACTTTTAAACGGAGATAGATAGAAGAGTCCTGTTTTTGGCAAATGATACGTCTTTCTTCCAGTTAGGTCCCGTTTAAAGGATAAGAAATTCAAGTAACGGTAAAGGACTTTTACCCTTAAAACTAAAAAATTTCCGACTTTCACCCGGATTTTCCAGTATAACTGATCGACGAGTGTAAGGATTTTGATTGTAGACGTTTCAAATGAAGGATAACATATTGATCTAAAATGTATCGGAACAGAATTGTAATCCTTCCAAGGACTCTGTAGATACTAACAGTTCAATATGATACATTGATGTCGAGAAATTGAGTTTAAATAATTTTTCGCACGAAAAGTGCCAATTAGTTGGCAAAGTTCAAGGATTTGATAGAGATACCAAGCGCTTTGGTGGCGAATGATAAAAGTTATCAGTATCCTTAATTTTCTGCATAAACTTTACATTTTAGTCAATCATTTCTACCGCAAATAACCAATAAATTACTTCTAAATGTGGCATAAACACAATTCAACAATAGTTAGAGGGAACATTTCAGGATGCTTTTCTCTTCCGAAGTCATCCTTTGCTTACCGATGAGCTTAGTAAAGGATCCTTCTCACATCCTTAGATGTAAACGTTACACATAGGACTTGTAAATTCCCCGAAGAAATAATAAGGACTGAGTAATTTCAAATTATAGAGTTGATTCGTTACTTTCCACTTAATATTATGCATTATAACATATGCCCAGAAATCTAAAATTAGTTATTTCCATACTAAAGACCGGCGAGGATCGCAACCTAAAAAGAGATACTTTTCCTTCTATAACTGATCATAACTTTACATATGAAGATGAAAATGTATAGCCGAGTTTTCATTGAACTATAGGGTATAATTTCATGAGAAGTCAACTGAAAACGAAGGCGATGGTTATCGAATAAAAGTAAACGAGTTGAACGATTTAAAAGGATCTTTTTAAGTAAATTTCTTGAGATTAATTCCGGAGCAAACTTTATGTTTACATACCTGTATATAAATAGATATGTCGATATATGTATATATATATATATATATATATATATATATATATATATATATATATATATATATATATATATATATATATATATACGTGTGTGTGTATGGTTGGTTGTATGAAGATAGGATATAAAAAAATTTGTGCTTGGAGGTCGCAACTTTGCTTCGATTTTCGCCATAGTATAGCTCCAGTTTGTACCAAAACTGGTGCAAGAATTTATTCAGTTGTGTGAAAAAGCTAACAATAAAAAATTCAAAGTGGAACAATTTGAAACGAAATGGCGGCCGCTCATAGGTCGTAAAAAGTTGAACGATAATAAAGCACAGATCAGAATATAAAAATGGTGGCTAGGCGAAGTTCGAAAGTTTCTCAAAGCCACAAGCCATATTGGATTTTTATAAAATACCAGAATTAAATTCGATTCCTTTGAACGCTGCAGATTTTAGCCTAGCGGTTGCGCATTGCAGTTATATTTTAATATACGAGTATATGATACAATGTATTTAAGAAACTGAGTTTTGAAAGGTTTGAAATGAAAAAATTTGCCACTAAAAATGGTGAAATGAAAAACTTTTAGAAAAAAAAAGAAAACCGACTTCGAAATGCCCTAAAAAGGATGAAATAAATTTTATGGGAGCGATGCCAAATCAAGTTCCCCATTTCAACATAAATACTTCCAACAACTGCACCACCACAAAAGAATGGGGAAAATATGATATAGCACCCCTTCCATAAAATTTATTTCATCCTTTTATGGGCATTTCGAAGTCGGGTTTTCTTTTTTTTCTAAAAGTTTTTTATTCCTTTTTCATAAAATTATAGGTGCATCATATGCGTAAGAATTATTAACAAAAACTTGATGAAAAGAGTGGTAATGAATTCACTCGATACTTCGTTTCTGGGAGTATTTAAAAAAAATACTGTAAATTTATTGCAATTATATTATTTATAAATATTGGATGTAACCACGATGGTTTGGTTTGGTCAGGGTGATTATTAGCTTATGGTGAATATCTATTCACATTTATTGAATTTAAATTACTTGAATTTACTAGGTTTCTTAAATTAATATTTCCTTTTCTATTTAATTTACCCCTAGTTAATTTAAAATTGATCAAGTCCTGATCTATAGAATCACTGATGGAAGAAGCTTCGCTAGTACCATCGGCAACTTTCAGTGTCAGTTCTTTTTTTCGTCAATTCTATTCAAAGTATTTTTAGCTAAAGCTACTTTAACTGTCCTAAGTTTATTATCCACAAAAGGAGCTGTTCAGAACATTTCAATTTGAATTTTTTTTTTGGTCGTGTTGTAATCTTCCCGACACTAGATGGAATATTGAAAAGTAATTACACCTCTTCTCTTGTTTCCTTTGGTTTTTGACTTTCTTTTTTTATCTTGAACTTTCATTCTCCCTTCTTTTCGAATTTCTAAGTTCTTCTCTTTTCTTAACATTCAATGTCAAATTTCACGTTCCAATAAGAAGTGCTCTCTTCTAGGTTGATGCTAGGAAACCTTTCTTGAATTTTCGTATTGCAATTTTCAAAGGGAAAGCCTCCCTTTTTGGAAGCTCTTTTCCCGTTTGAAGTTTTTTTTTTCAATAATCGTTGAAAAATAATTAAACAGAAATGTTGAATTATCAAATTCAATAGTTGAAAAATATTGACTTTAAAACGAAACTCGTCTGTTCGCTAGGCAATTGCAAAGTCAATTCATTAAAAATACGTCCAATTTGACACCCGGTAATAATCATGTCATGAAATTTTGACTAGTTTTCGATGAAGTATGAAACTTTTGAACTTTGCAAAATATAACGGCACAACAAATCGCTATTTTGAAATGTGTCGTTTACATTGCAACCAACCTCATATTAAAATATAGTTGTTTAAGAATTCCTAAATCAACTTAGTCTTCATAATTAGAGCATATGATACCATTAGGGGTCAGATAAGATCGTAAGAAACGATAGGGTAATAGGTGATGGGAGAGGTGGCACCGCGATATTGGTTCGAAGACCCTATTGTTTCCAAAATATTGAAAAAGTCGAATTCAAAAGCGTTGAATCTCTTGAAGTGTCCGTTATCAAAATTTCACTGCCAGGAGGGGATAAGATCTTCGTTATCTCTGTCTATGCAACTGGTGGAACTGTTCTCAAGCTCAAGGAGGAACTCAATTCCTTGTTTGAAATACTCGAATTGAACAGTCTTCATAAGTATTATATTCTTGCCGGTGACCTGAACGCCACGCATACATCATGGCTGAACACCACCAATAATCCAAGAGATGTATTCCTCACATTGTGGATAACAGATAACCAAATTGAATACAGGTGCAATCTATATGGGTCGGAGTTCCTAACATACCCTAGAACAAATTCATATTTGGACCTCTGCATTGCTGACGCAAGACTCGAATTCAGCTTTAATAATCCTCAACGGAAACTGCAGGAACTTCCTTACGATAGCGACCATAACGCAATCGTAATGGTGATCAATCATCAAAGGGATGATTTCTTCCTCATTCCAGTTCAACTTGAAAATTATCGGTTGAATTTCAAAAAAACAGACTGGGGAAAGTTTCAAAAGAAATTTAGTCGGGAGTACCAGAACCAGTATCCTCCTTCTGATGGTGGCAACTCTTGCTCAATGGTTCCTAATGACAGGAATCTAAATAACGATGAAATAGGTGTCTATTTGTCGAAGTTAGAGAAGCTGACGTTGGAAACGGTTGAGAAAGTAGTTCCCAAGATTAAATATCGAAACAATATGGAAGGATATGAAACATCAACCATCGCAAGGTTGAAAAGATTGAAAAGCCTTCTTCTCACACGCGTCAACAATACTTATCGACGATTTTTGGACTACAACCATCTCTCGTTGCCTTTGTTGAGATTACACCTGAGGAATGTCCGGAACTTAATCCGTTCATACTTCAGGAGTGAGGTCAGCAATCAATGGGCAGAAAAATTGAGGGGTATTAGCCCACAGGACCCAGACGGCGTTTTTGCGAAAGTGAATAGCATATTCCGCAAGAAGTCTCGAGTGAAGGTATCAAATCTTGAAGTCACTAGTGATGAGATAAATCTTCTCGATAGGGCTGGTATCGAAATTGATAGTACGACTCCGGATAGAAACGGAAACAGGATTATTTTTGAAGGGTTGCAGAAACTTGCCCCGATTGGAACACATTTTGAATTGGTTCTTCTAGCAAACCCTGAGAGAGGGAACGAAATTTTTTTAGAGGTCGTTGAAGCAAAAGTTTCCGACTTCAAATCAAGCGTGAACGGCCAATCAATTCTTCATTTCAATGAAACATTAACATCTGACCTCATACTGAGCTTGAATCTTATTGATTATTTTGTCAGCTATGAAGACTTGTGTTTCATATTTTGCAAGATAAACAACGAGGAATCATGTGGTACTGATGGTATTCCAAATGTAGTTCTCCGACATTTGCCTGAGGTTGCTATTAGAAATTATTGCATATTGTTCAACAACATGTTGAGCAATTCATATTTCCCAAATGAGTGGAAAAAGGCTAAGGTATTTCCGATCTTCAAGAAAGGAAAATAATCTTCATGCCCTAAAGGCTATCGCCCAATCAGCTTGCTGCATAACATCAGCAAGGTGTTTGAAGTGATACTCAACAGAGCATTAAACGCCCAAATTGAGGAATATGCAATACATGTAATAACTAAGGTAACCTCAGACATCTGTTGGAAACTAAATGATAGACAATGTGCTGGAGCATGCTTCATTGATATGGAGAAAGCCTTCGATACGGTGTGGTTAGATGGACTAGTTTTTAAACTCCTTCAGGACAAGTTCCCCAGACACCTTGTCGCCATAATGTGCAATATATTGTACGGGAAATCATTTCTTATAACTGATGGAAATCTGACAACAATGCGCGAGTTCAATGTCTTGAATGGTCTACACCAGGGAACAGTTAATGCACCTCTGCTCTTCTCAATCTTCATTCGCGAGCTATTGAACGGCTTTGATTTTCACGTCTCGCCAACACGATCATTGGTAGCCTTTGCTGATGATCTGATCATCTATACCGCAGACCGAAAAGCTACAATAGTTCAGAGCGATCTCCAAAAAATGTTCACTGATGTGCAGCTGTACACTGACAATCAATGCGCAGAACTGTGTAACAATCTTGTTTCGGACAACGCTGAAGGGGGTCAGTCAAGACCTGAAACGTAATTGGAAAGATTTCCACATCATGGCTGGCGAGGGTAGTTCAGAACGAGTTCCACATAAATCCTGTTCTCGATACCTCGGTGTTTATCTCGATCAGTATCTGTACGATACTGCACATGTGAAAACCATGCTCAGTAAGACACTAAAAGTAGTCATGGCCCCACGAAAACTCTTTCATTCCAAATACATTGATCAAAAGGTCAAAATTATCTGTTATAAGACCCTGGTTAGACCAGTTTTGACATATGGATGTCAGATCTGGTACAAACAGAGTGCAAGTACTATGGAAAAATTAAGAGTTTTCGAAAGGAAATGTCTTCGTGCATGTGCTGGTTTGTACAGAAAGCCCGAGACGGATTGGAAACATTATATATCGAATAGAAGAATTTATCAAACTGCTCAAGTGACGAGGGTCTATATCTTCATACTGAAACTTCTTTGGAATCATATCGCAAGATCTGTGACTGTGAGTGAAAACCCTTGGATCCAGAAGCACTCGTGTATTTGGACATGAATCGATACGTTTTTGATTCTGACGGCGTTCCAGTCATATATCACATATATCGACGGGCCACCGATAAGAAGATAAAATATCCTCCGAGTTTGAGTTCACGAGACCAACAATTCCAATGAGAAGGCTCGTTGAAGCTGATTGAATTGAGACGGCGCAGTCCAGGTATTGGTGGCTGAGTGACAATATCTAAATTATTTGTGTTTTTTCCAGTTTTTGTGTTTTTTGTTATTTAGTTTTTGAGTTTCAGCTCATTATTGCTACATTTAGTATTGTTGCTGATTTGTGTTAAAAATTAGGTATAGGTTAGGTATATGTTATGTTTATTGTATTAGAGATAAGGTTAAACGCTTAGGTTAGGAAGATTGTTATAGAAGTTTTTAGTATAAGATAAAGTTTTTGATTTCATTTTATTAGAATAAGGTTAAAACATATTAGGTATAGGATCAAAGTTCACTGTTGTGTTAAGATTCTAAATAATTTTAGGATAGTGTTGGTTGGTTTTCTCTCCTTTTTCCAATTGAATTTCAAAATATGTAATAATCTTAATTATCTAAATTTGTTATAGTTTTTTTTGAAGAAATATGTTTAATGATAACGTATAAATTTAGAGAGCCATTTGGGCCATTAAGTTTTTTATTGTTATTATTTGGAATTTGCTTTATATTCTTTTGAAATTTGTAACGATTAGTATTAACCTTTAACTACAATCGTGGGGTAGTTTTCTACCCCATCTGATCTTTTTTTGCTTGTAATTAAGATCGTGTTACGGTGTGTTCGTGGAAACTTCACGTAATCTCAGTTGACATTGGGATCTCGTGGAGTGCAACAGTGTGTCTTGTTTCATCAAATAGCAACTTCGGTAGGTATACGTTGGGGTAGAAAAGTACCCCACGAATGTGGTTACGTTAGTGTTTTTTTCTATCGTCTTTCTTATATATGTACTTTTTTAGATAAAATGGCGCGATATTTGACCGAAGAATAAATCGCAAAAATTTTTGAAGAAGAATTTTCAGAGGACGACGGAGAAGTCGCAGATGTTTTTGGAAACGATGATGAACTGAGCGATGCTGTGTCAGAAATTATCGATGATGACTCAGAAAGTGAAATCGAAAGTAATGAAGATGATACGAGTGAAGAGTGACGAGAACAAGATATAGCCAGAGATTCGAGTATTTTTCGGAAAAAATCGCAACTTTTCGAACAAGGGCTCACAACATTGTGCTACATTTACCCGGCATTAAAGGACCCGCTGTTGAAAAACAGAATTTGTCACCTCTTCAATCATCGTCCTTGCTTATCACGAATGATATGATTTCGTACATTACCACACAAACTAATGAGAAGGTAAGCGAAATTTTAGAAAAGAGGACTATCAGTGACCTGCCTGCATTCGCTTGTCATTCTAATGACGTGGAATTCAGAGCCTTTATTGGTCTTCTAATACTGAGTGGTATATTCAAGTCCAACCATGAAGACGTGCGTATGCTGTGGGCTACTGATGGAACTGGTCGCAATGTTTTCAGGGGTGTAATGACTCTGAACAGGTTCTTATTTCTGCTATCTGCTCTGAGGTTTGATGACGTACAAACTCGTGAAACAAGAAAAGTTACAGACCGTCTGGCTCTAATTGCTTATATATTTGACATGTTCACGGAGAACTGCAAATCAAATTTTAGGATAGTGTTGGTTGGTTTTTTCTCCTTTTTCCAATTACATTTTAAAAATATGTAATAATCTTAATTAATTGAATATGCTATAGTTTTTTTTGATGAAATGAGTTAATGATAACGTATAAATTTAGAGAGCCATTTGGGCCATTAAGTTTTTTTTTTTTTTGTTATTGTTTGGAATTTGCTTTACATTCTTTTAAAGTTTATAACGATTAGTATTTAATAAAGCGCTCTTGATCTTGATCTTGATCTACAAATCAAATTATATTTGTTCGGAGTATTTGACCGTGGATGAAATGCTGGTGCCTTTCCGGAGGCGATGTAAATTTCGAGTATATATGAAATCAAAGCCTACACGATATGACATAAAAATTATGAGCATGTGTGATGCAAAAACTCATTACTTATACTCCGCTTTTATATACCAAGGAAAAGAGCAAACAAGATGAAATGAGCAATCAATACCTACGAGAACAGTTTTGAGACTAGCAGAACCTTTCTTTGGCACAAATCGAAACATAACTGGAGACAACTGGTTTTTATCAATCGAGCTAGTAGATGCTTTAAAAATCTGCGGTCTAACCTACGTTGGAACCATGCGTAAAAATAAAAGAGAAATCCCGAAACAGTTTCTACCTCAGAGATCAAGACCGATTGAGTCATCTTTATTTGGATTTGTTGCCGATAAAACACTGGTCTCATACGTGCCCAAGAGAAACAAACCTGTTGTCTTAGTATTCTCGATGCATCATTCGTCGGATATTGATGCAACATCCTCGAAACCTGAAGCCTATCTTTTATAACTCAACCAAGGGTGGCGTGGACTCTCTTGATCAGAAATGTGCGACATATTCTGTTGGCAGAAGAACTCGACGTTGGCCAACTACTGTTTTTGGAGCAATTTTGAATATAGCAACAGCCAACAGCTTCGTTATTTGGAAAGCACCCAACATAGGTAGTAAGTTACGTCGGCGTGATTTCATTAAAGATATAGGAATGTGCCTAGTAATGCCTCATCTTAAAGGGCGTAGCAATAACTCGAATAATTTTCCAAAGGACTTAAGTAATAAAATTTCCCAGCTTCTTGGAGCAGAGCATGAGGCAGAAGCTGGAGCGAGTAAGCCAAAGCGGTCAAAAATTGCTCGTTGCTACATATGCCCACGTTCAAAATGTGACAACTTTACTTGCAAATCACATTTAAAAGAAATGAAACTCTGCAATAATTGTGATGATTGAAAACCAGGCCTCTATATTTTTGTTTTTCTCTTTAAATAAAATGCTTAATCAAGAAACGAAATTTTACATTACTTTTTTACATGAATATGAAACCATAGGAAGAACTTCCTGTCAATATTTTTATGGTTGGTCAAATCAAAAAAATTGTTTTTGTTAATTTTAATTTCAATTTGTCTTAAATTCAAAATGGTACATAAACGTTTCAAATAATTATGTTTAAAAAATTTTTTCATATAAGGATAAATGGTCCATATTTTTACTGAAAAAATATGACTGGCTCGGAAAAACGCCACTTTCGTTGTAATTATAATGTGTTTTGAAACAGTCAAAAATAATTTGAATTCAAAGTAAAACATGAGCTATATTCCACTCAAAAATTTCTTTAAGTATACAATATTTTGCGATACATACGAAAATATTTATTGGGGTAGAAATCTACCCCACGAATGTAGCTACGTTGGTTAAAATACCAAATGTAGTTACGTTGGTTAAAATACCGAATCTAGTTAAGGGTTAAATAAAGCGCTTTTGACTTTGACTTTGGAGTCAGATAAGAAATGACATCTTGTGAACAAATACAAGTTGATGACATTTTTGAAATAAATTGGATAAAGCCAATATCTGCAAGTAGTGTTTATCTGACGCCTAACGAGGCAATGCCATCTTTTCGAACCAAACTCGATGCCCTGGAGGACGCTGTCTCGAATACAAAGGGCCACATGCTGGTCGGGGGAGACTTCAACGCTAGAGCCATTGAATGGGGTATGCCATAATCCGACCCAAGGGGAAAGCAAATCTTGGACATGGCGGCAAGAACAGCGCTTTTCGTCCTAAATACTGGTAACACCCCTACTTTCCGCCGCTGGGGTTGCGTAGGAACCATCCCCGATGTGACACTCGCTTCGGAGTCCCTGGTACCTAGAGTACACAACTGGCGAGTACTAGAGGACTACTCGGCTAGTGATCACCAGTATATAGCGGTTGAGATTCACGACGGTGCCACTCTGCGTGCATATGCCCAAACTTCAATCCTCGGATGAAGGACTAGGAGGATGGACGTTGAGAGGTTCGCTGACGCGCTTACGGCAGGCGCACCGTTGCTGGGAGCTCCGCCAGGGAGTGGAGGGCCTACAGCCAAGGACTTGGTGAACTCAACTATGAGTACCATCATAACTGCTTGCGAGTCTTCCGTGCCCCGTCGGAGACCCCGACACGGTAAGCCTCCAGTATACTGGTGGTTAAACGAGATCGCCGCACAAAGAAGCGAGTGTCACAAACTTCGGTGAGAGGCCAAGCGGGCGCGAACACGGGAGGAGGCAGACACTAGGCTAGCAGCATACAGGTCCGGCAGGAAATATCTTCGCAGGCTTATTAACAAGATCAAGGCCCGATGCTGGCAAGACCTCGTGGACGATGTAAATAGGGACCCGTGGGGCCTAGGTTACAAGCTGGTCATGCAAAAACTTGGTGCCCAACGGAAGCCCTGCTTACATGAAGCAGAGAAGATGGCCGAGATCGTACGAACACTATTCCCCACGCACCCTGTGCGTGTCAATCCAGCTCATGCACAAACACCATTAGAATGCTCACCTTTCACAATGATGGAACTGGAGCAGGCAATTCTATCCATGAAAGCAAGGAAGGCACCGGGACCAGATGGCGTTCCTGCTGAGGTTTTGCGGCTTGTCTACAAGCTTTGTCCTGACTTGTTGCTCAGTATGTTCAACGCTTGCCTTTACGAAGGTGTATTTCCGGAACGCTGGAAAGTTGCGAGGCTCGTACTGATCAGCAAGGGGAAGGAAAATTCCGAGTTGACGTCTGCATACCGCCCGTTATGTATGCTAGACACGGCTGGGAAAGTGCTCGAGAAACTCATCAAGAGAAGACTCACTGACGCGGTCCGTTCTGCCGGGGACCTATCTCCACGGCAGTATGGTTTTAGAGCATGTCGCTCCACTATTGACGCGATAGCAGAAGTAGTGAGTGCAGTCCAAAGAGCGGAGGCTCACTGCCAGTCAAACAAAAGGGTTGTGTTGCTCGTGACGCTTGACGTCAGAAACGCCTTCAATTCCGCTAGATGGGTGGATATTCTGGAAGCACTGGAAAACTCTTTTCAAGTTCCAGAATATCTGATGCGGATTTCGAAGAACTACCTGACAGACCGGAGCCTGCTCTATGAGACGAAGGAGGGTCGGCGGAGGATGGAAGTTACATCGGGTGTTGCACAAGGCTCCATCCTTGGCCCAGACCTGTGGAACATCACGTACGAGGGGCTACTGAGAATCGAGCTGCCGGATGAGTCGCGCTTGATCGGCTATGCAGATGATGTCGCGGCGCTAGTTGCAGGACGCACTGTTGAACAAGCGCAACTCAGACTGGGTATGCTAATGCGCCGAGTGAGGGATTGGATGACTGCTCGCGGGTTCAGCCTAGCACTGGAGAAAACCGAAGTAGTCAACTTGACAAAAAAGAGAATCCCTAGAGTAAGGATGATCAACATTGGGGAAGCACTCGTAGAGACTAAACTAGCAGTGAAGTACCTGGGCATTTTGATCGACTCGAAGATGCGTTTCTCCGAGCAAATCAGGGCAATATCTGAAAAGGCTGCAGCGAGTGTTTCGGCTCTCAGCCGACTAATGGCCAACATAGGGGGTCCCACGTCATCAAGAAGGAGACTTGTGATGAGTGCAGTACAATCTGTGCTGTTGTACGGATCGGAAATATGGTGCGAGGCTCTCAACAAGGAGCTGTATCGAAAGCACTTGGCACAGGTGCAGCGACGAGGAGCGCTGCGGATTGCATCTGCATATCGGACTGTCTCGGAGTCGGCAGTGCTGGTCATCGCAGGAGTGATACCCATTGCCCTCCTTGCCAAGGAGCGCCGCAGAATCTACCTGCGGAGGAACGAATGCGACAGAGATGCTGTCGCCCACGAAGAACGAGAACGCTCACTCAGTGATTGGCAACAGTCCTGGGTGAGCGATACAAAAGGTAGGTGCACCGCACGCCTTATTGGTGACCTGAGGCCGTGGCTCAATCGAAGGCATGGGGAGACTGACTTCTATCTAACTCAGCTACTGAGTGGACATGGATACTTTCGGTCTTACCTGCACAAGATTGGTAAGTCACGGTCTCCTGACTGCATATTCTGTGCTGGAGAGGTCGATGATGCCTACCACACATTTTTTGTATGCAAGAGGTGGGAAAGGCAGCGCCGTGACCTCATTGAAGAAATGGGAGATCCCTCTCCGGATGAACTCACTGGAGAGATGCTCACATCCGTTGACAAATGGAACTGTGTGGCACATTACGCTCGGGCAGTCCTTAAGATAAAAAGGAAAATATATGAGCGCCTGGAGGCGTCCAGGGCGGAGGAGTCTCTTTTCTAGAAATCCCTCTCCCTTCCCCTCCTTCGGCTGGAAAAGGGATCCCTGTAGCCCGGTGGCACCTAAACGCGTAGAGAAACGAGGCTTAGCCCGAAGTTATGTGTCAAACGGTTCCAGGCTAGGTTCTCAGATTGACAGGGGAGGTGTTTAGTGGGTAGTCCAAGGGTATCCTCCATGGGAGTCCCACACTGCCAGACTCGGCGGGCGTAAATGCCTTCACCTCTCTACCACAAAAAAAAAAAATAAAATATCTGCAAGTAAGTATGTATTCAACTGCCCAAATTTATTTGTGCCGAAATAAAATTAGCATTCAAACTGAATATATCTCAGGTTACAGAGACAAAAAAGACAATAAAAGTAAATAAAATAAACATTCTATTCCACAATCTTCATCTAGACCCATTTTTGCTATATCCTCACTTCACTTCTTTTCCTTCTCCCACTCTCCCTATTCAAAATGTCATTTTCTTTCAACGACAAATAACAATGCTAAATAAAAAACACAATTCGACATCAAACTTCATTTATTTCTTGTTCATGTTGTGACGCTACAACGAAATCGAATTAAATCACTTTAATTTACGCATATTAATTGCGAGTTGCAAATTGAAAAAGATCCCGACATGAAAGCTAAACTGACATTGAATACGCCATTTTAATGGAATTGGCTTTCCTTCCTCCTTCCTACAACAAGTGGGAGCCGAAATGTAATAAAAAGACAATTTCTTTCATGAAGATTGTTTTTCAATAGAACATGAGATGCTCATCATGTTCAATGTCAAGGGATTTTTCTTTATTTGATAAAGGCGTAGAGTAACAAGACTTTGCCTTTGCCGGGAAAGTTGATACTTTTTGCGGAACAAGGAAACTTTTGACAAGGGTTTCCAAAGAAAATACTGCCGGCGAAAATATAAAATGATATTTTCGAAGTTGTCTTGATGAATGCGTAGCAAAATAAACAACTCAATAAAGCATAGAAATAATAAATGTTACTTCAAAAGTTTTGCGCGGATTGCAAGGAGGATTTGTTATTAAGATCTCCATAACCATTCAAAGACGTCCGAAGTAAACTTTTGTTCTTTTAAAGTTTTAACGATGTCATGGTGCAGTTTATGCTTGGAGTGCATAATTTTATCTTTGAAATTGTTCTGAATTTCGTGGACAAGCCCTCAGGACCAGAGATAAAAAAATCGCAAAGTTAATTTACGTTTTGCAGATGTTTCTATGCAGGTTTCACATTCCAAAATATGGAATATCATCTGTGGTTGGATTAAATTTCATCTGAAAAATCGCAAGGATATTAGCTTTCAAACAATTCAAGGGATAATTCTTTATTACTGTCTTTCTTTCTTAAATTGACAAACTTTGTGCTATGAACCTTATCCTACTCAAAGTTACAAGCAGTGGTGAGGTAACATTTAAACAAAATATTGTGTGACATTTGCCGAGTCTTGGCTCTAACATAATTTATTCGTGCAAAGGTGAACAAAGGTTGAATTTCACTCGTAGATACCTTGAAGAGCAAGGAGCAGATATAAAGCTATTTATTTTGGGAGCAGAAAGGACAAATAGAGAAAACTTGATAAGGATACGTTCAAGCACACTGACACATGTTACAAACAAAAGGTTGTAAGAAGCAGGAACCCCGTTTGCGTAAATTATTATTTTCAAGGTGTTTTCACATGGTCGATGGGTGTAACGAAACAGATTGAATTTATCGCTCCCAGTTGGGACATCTAAATAGGAGGATTAGATTAGAGATTTGTCCAAATAACTTGGTTCCAAAAATAAATATTCTAATAAATTCGAAAGGTGGGCCTGGAGGTGAATAATCTGTTTCTAGTGAGTATTTGAAAATAATTATGAAACGTTAAATGAAAAATGAACGTAAAACTCTAGAATTTAAGTGAATCTACTCGACAATACTTTTGCGTATTATAGTTCGTGGCTGATAATTTCAATGTTCCGGGAAAGTGAAAACGCAGTGTCTTTTAAATTAAGTTAAAAGAGTACATTTACTAAGAATGCACAATAATTGCTTTCACTATTTTACAAATCACACTTAAGTTTATTTTTCACTTGTCCTATCAATTTATGTTGACAAGGTCTTCAAATATATCACGAAAAACCGTTACTTCACTATCAATCAATATCGCCTTCAATTCGCGCTCTACCTTATCGCAGTTTTTATTATCACCGTTTAACTATATTCCTCTTCATTCAGCTCGCCTTTATGTAGGGTCTCTAGTCATCCAATTCATTTCTAGTATATTGGCGAATGTTTTGACGAGAACTTCCTGGAATATTCGAGCAATTCTGAATACCCGCTGCAACGTCACTTTCAGATATTGATCATGGATCTACTTGGTCGATTCTTGTGCCTTCGAGTACATTCGTTTATTAATCATGATGTTATCAATAGTTGCAACAACATTTGCAACAGTAGCTTGCAGAATTTTTTGGAGATGTAACACTGCTCCCACCTCAGTTCAGATGTGTCGCCAGTTGTATTTAAGTCTCCCTAGATGTAATATGGGGCAAGACGGTCCAGGTGCATGATTTTGATTTTGGCTCTCGGCTGACGGTGTTCCTGTATGCGATATACGACGTCGTTTATTCGCTTTGTAACTCAGTATGGTCCCTCCTAAGTATGCTACAACTTCGGATACCTACCCTTCCGTTGTTGCGGTTTTCTAAGCCACACCAAGTCATCTTGCTGGAAGCCAGTAGAATTTGCATTTAGATCATACCTGGTCTTCATGCGGTCAGTAGCCGATTCGAAGTGTTTTCACACTGTCCCATGTATCTGGTTCAACCGTTGCCTTAGCTCACTTGCGTACTCCGAGATCGTTTGGGGTTTCTCAGGGAGTGTCCCGAACTTTATATCAGCTGGCAGACGAATAGTCTTTCCAAAAATGATTTTGGCTGGGGCTTGGCCCATCGATGCATGTTCGGCAGCTCTGTACGCCATCAAAAATAGTGAGATATGTCAGTCCCAGCCCCTTTGGTTCTCGTCAACCATCTTGGCCAGGTGTTTATTGAGTGTGCCGTTGAAACGTTCGACCATTCCATCGGATTGGGGATGAAGCGGTGTTGTCCTCGTTTTTCGTATTCCGAGCAGCTCGCACATTTTGCCAAAAACTAGTGACTCAATGTTTCGGCCTTGATCCGAATGTAGTTCACAAGGTACGCCGTACCTACTGACCCAATTTAACACAAGCTGTTCCGCTACAGTAGTTGTTTTCTGGTTGGGAATGAGGTAGACCTCAGGCCACTTGCTGAAATAATCGGCCACAACCAGCGTGTATCAATTTCCCCATTCGGATTTGAAAAAGGGTCCAGCAATGTGTACAGCAATCCTTTCAAACGGTACCCCCACGTTGTACGTTTGGATTTGTTCTCTCAGTCGTCGCTTTGGACCTTTGACGGAAGTGCAAATCGTGCATCGCCGGCACCAGTCCTCTACATCTTCTCGAGCGTGGAGTCAGTTAAACCTTTCCTGCGATTTCGCTGAGATCTTGTTAATACCAAGGTGGCCTTTCGAGGATCCTTCATACATTTCCTTAAAATCATCATGGATTTGGCTTTTGGATAGTATAGTTTGCATTCTATAGGAGCTGCCGTCCAACAGTTCCCATATCCGCTTCAGCACGCCACCCTCCACCTGAAGGGAGTTTCATTGTGCCCAATAACTTTTCAGGGTTGCGCCATGCATCGAAACGACCTTCCACTCAGATTGCCCAGTTGTTTCCTTCGATACGAGCAATGGTCCGATGTCTTCATTGGCTAACTGGGCATTTCGAATCTCCTTCGATGGCCAACCTTCGTTCGAATTTAGCCGCTATGACTCGCAGATCAATGGTTCGCTCCTTTTCTTCAATCCGTCGGCAATGTTTGCAGTTAGTTGCACATGGACGATGAGATAAGGCGTCAGCGTTTCCATGAACTCCACCCTTCCGATGAACAATTTCGTAGTCATAAGACTGCAATATTTCGATCTATCTCGCAACTTATTCCTCGGGTATAAGCTCAGGAAATTTTTCTAACACTTTAATCTGTTAGAAATGAACACTTTGAGTTCGTTTTAGATTAATGAAATAAAATTTAAATTCCCTTATTGACCACAAATATTGATTTAGAATAAAAAAAACCCAGAGGTTGATGATAAAAAAAACGATTTTTTATTCTAAAACACAAACAAATGCATTTCGGACGGTATTGCCGACCATCTTCAGCGTTATGCGTGAAACTACTGAGGAAAAAAAAATTGAAGTACATTATCAATTAACGGCTTATTGATTCTATATAATTTAGTCGAATTAAATAAAAATGAAAAATTCTGTTATCAGACGATCGTCAATATACAATAACTGCACTGTAATGTGTTAACCACATATAATATATAATAATCTATGCAAAGTAATAGTAACCGTTGACACATTATTTAGCCAATTGAAATAAACTTGAATTTATCGGGCTGTCGTCGATATTAACTAGATTATCCGTTATATGCATGAATAACGATTCATACGCGTCGAGTTTTCGCGGATTAGCTACTGTTTTTAGCAATTTAAAATTATTTATAAGCGATCCCGTGTAATGTCTTTCTGTGTTGTTCAAATTGAATGCATGTGCAGCAATCCCTTTGTTAATGTCTTTGTTTTTAATGTATCGTTCATGTTCCTTCAGGCGAACTTCAACAGCACGTCTGGTTTGTCCAATATATTTTTTATCACATTCTGTGCAATAAACTTGGTAGATTCCGCTTTTTTGTTTTGGCGAAAAAGGATCTTTCGTAAAACCAAGTAATGAGCAAAGCTTGCGGGCGTTGTTATGCACAATCTTCAGATTCACTTTTTGAACTCCTTTTTAAGAGGGTTGGAAATCATAGGGATATATGCCAAGGTTACACGCGATTCGTTATTGTTTGCTGTATTTTTTGGTTGAAAAGGGTTTTTTGCATGTATTTGGCAATCAATTTGTCCATTAGCGCTTTATTGTATCCATTAATTTTAGCTAAATGTACGATATGCTCATATTCGTGCCTATAGTCTGCCAGTGATAAGGACAATCGACACATTCGATATATCATCGATCTAAACGCTGCGATCTTATTCTAATGTGAACGAAATGAATCTTTGGTGATATATCCCTCGGGGTTTTGAAGTTAAGTAGCCATCTCAGCGATCCATTGTCATGCATTTTTGGCCATATAGCCAATAGCTCCTTCGTGGTCACGCAGTAGTTTCTCTCACTTTTTGAGAGAACTCGACTGTAATACGAGAGGACTCTTTCTTCGCCGTCGATCTGCTGGAAAAGGACTACTCCCATCCCGCCGTTGCTCGCATTGGTGTCAGCTACAAACATTTTTCCGGGTTTTGGATATGCCAGAACGTGTGAGTTACACAGCTTCTCTTTAAGTCTCAAAGACTGCCTGACATTGTTCTTTCCAGACACACGGACGATTTTTTCCGGTTGGCTGATGAAGACACTTTGCTATTTTGGAAAAGTATTTGACGAATCTTCGATAGTAGGTCGCCAGACCTGTTTGATGTTGGCCAGCTTTTCATGGCTTCAATTTGCTCAGGGTCTGTTTTGACCTCTTCTGCTGATACTATGTGTTCCAGATATTTTACTTCAGCTGCGAAAAGAATACACTTGTTGGGACTAAGTTTCAGGTTTGTTAGTCGCAATCGGGAGAACACCTCTTTTTAGTTCCCCACATACGCTTCGAACGTTCTCCCGATAACCATGATGTCATCTAGGTGCACCAAGCAGGTTTTCCAGGTTAGCCCTCATAGCACGTATTCCATCAGGCGCTCGAAGGTGGCTGGAGCATTGCAAAGCCCAAATGGTATCACCACAAATCGCCTCAATCCAATCCCAACTGAAAATGCGGTCTTCTCTCGGTCCATCTTGACGATTTTTACCTGCCAGTAGCCACTCTTGAGATTGAATGTAGAAAACCATTTTGCGACGGCTAAAGTGTCCATGATGTCGTCGATGCGTGGAAGTGGATAACTATCTTTCTTAGTGAAGTCTTTAAGCTGCCTATAGTCGACATAAAATGAGTGCTACGATCCTTTTTCTTTATTAGAACTACTAGCGCGGGCCATAGACTGACAAAACGCTCGATAACACATTGTTTTTCCATGTCTGAAATCAATGCGCTCACGTCTCTTTGTTGGACTATTGGAAGATGTCTCGGTGCTTGCTGAATTGGCTTTGCTTACTATATATCTATGACGTGAGCCACCATACTCGTTCTGCCTTGGTCCTCCGGGCTTGTTAAGAAGATGTTATTGTACTTGGTGGCCAGGTCAGAGACTTGCTTGAATAGCTGCACTGGCAATTTGGTGCCCTATGTCTTGCGTCATTTTCCAATGATGGTCGTGAGTAGCTTCCAAAGAGGTGATGGTGGTAACAAGCTGGCAGTTACCAATGAATTCTCCCACTTTGATGCTCGTGGTTGAGTCTGCGGTGTTAAGGACTCTAACTGGCGCGTATCCATTCCTTACAGGTCTTATAAGGCTTATTCCTACAATCAAACTGCGCAATGCCAACGTCTTCGTTGGTTTTATCAAATAAGGTCGGTGGTCTCCAGAATTACCATCAAGCTTGGCCCATACAATGCTCTCGGCAGATTTCGGTACATCAGCGTCAGTACATACTACCACATTTATCTTGGGAATTCGGACGCTGGGATCCTCCATCATTACTGGCTTCTGAGAGTATTACCTTAACTAAACTGTGGATCATATTACTACACACTGCTAATTTTTGCAAATACTTATAGTCTGAGGTAATGGGCACCGTTCAATACTCTTGCTCCTACTTTGGATAAGCAGTAAGTTCAGGAGCGGGATGCACGGTCTATCCGAGAACAGATAAAAAGACGGGCAGACTTCCTGGATTTTATCGGGGCTCTTTAAGTTAGCATAAACCCATAAAAATATATCGAAGGTACCCCTGATTATAAGCCATTGAAATTTTTAAAAGGTCAAAAGTTCCATTTGTCCTACAATTTTTACGATTTCACAAAGCTTGATGATTACAGCTCTCATAGTGCATGCGCAAATTAGCTGAGACTTCAAAACGAACAATCTTAATTTTGATAAAAGATTAAGATTTGTAAAAAAGTAATAGACCAAAATATATACTTGCGGATGCTTGGGTTAGGGTCCATGTTTCACACCCATAGCGTAACATAGGTCTTATCACAGATTTGTATACTTGGAGCTTTGTTTTTCTGTGTATGCCACTGGTCTTCGAGATCGTCAAAACTGAATAAAATATTTTATTTGCGAGCTGTATTCTACGGCGTATTTCGTCTCTTTCATTGCCCGTTTTCATTATTTTGGCGCCTGAATGCACAAATTCGCTAACATTCTCCATACCGTATTCGTCATGTGTGATATTTTGTGTATTTGAGACGTTTTTCCTCGACTGCGTCATGGGCTTTGTTTTATTTTCATTGATTTGTAGCCCTACTAGTTTTGCTTCGCTGTCGAGTTTCAGGAAGAGTTCTTTGGCAGTTGTTTATGACCGTGACAGAATGTTGATGTCGTTGGCATAGGCTACTACTTAGCTCGACTTGTTTTTTAATTTATCTTGCGTGTGAAACACGAACCCTAATTCAAGCATCCGCAAATATATTGAACGCCTTTGAGCGGCGGGTCCTGATGAGAATAATCGAAGCGAAGCTTGACGGGGACTAACGGCGAACTTGATACAGCCATGAGCTGTATGAAATTTTTGACGATCCGGAGGTCTCAACGATTGTAAGACTGTGGAAGCTGCAACGGGCTGGACACATGAATCGTATGGACGAACAACGGATACCCAAAAAGGTATTCGTTGGGAGAACTGAAGGCCGGAGGCCAGTGGCGAAACCGAGGAAACGGTGGTCTGACTCGGTCGACGAAGACAGTTCATCGCTGCTCGGATTTTGGGATTGGAAGACGCGTTGGAGGCGCTGTTAGCAGGAAGTGAAGGTTTGAGAGGGGAAGAAGAAAAAGAATGGACCAGAAACATTCTACTGCTATAAAAATGCAAGATGGTCTGAATGCCGGAGTTTTATTAATGAAAGAGTGACCTTAACATCAAGAATGCTAGAATCACTCAATACTCCTTCAGTATATGAAGAACAAATTGAAGAATTCGCAAACACTATCTGACAAGCTATCGACAGTAGTATCCCAAAACGATCAAAAGCTTCTCATAATTTAGAGTTTGATGAAGAAACCTACAATCTGATAAGAAATTGAAATTTTTTGTGGTGTTAATGGTAGAAAATCTACATTAGGGCTCTCAAAATTGGTGTTAGCATTCTCACACTAGCAATTAAGAACAAAATTAAGGAGCTCCGGAATCCCCGATGGAATAACATGTTAACAAATCTAGACTAAAACTCACGGAAAGTGTGGGTTTTAAATAGAATTTTTGAATAAAAGTATCATGCGTTATGATATTCGATAATAAATAACATCGAAGACCATATTTCCTCCAATCAAGATATACTTGCAGATAAATTTAATCAGTTCCAGAATACTTCAAATAGGTTCTGCAATAATCCAGCGAACTTTGAAACAACAGCCCAACCAAAAATCTTTACCTCATGCATTAATAAAAACAAGAGAGTTAATATAATTACTTAAAAAAGTTAAAAACAGCAAAGCTCCAGGTATTGATGGCCTGTCGAATATAGTATTGAAAAATTCACCCAAAAAAGGAAAAATCTTCATATGCTCCCTATTCAACGCTTGCCTTAGGCTCTCCTTCTTTCCATCCATCTGGAAACAAGCTCTAGTTATACCTATCCTGAAGGCTGGAAGAGATCCGCTTTCTACCGGCAACTATAGGCTCATGAGCTTACTACCAGGCTTAGGTACGCTCTTTGAAAGAGTAGTCCTAAAAAGATTACATGATTTAATGGCTAATAATAATGTCCAACTTGATTTCCAATTCGGCTTCAGAAACAGATATTCGACAGAGTATCAGTTTTTAGGTAAATTTCTCGAGAGAAATTTACCTATTGCGGAGAGCATCATATATTTATATATATATATATATATATATATATATATATATATATATATATATATATATATATATATATATATATATATTTTCTATATATATATATATAGGATATAACGAAATTTGTGACCACGCTAGAGGTTGCAATTTTGCGCCGATTTTCACCAAATTTTCAGAAAAGGTGTATTGGGTTAATATCTCGGTTAAATTCGTGAACCAGCTATAGCGGCCGGGCAAAAACAAAATGGCGGCTCTTTTAGACGAAAAATCGTGATTTCTGTTCTGACCAAAGTATAGCTCCGATTTGGATGAAATTTGGTACAAAGGTTCATTGATGTATGTGATGAATCTCACAATAAAAAAACTAAAGTCGGTACGGCAGAAACAAAATGGCGGCCGCTCAAAGGACGGAAAACGTGCAAAATTTTGTTGTTGTAATAGTGGTCAAAGCTTTCAACAGATTTTCATAAAATTCGGTATTTAGATAGAAATTATGAGTGTCTAAAGTATTGTGAGAAAAATTTGGAGGGCAGGTCACAAAAAAAAATAGCGGCTAGTTGAAACTCAAAACTTCAAAGGCTTCTAAAAGTCGCAATTTTAATCTCGTATTTATGAAACTTGGTTTCAAGATAGGCATTATTTAGATCTACAGTTTTTAATATTTTGGTGATCATGCATGAGCAAATTTCAAAATGGCGGCGTTTTAAATATGCGTTTTTTCAGGTTTTCGTGGCTCTCTAGCGGTCACATTTTCCACCGGATTTTGATGAAACTTGAGATTATGGATCTCTGCACTATATTCTTGTATTATGCAGAAAATTATCAAAATTGAATGAAAAATAAAAAAGTCGAAAATTTAAAACCCAATATATTTAGCTGGCATTTTCAATAAAAATTATAAATTTTGCCCTGTCTAGCGTAAAACTTAGATTTGAACGAGATTTGGCACATTCATTGATTAGGTCCTAGCCCATAAAAATTTAAAATAGTCCAAAATCAAATGCATGCATTCAACATGGCGGCCCCAAAGGTCAGAAGGCAAGCGCAATTCGTTATTTTAGTAGCAACTGAAATAATGATTTTTTTCATGGAAACGTTTTAAATGACTTACATATCTTGAAAATATTTATAAATCAGACTGTTTTTGAAATATTGTAAAATATTTTCAACAATCCCCTTAAAAATTATAAAATCGCAACTTGTCTGTCTGTCTGTCTGTCTTCTAGCGAATTCTAGGAAATTTTCTACGTAGGTCAAAAGTGGTGCCTCTTGAAATTTGCAGTGCAAGAACATATTTTAAAGTGTTTAAGGGGATCTCCCCATACAGGGGGGTGACATAAGCATTTTTTTTTAATTTTGTAGCCCTCTAGCAGCCAAGTTTCACAACAGATTCCGATAAAACTTGAAGTTATAAGTTATTAAGGCAAGTTAATTTAATTTAATTATGCAGCTTAATAATTTTAGCAGCCGTTTTCAATTAAAATTCAAAATAACGGCCCCTGATGGTTTAGAAAAGAATCGAAAATGTATATATTAATGGCAATGCATGTGCTGATTAAACTTTTATGGAAATCTTTTGAAATTAACTATTTGAGCTATTTAAGCCAAAAAGTTATCACCTTTGTTTGATAACCACTGTCAAATGTATAAACAGCAAATGCGAGAAGGGCGAAACGAGTATAAATATGTTTATAGCAAATGATTACCCGCCGATTTTCAATATGTGATCCATACGTGTGTAACTCAATTTAATTAGCATAATATTTGCGCCTCTATGAAGGGTCTCTAAATACGAACGGCGGCAGATCCTTACTGTTAATAAATACCAATGCAGTATTACAAAAATAGCAATAAGTCCAGTAGTAGATAAGCCAATTTCTTTTTCGAAACCTTACGCTACATACGGGAAATTTACCTTTCCGGTGTTACAAAGGGCATCAAATCAGCGATGTACAATAGATTGTCCGTAGGTTTGGTGACGTTGGGGATAGAAAAAGCCTTCGATACAGTCTGACATGATGTTGTGGTGTATAAACTTAAGAAATATAACACACCTCCATACTTGTTGAACCTTATACAAGCATTTTTAACTGATGGGAAGTTCCAGATCAAAGAAGAGGAAAGCATTTCCCCAGTGAAAAGCATTACTGCCGGTGTTCCGCAAGGCTCCTGCCTAAGCCCATCACTATATAACATCTATTGCCCGCTAATCTCGTAGAGTTCAGACGTGTTTTTGTGATACTTAACATTCGTATAGAGATCAGAAAATATTATTTTAAAAAGATGGTGCAAGATAATTCGTGCGCGAAATATTCGAAAGTGTTTGTAGATCCAAAAGACTTAATTAAGTGCACTTCGTGTGAAGAATATTACCATTCAGGGTGTAGTGGACTTAAAAATGTTGAGAACCTCAGACAACTAGAAGCAAAGAAAGGTTAATGGAAGCGTGAGACATGTAAGCTTGCTCATAAATCCAGAGCAGAGGACTTCGGTAGTGATCAGCTGGTGGAAAAAATTTGCGCAAAAATAAAGGAGGAAGTAAACTTAAACGAGATGTTAAGATCAATTCAATTTTATCAGATCGATTTGATGACTACGGCAAAAAAGAACGCTTACAACGAAGTAAAAGCACTGAAACAAGAAAACCAAGATCTAAAAAATAATATCACTAAATTGACAGCACAAAGTCATTAGCTAAGCAACGAACTAAGAAAAAATGATTTAAAAGTTGAACGGGGTAAATATAACACCAAATGAAGACCCTGTTAATGCCATCAAATGATATCACAGTTCATTGGATATGAGATCAAAGATACAGAGATCAACAGTTCACATCCGATACTAAACCATAGAACAGAAATATCACCGCTTATCATAAAGTTCACCTGAAAATGGTAAGAGATAACTTTTTGAGTATGTACAAACAGAAAATAAGAGAAATCAACAACGGACCAGGGTTAAACGCGAGAAATGTGTGCGGCAGCTTTGGAGAGGGAAACATTTATTTATCAGAGCACTTAACCTAACAAACTGCTCAGCTATTAAGAGAAGCCAAAAATAAAGCTAAAGGGAAGAATTATAAATAATACTAGGTAAGAGAAGGTAGAGTGTATGTTAAGCAAAATGAAAACATGAATCTCATTTAAATAAATACAGTAGAGCAAATATTTAATTAACAAGAAAATAGCTACCTACAATTACGACAATATATACACCTAACAATGACTGATATTAACTTTGCTCAGAACTATCTAAATGAACAAAAATACTCTGAGTATTTCAAAACCTTAAGAGAACATAAACAGAAATTTTCAAAATCTAAAGTAAAAAAAAAAATACATTTAAACATCGGGAGTGTGAAAAAACATATTGATGAGTTAAGAATATTGCTAAATGAATTTAATTCAAATGAAAATCAAATAGATGTAGTCATTTTAACCGAAACACATCATCAAAGCTACATGTTACCGAAAGATACATACAAAAGTGCCTTCAACTTACGAAACTATGATTTGTACTTCACGGATCAGCAACATAATAAATGTGAAGGAGTGATCGTATACGTGAACAAATATTTGAAACACACAGTAAAAGAGTTACAAGAAATAAACGAATCGAACGCCTTACATATTGAAGTCACTATAGACAAAATAAACATGAGCATATGAGTGATATACAGATCGCTGAACAAAGATCCAAATGAATTTATAAAAACCCGTTCTGAATGGATACATCGCACGGAATAGAGTCACTTCGACGCTATTATAGGTGATATAAACATAGACCTACTTGAAAGTTCCCATGAAATAACAAATAAATACACAATGGAACTTCTATCCAAGGGTTATCAAATGATGATAAATAAACCAGCGTGAATCACCACAGATACAGCAACCAGCATTGATCATGTATTTGTGAAAAGATCGAATATGCATCAAAACAGAACCACAGAATGTGCAATAATAGAAACCTAGATCACAGTCTACTACGCACAAATAATCCAATTTGACTGGAAAGCTGAAAATTGTAACCAAGATCGAAGCAAAAACAAAGAAATCTCAATTAAATTAGATAAAGAGAAACTCCTAAAAGAGTTTGAAAATGATATGGTTTGGAATGATAAATTTCAAACTTGTAAATGTGTAAATGAATTTCTTGCAAAACTCAATGAGGTAATACAAAGCAAAATAGAAGCAGCAAGTCAAACAGTAGTAAAAAATAAGAAACACACTTTATTTAAACCATGGATAACTAGAGCAATACTTTCATCCATTCGCACTAGAACAAAAATACAAAGAGTCTCAAAAAAAACCATTTTAGAACTGAATTAGAAAGCGTCCAAGTTAATCCAAAAAAATATTGGAATATCATTAACCAGATAAATCATCGATCTAATAAAAAAGAAATGTGCAAAGGCTTGACCATAGAGAGACAGTTTCTAGAGACAAAAAGTAACTCAAAGAAAATCGCCAATGCTTTCAATAACTTTTTTAGAGAAACAAGACCAAAACTGGCTGCAGAAATCAACAGAATACAAACAAAATACCCACTATAGTTCCAACTCATATAATCCATTCAGAGCTTCACTTGCATTACACAACAGAGAATGAAGTAGCAACTAAAATAGAAGAACTAAACATTAACATATCCCCAGGATACGATAATTTCAGCGCAGAAACGGTAAAAATAATCAAAAATTTTATGAAAAAACCGTCAAAAATCTTATTTAACGCCTGTTTGGATCAAGGCGTGTTTCCAAGCCTTTTATCATACCCATTTTCAATAGCGAAGTTATAAAGGACATCAAAAATTACCAAACAATATCGATAACAAATACCTTCCCAAAAATATTCGAGAAGTGCGTAAAAACTCGTCTTACAAAATTTTTGGACGATAATTCAAAAATACCCGAAACACAGTATGGCGTAGATGATGCATTTGCAGAAGTAACAACACACATCGTGAATAACTTAAAAAGAAAAACACTGGGTCTCTTCTTGGACTTTTTAAAAGCATTTAATACGGTTGATCACGATATATTAATATACAAACTCGAATCTATCGGAATAAAACATAAATCATTAGCATAGTTCACAGACTACCTCCAAAATAGAACTCAGGCAGCAAAACTCAACGAAACTATCAGCGATCCTATAATTAACACCAAGTTTGGACTACCTCAAGGAACAGTTTAATCCCCATCTTATACAACATCGACGTAACATCGCTCTTTAGAACCACCGCGGCAGAAGTAAAAATAGTAGGATTTGCTGATGATACTGTCGTTCTAATTACAAGCGACAAATGAAAAAATTGTTTTGGACGCACTATAGAAATATTGGCAAAAATTATACAACGGACAGAAAGCCATTCAATCAAGCTAAATGCTTAAAAACAAAAATTATACCATTTTCATGTAATTCAAGCGCCCAACTACCAAATAATCTTAATGTCAAAGTAAGAATAATGGAGCAAAACAGAATACAAATAATTAAACTTCAGGACAATGCCTCGGCTAAATACTGAGGGTTTCATATCAACTGGCATCTAAACTGGAAAGATCATTTACAGAACTTAAATGAAAAGCTCAAACGCCTTTTGTACATAATTTACAATCCAAGACGCATACATAGAACAAATGACCTGATCAAATTATATAAAACGTTGTTCCAAGCAGTTTTGACATATGGCATAATCACTTGGGGTGGAACTTACGAAACACACATAAGATGCGTCCAAAATATACAGAAAATTGCATTGAAGATAATTATTGGAGCACTTCATACTTTTCCGTCAAATCGATTATTTATTTGTACAAGCACTCTCAATATAATAAATTTATATGCGCCAACGTTCTCACATAAATGACAAAAAATTAAAGAATGGCACGAATAACTCATGAAATGAACACTAGACAGAGGTTCATTGACATGGCAACTATTCGCGCAACTACAACGCAGGAGCAGAAGCATTTCACATGTGTAGCACCAAGTCTTTACAATGACCTATCAAATGACCTAAAGGGATGCCCAACAAGCCCAATACGTTTCAAAACAAAACTGAAATACTATCTGATAGCAAAACAATCATCGGACCAGTCTACAAGCTAATCATCACTATCTTTTAGTTACACCTATAAATAAATTTTCAAATTGAATTTAAAGAAATATAATAACATAGAGAAATGTTAAATAAACTCTAGAGATACTGGAATAAGCTATGATTGTAAAAAAAATATTCTCCCTCTAGCATACAAGTTTATACATTATTTGGAGGGAGTAAAGCAATAAATAAATAAATAAATACGCCTGACTTCCCGTCCTTACCAAACTGCCAAGTTGCAGCTTTTGCAGACGACATTTGTACATACAGCATAGATGCAAATCCAAATTCCATTATTACCAGCATTGAAACGGCGTTAGAACTTACATATTAATAGATACTACCATCGATGTAAAATTAAAATTAATGTTGCAAAAACGAAGTCAATATTCTTCACCACGAAGCGTGGGCATGCTCACCTACTCAAGCGACCAATAAATTTTTTAGGGCAAACTATTTCTTGAAGTGAGAATATCAATTATCTTGGGCTTATATTCGATAAAAAACTAACCTTCAGAAGTCATATTGAGGATATTAGCTCCAAAGCGTTTAAGGCCGTGCTCTCGCTTTACGCCCTTCTAAATCGTAATGCACGTTTCAACACCAGAAACAAAGTACGCATTGTCAAAATGGCAATCCAATAGATCATCCTATACGGCTCACCTGCCTGGATCCAATGTGCTAAATATCTCGTAACAAAGATTCAAATAACGAAAATGCAACCGTTTTATTTTTTGTCTGGAAAACTACACAGCCTTGCTGGCGTTAGTCCAATTTATAAGCTCGCTGCAGCGCGCCGTGATAAATCAATCGCGAAAGCAAATGGCTCGCCCAATCCGCTAATTTGTGCTCTGGCGAACTGGAAACCTTCAGTTGCTACCACCTATCTCTTTGGCCCTAATCTAGCCTCATCGATTTTAGCTAATTATAAGTAGATAATTAGATTATGTTAAGCTAGTAAAAAGTTCAGTGGAGGTTTTTGCCGAAATTTTCCTCTAGCTAATTGTGATATTCACATAGAAATACGATACCACACACAGTTTTAAGTAATGCCCAAACGATGGCGCACTGGTTTAAAGTAGAACGTGTCGGAGTTGGGTGGACGGACACATGGCAAAAGATAATGAGATGTGTTGTGCTCAAGCAAAAACATTCTTCCTAATATTTTGTAGTAATCAAGCAGTCACACAAGCAGACTGCTCGAAAATCGTCCTAACCCTTAACCGAAATTAATTTCAGGTTTCGACAAAAGAAAAACAAACAAAAAAAAAAGATTTCATATCTTCCATCCATGATTGTAATTCAAAAAATTGTTTTTATGGTTTTGTAAAATAAATTCACAAAACCCTACTAGTTTCACGACCAGTCTGTCCGTCCGTCCGTCCGTGTGTCTCAGCAGTTTTTCTCGGAAACTACTTAAGCTAAAAACATCAAATTTTGTGTGTAGGTGTAAAGTGGTGATCTCTTCAAAGTTCAACTACAAAAAAATTTAAAAGATACATATTTAAGGGGGTCTCCCCATATAGGAGAGTGACCCCCCCCGAAAAAAATTTCATTGAAGGTAGCCGATATGGGTATCAAATGAGAGGTCTTGATGAGAACTTTTCAAAACAGATCTTAGTTTTGCAAAATCTGCTCGAGGGGCGCACAGAGAAAAATTTGTGTCCCCCCCCCCTCACGATTGGACACCGTAGATGTCTATTTATAAGGTTGATCTATCCTGAAAGTTTCATAAAGATTGAATCATATTTAGCGAAGTTATAGTGGTTTGAATTTTCATGTATTACTATGGAACAATATGCGCTGCATTTATTACTATGGCAACATATGGCTATGGAACCACATGCGCTTTTTACCGACTCAGACACTACAGTTTTGCTAGGATTTGCATGAAAATTTCGGAAATGATAGGTGTCATGTATATCTTTGAGAATCAGCTAGTGGTATCAGTAATCGTAAAACAAAATAGTGGCTGTTTTAAATGCGAAGGTTGAATAATTTTGAGTTATTTTTCCCAACTTCAACGTTTAAGGTGCATGCTTTGAACACTTGATTCAATTTAATGAATGACTGAAGGTGAGTACCTACAATTAATACTCATAAGTGAAACAAGTCAAGGAGGTGGGAGAGAGCTCCTAGCAAAAGGGTTTTGTTACCATTCTAGGATTCGAAAAAATTGGCCATTAATCGATGATAACAGTACAGGAGAATGGCTCCTGAAAAAACATTCATCAAACGTATCCGATATGAGTATGAAATGAAAGTTTTCATGGGAGCTTTTCAAAACAGTTCTTAAACCGTCAGTGCTTCAGTGGGGGCACAGGGGGGAAATACATGAAAAATGTGTTTCCTCCGTCGCGGATGGACATCTGAAATAATTATCAATGGAGATATTTATGAGTATAACAATACCAAAAACCTCAGAAGTCGAAGTTCGTTCAACTTTGTTAATAATAGTAGGATCTTCGTATTTCATATTTTCTCCAATAAATCGTCTTTGACATGTTTCATGATTTGATTCGATCTGGTGACTGCATTTTGTAAATTGAATACAAAATCCTCCTGACATGAGCGTAGGTCTGTTTACTCAACTTGTTATTATTATTAAACATAATTTTTGTTCAATTTCCCTTTATATAAAATTTAAACGTTACCCATTATTTGCAGTCGTCAGGAAATTTAAGTTATATTACTATTTGAAATCTTTTCCATTTTCCTTTTACTTCGGTTAATTTTGTTAACGAGCAGTCACAGTATCAAACTGCTCGAAAACTGCTATCTCCTATCAAAATTTCAATTGATACCAACCCATGCCGGTGCAACTAGCACAATTGGGGGGATGACAGGTGAGAACGTGGAGATGGTGGGCTTGGATGGGGGTGAAGAAAAAATGAAGGTGGCTGTGCTCGAAGCTGAAACGAATTCTAGTTTTTGCTAGTACAATGAATTAAGATTGTTTTCAAGTGTTGAGCACGTTTTTTTCTATCGCGTGTTGAGCATTGGAGTGCCATTTTCCACGCGGTCTCGATCGATGTTAAAGTTGAATGCCAGAAAAGGTGGACGCTAGCATGGAGTCGCAAATAGTTGGAAGGAATAGTCATACACGAGTACGTCTTAGATCCACATAATGTAGTTGATGTTATAATGAATCATACGACGCCGCTGGCGACCACTACTAACACACTTTGCTGCTAGGTGGCTTGTCATTTCAAGTTGGTTGCGACGAGCGCACATCCCACGTCAATTTTGTCGTGGGATGTCAAGAAGATTTGACAGCCACATGGTAGGAAAGTGTTGACGTAGTGGCCGTCACCCAGGAAGAAGTCCCGGAGGGTGCCAACAAGCATTAAAAAGGCTTAAGGTTAACAGGAAAAAGAACTTTCCTACAAATTGGTCATCACAGATATCCATCGACTATTCAAAAGTAGTAGTAAATGTATCAGAAATTGGAATTGGTAAGTCGGCGAATGCAAAGATTGTTTTTCCGCTTCGAGTTAAAATAACGTTTTTTAATGTTTAAACTGGCCGCGGATATCATCAATCAATCCATGCAGAGAGCGGAGCCAGATCTACGAGGATGCAAAACGCCGCAAGTGGAGAGTTTGGGAGCTGCACTGGACCAATTCGACACCAAAGACTTCTCTGACTATGACCTACGCAAACGTGATGCATGTCAGTATTGGCCTAGATTAAAGTGCTTGCTTGTGAGCCCCGTATCTGCAAAGACGTATTACAGTGAGTATGTTGCATTAAGCTGAATTCGATTCAATCCACAACTACCGGAAGATATTGCTATGGACGAGAAGCATGATCAGAAATTAATCAATATGATGTGGCAAGCGAAAGCATACATGCATGCCAATCGGGAAAAGATCATAGAAATGATAAATCTTTTAAAATAGCAAATAAGAAGGAGGTAATATCTTTGTACCAAGACTTTTAAAATATCTCTTATCACAATTGGAAATTGTGGAAGGATTGAATTCAAATCACACAATATTGTGAACAAAAAAATTCCGATTTATTGTATTTAATGATAGTTTTCGCATAGTCATAGCTATGAAAGAAAAAACCAAATGATGAACTGAAAGGAAATGATACAGAATTATATCAGATGATCCCAACGTTTTTATTATACGAAAGTATCCCCGCGTTGATTATTAGGAAATCTTATGCATCTGGCATTCGACAATAGATTATGATTTTCAGTAAATAATTATAAGCGTTCTTTTGTTTTTTATGCAAATCCGCGATCAGCTAACAAGTGCAAGATCAATATTAACGAATTTTCATAATGTGCGGGCACGTTGTTATTTATATTTTTATTTGAACGCGATAAATTTCTCAAGGTGTCGTTGATCGTTTTTATAAAGCTTCAAAATAATAAGTGTTTTCCAATAAGTATTTATATAGGACAAAAATAAAGCATAATAGCATATTTGTGGTGTAAAATAGCAAATATTTAAGTTTCGAAAGAGATTTATGTCTTATTTTGTAATTTTTCAAACAAGTCTTCGTGGGTAGACCTTGGATAACAACCCATATTTTAGCTACAATTTTTGAATGAAAAGCTTAAAGTATTTCAATGTACGGTCAAGTACTCGATGGATATATTATTGAATTCGATAATTTTATTTGTTTAGGGTAAGTTTCAACTGAAATTCGAGGCTTAAAATATTTTAATGCACGGTTAGTAAGAAAAATTTACTATATTCAGAAATCGTCATGCTCTGTTATAATGTTTTTGGCGAGAAGTCAGTCGGTAGGAACAGCACAGTCACTATTTCTTAATGAAAGTCAAAAAAAAAAAAAAAATAGAAAAACTTGAGAAAATAAAAACAACCAAACGATACGTAAGAAAACAATCGAACGCACAAAATTTGTGTAATCGTGTTTTTTTTAAATAACTTAAAAACGTAAGTCACTATTTGAAGACGTCTAATATACTAGAAAACCAGTCCTTTAAGCTCTCAGCTGTAAAAGGAAAAACAATAATTTACATTTAATATTTTCCTTCCTAATCATTATATAATTCCGATTTGGATATGAACTCTTCCATCAGAACCATGGTTTGATAGAATTGATAATTTTTTTTGAGTATCTAAAATTACAAAACAAAAAAACCGCAAACAAGCAAATCTTAAATTTTTTTTTGATCTAAAGTTAATTTGGCTGCCGAAGCGAAAAGCAAATGAAAATACATAACGAATTGCTTTCAATCTTATTTTTTTTGAAAAAATAAGAAAAACGAAAAACACGCCATTATTATATATTTTTATGCCTCTTAATCGGTGAAATGAATAAAACTTTGTATTGCTAGCCTTAACAACGACTTTCCTTTCCAGTGGTTCTTCCTTACAGCGGGAAATGAGGTGCGGGGTAGGTATGCCGTCGCGGGGGTAGGGTTTGAGAAAATCCACTGAGGTTGGTTTCGTGTCGCGCGCGGTACGCGGTACCTTTGTTGTTTTGCCGTTTTATTAGCGTAGCGTTCGTCGGGTTGAGTTAGCGTAGCCTATTTTTTCGGTACCGCGTCGGAAATTCGGGGACGCGAAGTAAAAATTAGATTTTTGTCCTTGACTGAGTAAATGAAGAAATACGGAGTCACGTAAAGTAGGTTTCCTCTCCGTATGGTTTTGTTTTGTGACGCGTTTGAAAACGGGCATGTATTGGTGGCTGAATATTGTAAATGAGCGTAACCCATTCGGAGACCCGCGACCGAAATCCTCTCCGATCTAGCTGGCCGACAAGCAGCCACCGCGTGAATGGGTTATGGTGCACGGATTGGTTGACCGGTTGGTACCATCCGTTGGCACTACTCCCACTTAACGTCTAGAACCGATGAGAGGTCGGTTCCGCGTTCGCACGTAGACATAAAATCATTGCAATGTTCTCGTTGCGCTTGGATTTGTTTGGGTTTATTTTACAATTTCTGTCATTGCGAAACAAACATTATTCTTCATTTCCCAAGATGTATAAACCATATTTGCTTTCAGTTCAACGAGCCACATGTGTCGAAATTGTTGTGAAGTGTTCGAATTTGTACCAATTAAGCAAAGGGCCGGCTTAAATTGATAAAATGCCTTCGTTGAAAGCGCTTAACATAAATAAGTATATAAAGACAAACGCAGCCATCACCCTGGATGTTTTATATTTTAAGAAACTAAGTTTACCAACGTTGGTCAAAGAGTTTGGTGCAATTGACTACATTGACTTTAGTTTAGTCGACCCATATTATTTTGCAGTCACCTGTTCAGTTCGGGTACAAATATAAAACCCAATTATCAAGTAAGTTGCGAAAAATCTATCTCGTTTCCAAGCAAATGCATAGGGTGGCTGTTTCAGAAAAAGGGATTGAACGCAAGTGGTAGCGGATTGGTGAGAGTTTTAGACAAAGAGTTGCGCGTCGGAAAGCATTCTCACGAGATTATAATCAATTTTAGTATCGAAAATTTCGTTTTACCATTTCTGGGCATGTTGCATAGGACGACTCCTACTGTTTGTGCATTCCTATTTGCCCGTGATTGGTTGTTTTTCGTGAACCCTGCCAAGGACTGTTGCATGAATTTTCGCTTCGTTTGGATTTGCTAGAACGTTTGTAGTTTCCTTTTCGCATTAAAATTTTGTGTATAGTTCCAGTTTAGCTTAATAATATAAGGTGTTGATTAAAAAAAAACGAACATTTCAACAAGCAGAGGAGAAATCAAAGAAGTCTGAAACAAAGGAAAATGATGGTTCTCGAAGTGATACCCGAGTGATCGGTTGGCTGCGAAAATTGGGAGTTTATTTTGGAATATAACTTTTGCGCCGTTTTCGCTCGAATTGATCGTTGGATGTATGGGTTGTGAGCCTTATTTTTCTTTCGTTGACCAAAATGGGTATCTAAGCTCTGGTCTTGATGAAAAGTTTCTAAATCATGTATTAAAAGTGCAGTAACAATCTGAAGGGAAGTGAGGAAAAGTAAATATTAAAAATAAGATAACAAGTTTAAGAAGAAAAAAAAGTATCCTGGCGATTTGTGCATTGCAAACGCGAAAACCGATCAATTAAGGACGCCCCGGAAATTATTCGATATGATTTATGCGGGAAGCGTGCGGAAACGGATTATAAATTAATGTGAACTATGACGGGGATCGCTTGAGTCTTGAGTTGTTGCGATGGGTGTAGTGATCTCCATTGAAAACATTTCACGTTGTATGTTGTACATAGTGTTCCGATTAGGGATCATCATAGAGATTGATGCAAGTGACGGTGCGTTCCGCGAATCATGGAAAAATGACACTATATTTACAACACCTGCCTCATTGTTATGTTGAAATCGAACGGTCGTGCTGCCGTTTATAATTTTTCGTTTCGTTCTATACGGGTGAATTACACCAAAGGAGCGTTTTAATGTGTTTGTTTTATCGAAATGTCACGACGGGGAGACGAAGGAAATGATTGGTTGGCGAGATCCGAGTGAGGTTACACAAGGAGGATAATGTATTGTCCGAAGTTTCGTATTTAAAAAAAACAAAAGTTTTATTAACGTGATTTAAACTTTATTTTCGATGTGTCGCTCAGGCTTATGTAACAACAACTGATGATCGATCAGTCAATTGCTCTTTTATTGATTTATTATTATCTACTGTGTCATCAGTTTTAACTGACCCAATTGAGTTGCCATTATGATGAAAGAGCAATTGACTGCTAAAAGCATTTCTAACATATGGCGTAATATTTAGTTCGGACCTAGTTACAGTATTTGTTGAATAGCGTTGGGTGAATGAACATTCGTAATGTTGGGTGAATGAACATTCCCATATGTCACTCCTCCTCGGTTTATCTGAAGATTCTCCTGAATCTTTGCATTACAATGATTATACAATATTTTTTTTTCAAGGCAAAAAGTGAAAGTAATAATTAATACTATAAACATTGTGCTAGTAATATTAATGCCATATGATATCATTTTATGTTTTTTTTTAACTCTTTTATTTCCTGATTGTTTTCGAAATTGCTTGTAACTAAATTGTCAATTGTAATTGATTTTGAAAAATTAAAGTTCGATTTTGAATAGGGAAAGAAGTATTTGTTATGTTCTATAACTCCTTTATTAGAGAATGTTTCTTCCATTATAGTGATTTGACAATTAAAGAAATTAACAAGATTATTTCTATTTAAAACAATTTTTCTCTCGTTGCAATTATGCTTTATTTCTAATTCTTTAGCATTTTTTACAATAATGCTCTCTTCACCTAAAATTTCTACTTGTGTTTTATTATTACGGATTAACTTACAGTTTTTCTCCAATGTGCAATGTGTACTTAATTTTAAGTTTTTGGCGATTACATTAGGTTTATATGTATATGTATAGTTATTTATTTTCACAATATATTCATCCTTGCTATCTATTTCAAAATTTTCCATGTTTGGTACCGGGGTAATAAGTTTCAAATCAGTTACAATATAACTTCTTGAAACTTTGATAGCTATAACAATGTATTTGTTCTTATATTCTAATATTCCCATTTGTGACAGTTTAAGTTTATAAAAATCGATATCATACTCCTCAATTTCTTCCATAGTTAAGATACTTGGATGTAACAAATTATGTTTTGCCGATACAATATTATCCCGGATTTGGTTGACTTTATTTTCCAAAAATCTTAACTTTAGTATTTGTTCCAAAAATAATTGTTGGTGTACGATATGCTTAGTTGTACCTTCCAATCCTTTAAAAGCTTCCAAAATTCATCTTCTATCGTTATTTATTATTACTTGCAATAATTTTATAGATTTATTAAAGTGATTGGTAATTTTGATTTGCCCATTGAGGTTGTTAATAGCATTATGATTATTTTCTTCTATAATTTCCAAATGGTTGAAAATTTGCTCTCTATTATTACTATCCATTGTCCCAAAGAGCCATTTTTGTGCATTGCCTACAATGTTCAACAAGCCTCTTTTCTGTCTTTTTACTGGCCTAGGAATAATGGACTTTATCTTGGCTATAACTGTATGTATTTCTCTTAAAAATCATTTCCTTATTCTCAATATCCAAGTGTTTTATATTAACTCTTATATTTGAAATAGTATCTAACATATCTTCTGAATTAACTAAATGTAAAATAGGGCTGGTCTGATTAAGAATTTCAATTGTTCTCAATTTAATTTTTGTATAACCCGACTCATCATCAATTTGTATTGTTTGCAGTGCAGTGCGCTTATATCGTTAGGGTTATTATGAAAAGAATTGCCTGTAAATTTATATGGTCTTTTAATATTTGTTAAGTGCACATTTTCAAGTTTCTTGATTTTATATCTAGTTTCATCTTTATGCCTAACATGTTTATAATTTTTAATTGGTCCTTGTTGCCTATTTTCTACATAATCTTCCCGTTTTTCATTTAGCTTGCCAATTTTTCTCTCTTTATTTTCGTTTACTGTCTTACATAAATTCTCCGCATCGACTTCTTCCTTAGCTTTTCTTGGAGTAGTTTTTATAGTCGAATGATATTGTCACGTGTTATTGGTTCGCGGCCAATAATTTTAATGTTCCGGGAAAGTGAAAAAGCAATGTCTTTTAATTTAAGTTAAAAGAGTTTATTTAATTACAAAAGTGCACAATGATCAATTTAACACTTTCATTAATTTTAATTTTCACTATGAAAAATCTAGCACTTGTCCATAAATTTCTTATCACAATTGTCTTCTAAATCACTTCACTATTACGAAAATCACTTTTCTACTACTCGAATAATATCGCTTCCCACATACTATCGCAGTTCTTTTCGCGGTCGAATGAATGATCCCCCCATTCATTCAGCTCGCCTTTATATAGGGTCTCTACCTATTCACCCATATCTCGTACATTGGCGAATGTTCTACCGAGAGGTACCTGGTAGATTCGAGCAAATTAATGAATGGAGTGACGTCACTTGCAGATGTTGACCATGCTTGTTGGGTTCTCGTGGGTTCGAGTAAATTCACTTGTTGACGTTCTTAATGATTGTGAAAACAATTGCGACAGTAGCTCGCAGAATTATTTGTACATGTAATTATTTGTACATGTAACAATATCTATCATTATAATTTCCTATTACTAACTGAATTAGCTTCGACTGACAAACTTTTATCATCGATACCTGTTACTTTTTCTAGGATTGTTGAATGCAATCTTTCAACATCTGCATTCCCAGTATGGCTCTTAGGTTTTGTCCAGTGTATTTCTACATGACATTCCCTAAAATATTCTTTCAATTGTTCTGCTATGAATTCATTGTCTAGAATCATCTTTTTTAGTATTCCAAATTTAGCAAAATGCTCAACTAAAATCACTTTCTTCGCCCTCCAGTTTTTACCAATCTAGTGTATGCTACTGCAAACTTAGTTAGTTTGTCAATTATGGTTACAAATGCACGTTTCGACAAATAAAAAATGTCCAAATGTAGGATTTCATTTTTTTGTGTTGGGGTCTCAGTTATCTGAAATTTTGGTGTAATAGGTTTACGGTCATATTTTATTTCCTGACACTTTGTGCAATTATTTATTACCAGTTGTATATGTTCCTGGAGTTTGGGAAAATAAACCTTTGATTTAAATGTGTAGTAAGTCTCATTTATTCCGCTGTGTATTGATTCCTTCGTATGATACATGGAAATTTGTTTGTGTAGCTCCCCTTCAGTTTGAATCTCTGTAGCTCTTTAGTACACCTAATAAAATTGACGTTCTCATCGTTCGAAAATAATTCAATTATCTCTTGTTGGACTCGATTATAGTCATGATCTTCCACTTCCGAAAATATTCCTGTCTTTCCTTTCTTTATGAATCTAGTTAATACGTCCTTAATTTTACAGACACCTTCTAAAGGGTTTAAATATATAATTCGGCGTCCGTATAAAATTTCTATCTCTTTACTTATATTGTAGGTTAATATAAGCTGTGTTTTAAATTTATTAACTATCTCATTTTTTATTCCAATATGGTCCAATTGCTGTTCATCAACAGAATGTATTGTATCTGTTAAGTCCATGTTAGATTCTGTGTCATTATTTTCTGATATTTTAGGTGTATCCTCAAGTCAACTTAGAAATCCACCTTTGGTTTCGTTGCGAAAATTCCTAAATATTTTATGGGTGCATGGTCAGTGATAATTTTGAACTTTCTTCCATACAAATATGGACGAAAATAATTTACAGAGTAAACGATTGCTAAAAATTCTTTATCCGTAACGTTGTAATTCTTTTCATGATTATTTAAAGTTCTCGATACAAAACAAACTGGATGTCCGTCCTGAGATAGAACGGCGCCGATCGCAAAATTTCTAGCGTCAGTAGTCAATGTAAATGTTTTGTCATATTCTGGGAACTTTAATATGGGGTGTGCAGTAATTAAGGCTTTTAAGTTTTCAAAGGCTGAAATATATTGAGGATCATTTATATTAATTTTTTCGTCTTTTTTCAAATATTTGATCATTGGGTCCGCTACTTTAGCATAATCTCTTATAAATTTTCTGTAAAAACCCGTCATTCCCAGGAACCCTTTTAGTTGTTTCTCGGTCTTTGGTAGACTAGGATTTTCAATGTCTTTGATTTTGTTAGGATTTGGTTGAATGCCCTCCTTCATTAATATATTGCCTAAAAATTCTGTGTCCCTCTTCATAAAGCTGCACTTATCAGCTTGTATTTTAAGATTGTGCTTTTGTAAAATGTTAAAAATTTTGTCTAATGATAATATATGTTCTTCCAGAGATGTTGAAAATATGAGTATATCATCAAGATATACTCGTACCACACATATTTTATTGATGTACTCCCTTAATATATTATTCATCAGTCTCTGAAACGTAGCCGGTGCGTTTTTCAACCCAAACGGCATTCGGACATACTCATAGAGGCCTGATGGTTTAACAAAACCAGTTTTTTCGATATCATCTTCTGCTACCAATATCTGATGATATCCCTTCGCCAAATCCAACGTACTAAAATATTGGGCTTTTCCCAACTTTTCTAAGATGCTATCAATATTTGGAAGGGGATATTTGTCATCTATTGTGACTTGGTTAGGCTTCCTATAGTCTACAACAATTCTGTACTTTTGTTTCCCTGAATTATCCATTTTCTTTGGGATCACGATTATTGGTGAGCTATACCGACTATTATGTTTTTCTGATAATTCCTTGTTTTTCCATTTCCTCCATCTGTCTGCGAACCTCAGCCTCATGTTGTGGTGGGTATCTGTATAATTTCGAATTCATTTGTTGGTCTGTCGTCGTTTTGATTTGGTGAACCACCGAATTAGTGTTGGTTAACTGGTCTTCTTCCTTGAACATTAATCTCCTGTATTTGTTCAAAAGCTTTTGAATGGAGTCCTTTCTTATTTTATTCAGATGAGTGGTTTGAATGTCACATACTTCACTTATATCTAACACATTCACTTCTTCTAGTGATTTTGCTAAGAACGGGAGATGCACAATTAACAATATTTCCTGCTGTTGAATAACAATTAATTTGACGTTCTTTGTAATCCAGTCCATTCCTATAAAAAAATCGTATTGTTTATTTAAATCGATTTTCGTCCATCTTATCCTGGCGTTCATGGGTTGATGAAATTCCTCTGGACATTCTGTTTTTATTCGCTCTGTTTGATTCGTAACTACACCTTGAATGGTGTTAATTTTAACAGGGGTTTCTTTAATAACTGTAAATAGATCTGCTGGAACTCTGCTTGAATTTAAAAGACTGATTGTCGAACCTATATCGATCATTGCTATGTACCCTCTTCCGTTGAAAGTAACCTAAATATAAATTTTCTTTTCTTCCGAGGCTAGTTGGTAAAAAACTCATTTGTATCTAAAGAATCTACATTTTCCCTACTAATACTATCAACCTCCATGGGCTCCAGTCTTTGTTGACTTGATCTATTTTGTGCGAAACTTTTATTATTTTTCTGATACCTAGATTGATTGGAATTATACTGCCTAGATTGACCCGAACCTTGGTTATTTCTATTAACATCATATTTCTGTGAACTGAATTGATTTTCTTTTGTAAGATTTGAAGCACTTTTATCACTGTCACCGGAATTATTATTTTGCACGTTTCTATTAAATTTATTATTTTTATGGCAATTAAATTTTTCAATATTTAAGTTGTATCTATCCTGGCCAATATATTTTTATACAATTGTACGTATGTCAGCTAAAGAAAATTCATTATATATTTCTGCTGCCACTGCACCTGCTGTTAATTCTTTTATTTTTAAGATTAATGCACTGGTTAAACATGTTAAAATTTGATCCTTTTTCTCACAAAATGCTGAATATTCCGTAATAGAGTCGACAATTTCCTGAATTTTTAGTAATAATTGATGAATTGTAAATACCTTTAAATTACTAATCTCCTTGGTGATTTGTAGCTGATTGTATCTTCAATTTTTCCTTACATTGTGCCCAAGATTGTGGTATGTCCACTGCCAAATAGTTCTTCGCTTCTCCAATTATCTTCTCGTTGTATATGATCTGGAATATCTGTGGTGCTTGATCGTTGTATTCATCTAAAACCTGCTCTACAGTTGCGATGAAAGATGGTAGCGTTCCAGGCTCCCCCTTAAATGGTTGCATATGTTTGATTCTTTTCTCCACTGATGTCCTCCAGTTGTTTCCCTGGTTTTGTCTGGCTAAGATTTCAGTCAGGACGACCAGACATTGTTCGAGTTGCTGTTGTGCCATATTGACTTCGAATAGTTTTAACTACGTTGTATTCAGTATCGTACTGAAGTTTACTTCACGACAGCCCGTTTCTTCGTATCGCGCTAAAGTTTATTTCACGACACTATGTTTTCCGCTTTAAACACAAATTTCTTTAATTCCGATCTCGATCCGATCACTTTCCTTAAGCCGTTTACTTGTAAAGGAACCCCGACTGCGCCAATAATGTATTGCCCGAAGTTTTGTATTTAAAAAAAACAAAAGTTTTATTAACGTGATTTAAACTTTATTTTCGATGTGTCGCTTAGGCTTATGTAACAACAACTGATAATCGATCAGTCAATTGCTCTTTTATTGATTTATTATTATCTACTGTGGCATCAGTTTTAACTGACCCAATTGAATTGCCATTATGGTGAAAGAGCAAATGACTGCTAACAGCATTTTTAACATATGGCGTAATATTTAGTTCTGACCTAGTTACAGTATTTGTTGAATGAACATTATCGGCGTTGGGTGAATGAACATTCTTTATGTTGGGTGAATGAACATTCCCATATGTTACTCGCGAAGAAAAGTTCAACAAATGAATTATCAAGGAACTCCACGATTTTCAAATTCATCTCCAAATGATGCTCTTCAGCCAAAAGTTATCGAAAATATTAACCAATTAAAAGGAGAAATCTGCGAGAATTTGATGAACTTCAGGGAGGCGTGCACAAATATAATATGGGAGCGACCAAATTGTGGTGAACGAATTCTGTGCGGAATAGCGTCAGGAAAATGGGTCCTTGATCTTAAGTATATCGACAATAGTGTAGCGGTTGGTTGCTTTTTTTGATGAAGAACTATATAATTAGAGGAAATTTTGTTTAGAATTTTAAAAATTTATCACGCCATTGTAAATTTACAGGACTTACTCACCCCATCTACGAGTACTCGTCGAGCAGGATGGGTAAGTACTCCGTTTGTTCCATTCTTTACATTTTTTATACATTTTTGTATTTAAGCATACAATTTTTGTATCCTTCTTACAATTTTTTCATACATTTGTTTTACATTTTTTATACATTTTTATATTTGAGCATACATTTTTTTTCTCAATTAATTAATTTATATATTCTCTTCGATTTAATTCCTTATTTTTTTTATTTAATTACAATTTATATGTGGGTGCGGGAAAATATTAGAGGGCATTAAAATTTTTTTTTTGGTACTTACTTCAAATTTTTAGGTTTTCATTGAATTGTTGTTTTTTCGGATTTTAGATGTTGTCAAATAAAATGATGAGTTAAATTTGAACGTCGGTCTATCCATTCTGTCAAATCTGACCGGGTATAGGACCCGGCACGGTGAAAGGATTTTTTATCAGGAAAATGAGCAAGCCATCGGGCGCGCTCCTAATGATTTCATGGACTCTCGCGGGTTGGGTGGCCTCTAGTCAATGTGCCTTTTTATGGCATAGGGTTATGTTATTCGATCACACAACTCTTTGACATAAATTGGTCACCGTTATATTTCTTTTCTGATGGGAAGGCTCATGCAAGGTATGTTGGTATGAGCTTTCCACTCAGAAGGGAAATAGGTGGCCGCTGCAACGTTTTTGGATCTTGATCCGTTTGGACGGGTGCGAGGGGGCACCACCACTATCCGTTTGCCCTACTCTTATTTGTGGGCCATGGGAATCGTCGGGTAATGATGAGGTTCCCCTAAGTCCGTCTGTTTTGGCTTGTTTCAACTTCATCTCTGGAACAAACAATTATCCTCTTTGTAGTTACCCACATTTTTTCGACTTCGGTTGATTTGTTCTATTTTTGAGACTCAAAAATTCATGAATGCGAAATTCTTTTGTAGTGAGTCCTTGTGCTGGGGAAATGAACCCGCCCCACGACACCTCAACGCTAGCCTGCCAGCGCATTCACGCGTCCCCGGACAAGGCCAATCTCGGCTGCCATTACCATCTTCTTTCGCCGAGGCAGCAGACCATCGCTGCAGTCCTCCACGGACATGTATACCTACCATTCACTACAATTTCATGAAGCGATAAAAAAATATCCACAAATCAACATGTAATACTTGGAAATAAGAACTTAAATTCAAGTGAGTGGATTTTTACTATGATGATTGCATCAAGGCAAATAATTTTGTTTAAATTGTATTCTCCTTAACTGTAATATTTGCAGAAAATTTTGAATTAATTCTCGAACTACTGAAGCGTTGCCACGTTTCCTGTCCTAAAGACAATTGCACCATATGCCATAAAACGAAATGGAAGTAATGCCACGAAAAGGTACTTAGGAATCTTATTCACCATTATTAACCCTTTAACATCTTAAAACTCATCTAATTACCATCCAATATATGCAATTCGCTTTCCCTTGGTGTACAAGCCATACAATAGAGTAACGTGATTTAGTTACGTCAATCCCTAATTGATTTTCTAGATCCTTCTTCCAGATGTAATTTCCCCGAACATGCTGATTCCAGGAGCTTTTATTTCCCAAGTGCATGTTGGAGATGAATTGTCTGCAAAGTGCTAACATCGCTTTATATCCTGTGTCTTTACGCAAAGATACAAAAAATCCAAGTAAAAGAAGGGATGAGCATGTCAGGTTAGAGTATAAGAAAGCAATTAACTATTCTGGCAAAAGATTGTCCGGGAAATGTCCTCGAATGGCTGCTTTCCAGCTATTCTGTAATAATCCGTCTTCATTAACCACACAAGATGCTGTTTCTCACTTCCATCAGTTATGTGGTAAATTAATCTACAGGGAGCTGGAGTTACCACACTTGGTGTCAAATCAATCAAACCAGGAATTCGTTTGGTCGTGGGCATTCCGAGTAAAAATAGTAGCGAGCTCGAAGAGGATTAGTGAATGCTATGTGGGAGAGAAAGACTAATTGGTTATGCTAGCAAGAATTTATTGGACCTCAAAGTTTGTTGACAAGCTGAAAACATTTCTCCGTAACTTTGGTTTTAAATTTATCCGGGATTCAGGAAGAATTTCATTTCTATGTCGAACAAGCTTCCTTCCTGACAAATGAAATATAGGCTCAAATTAAATTTAACAAACGTGTTTGTCATCATTATCGATAAATGCTATCTGCGAACTTTCTCGGCAACACTATTTGCTTGCTGATGAACACTCCATAATCATGGACCACTGGCCTTGCAGACATCGCCGTTCAGTTTATCATTGTCCTGACATCAAGGGTCGCAACGATTCCATTAATTTTCGCACAAAAGTTTCCAGTCAACTTAAGGAATACGTCGAGTACTGGTTTGCTTCAGTGAAATTATCATTATTTGGCTAGAAGGAATGATTTCGTGAACAAGATGATGGACATTGTTCGTCAAAAAGGATGACGTTGGCCTAAGGTGAAAAACTGCCAACTACGCTCCAATTAAAGGAGGTTTGCTCTTACAGTCGAAATCATTAGGCGGGGGAGCCGTTTCCTTGCTTCTCTAGGGAAATTCTCTTTAGGCCCGCTCAGGTGGAAATACAACAGTCAAAGATTGTGTACGAGACAAGCGCAAAAAGGGTTAGGAATGTATATTATAGGGATTTTTTGTCGATGCGTTAATTGCTGTCTTCGAGTGTTTGTAAAATGACTCAAAGCATAAGTTCAAGTCCTAATCCTTGTTTTTGACTAAAGCGATACTACAACCGTGGACTCGTTTGAAATTTAATTTGTGCTGAAGAGGGATTTTACTGGGAGATTCGTTGAATTATGTCTGCTAATTAGATTTCTCTGAAGGAATCGACAGAACGAAAAGGTCATTGTTGAGTGGCATCAGGCAAGCGTTTTTAATTAGCAAAATCTTCAGTCATTTTGCGCAGTAAATGGCCACGTTAAATCAACATCAAAGGATAAATTGAAAGGAAATATTTTTTTAAATACAATTACTTCGAAAAGGGACTTCTTATGTAAACCTTTATATTGACAGCTTTTCACGCTCAATAAACAAATTCATTTGAGCCTGTCTGTCCGTCCATGCTTCGCAGCAATTTTTCTCGCAAACGATATAAGCTAGAAACATCAAATTTCGTTCGCAGTTGTAAAGTGGTACCCTCTTTAAAGTTCAACTACAGAAACATTTTATAAGGTATTAAAGGAGAGTCTCTCCATATAGAGGGGTGGCGGGAAAAAAAGGTTTCATCAAAGATAACCGATATGGGTATAAAATGAAAGATCTTGATGAGAAATTTTCAAAACAGGTCTCAAACTGGATTTTTTGCTTAAGGGGGCGCACAGGAAAGGGAAATACACGAAAAGTTTATGTCCCCCTCGCGATTAGACACCTGTGATCTGGAAAATCTGAAAAAAATAATGGAGGTAGGTGTTTATGAGTACAGCAACAACAAATATCTTGGAAGTCAAAATTCACTCAACTTTATTAATAATAGTATGATCACTGAATTTCACATTTTGCCCAATAAAATCGTACTTTGTAAGTTTGATGAAAATCGAATCGTATTCACAGAAGATATAGCTATTTGGAATTTCCATAATGACAACAACAATGATACACGATTTTGGTATTTTATGGACTTTCCATCGAATCAGATACTGCAGCTTTGATTTGATCTTCTTAAAATTTTCAAATAAGTTGCATAACATAAATATTTTTGGGAATTCATGATTTAAGTGATGTTTGTTAGTTTGCAACAAAATGATGATCATCGAAAGTAGAGAAAAAAAAAGATTTTTTTATAAACGTGTACTTTTCTTTGACATGTTTCTTGACTTTATTCGTTGCTGGTGACTGCATTTCGTAAGTTGGGTACAAAACCCTTCCGATATGAGCGTATGCCAGTCCAACCAACTTTTAGTGTTGCTCACATCAAACACTACCATACGTAATTTCGTAAGACTTAAATCTACGCAATACCGAGTCACACTTCATTAAATTTTGTGAAAATCTAAGAATGTGGCCAACAGCAAGAAGTATTAATTTTCATTCATAATGACTCCTTGTAAGCCACATAAACGTCAGGTTATTAAACTTAAATAACTAGGTCGCTTCCGATCCACACGCAACATTATGGACAACGCGAACAAAAGCAAGTCCCGAAACCACCAAGCATAGTACATTCACATAGTATCCAAAAACCTGAGCACAAGCGAAGAGCAAACCATAAATTTTCAGCAGCTGGTAGGTAGGTAAATGCTGACGCAAGGATTGGCGTAAATATAAACATGTGCTTCAATGAGAAATCACAGGATTACCATATCTCAAAAAACTAATAAATTTACCGAAGGAAAAATTCGTTCTATGTAATCTTTTAGTTTTTTTATTAACACTCGCAACACTCCCGTGTTCTGAAATGAGTAAAAGAACACGTGCGTCGGAAATTTCATTTGTTTTTTATTTTGTTCTCTACATACGGCAGGCCTTGGTTCAGTCAGCCCCCGGGATAATTCAAAAAGTGTGTAGCACAGGGTCAATGGTAGGTGTGGATACTATGTGGATATACTATGGGACCAAAGACTAACGTGAGCTCCAAGCGAAACGCGAAATTCCAGGCACTACGACTAGATCACACGGGAGTGAAAACTTTTGATAGTTATTCAACATATGCGGCAGCACAAAATATCGAAGCAATCAAAATCGCATCGCAGACAAGATAACGCAACGATGGGAGAAAATCCGAAATTTGAATCGGTGTTCCCGCCAAGCGACAAGAGGTGTTCGTGATATTCGCCATAATTTGCGGGCATTTACATCATTCTCCAAATTAAAGTTTTCGTACAGCCTTCGTTGTTTTTGTTGATTCTACTTTCTAACTTAGACTCCAAATGAATTTTGATGCAGTATTTAATTTAATTGATTTAAATTCGAAATTGAGTGCTATCTAAATTTACATAGAAACGATTTTGAGTGCAGATGCAAACGCAAGGCTGTCATTAAAGTCGAAATTCCTATCAGCTGTGCAGCCACTGAGCAGCTCTCCATCTATTATCAAGTTCACTGAGCTCCAGTTCACGTTCTTCAAAATCTTTCTGACTACATTCCTCTTGAACATCGTTGTAACTGCAATCTAATTACGAAAATATGATGAAGTCATTAAAGGTTTATCAGGCCAAGCACCCTTAAGGGAATTGAAGACCTAAAATTATCAGTTGCAAAGCTTAAATTACCTAATGAATATTTGCCTAGAATCTAAAATGTCAGCGGATAAGATTAAAAACTTTTTCCGAAGGGGGAAGTTTAGCTAAATATTGCCGGGAAAGGGCATAGACTTAATGCTCCACCGCACCAAATATCTTTTTAGTCACGCAGATCTAACAGAGATGCATACAAGCCACGAAACGAACTGATTAACGAAGCTAGAGCTGCTACTGAGGCAACAATGGCATACATACAAAAGAAAGACACTCGTGAACTTAACACTTCATTGGCAACAATTAAAGTAAAAGTAAAGCGTCAACCCGAGGCAGAACGTAAATTAAAAGAAGAAGCAGCAGCAAGAAACGTTGAACCCAAAAACTTGATCCTTCAGGAAATAAAAATCTGGTATGTCAAGGCTTTTTCCGATTTTTTTTTTATTTTGTTTCGATTTTATTTTTCTAAGATTTTAGAAAATATTTTGTACGCTCTCTGCAGACATCCATATGCTCCGATGTTCTGGAGCTGGGTGTGAAACATGAAACATGACCCAAGCATCCGCAAATATATTGAACGCCTTTGAGCGATGGGTCCTGAGGCAAATAATCGGAGCGAAGCTTGACGGGGACCAATGGTGAATTCGATACAATCATGAGCTGTATGAAATTTTCGACGATCCGGAGGTCTCAGCGATTGTAAGGCTGTGGAAGCTGCAATGGGCTGGACACATGAATTGTATCGACGAACAACTGATACCCAAGAAGGTATTCGTTGGGGGAACTGAAGGCTGGAGGCTAGAGGGAAACCGAGGAAATGCTAGTCTGACTCGGTCAACGAAGACAGTTCATCGCTGCCCGGATTTCAAAATTGGAGGACGTGGTCAATGGACCAAGACAGTTGGAGGTGCTGTTTGCAGAGGCGAAGGCCCGAGAGAGGCTATAGTACTAAGAAGAAGATGTCAAGGCTTATAGGGTATTATCGTTGCCTGTTAGTCAGTTACGAAATTTTATCGAAAAAGGAATGGAAGGCAAAAATCAAGGATATCAATTTAATTAGCAACGCAATGACCAGATTTTTGCCAAATTATTCAGTAATGGAACCTACAAGCATCTGGAATACTTGTTGTGAGGTCAAAACAAGATCGAATTATTCGGAAATCATTTACCATGACGAATTAGTCTTAATTAAGCGTCCTCAAGTGAGGACTGTGTCGTCGATCATTCTGCGAGCACCAAATGATTTTTATTGTGATGAAATATGGATGCAACTATTGAGCATCTTACCTCCTCTCCTGACTGGCTAGTGATATTGTGCCACTGCACACCATTAACTTTTCCCAAACAAATCCACTAGTATCCACGACGGAAGGGTAAATGAGCAATACCGCGACATTTTCGAGGAGAGATTTGATGACAAAAATTACGAGAAACTTTTGGATAAATACCACGCACGGCACACCACGCGTTGGTACAGCGATGCAACTTCCGGCGGAGATGAGGAAAGCTAAAAATACTAACGCCTTGGCCTCAAAAAAAGGAAAAATGCGAGGATCATCGACGAAACCCTCAACTCACGTCAATATGTAAATAAACATTACCAGTCCGAACTGTCATCCAAATGCATTCAGCGCAGTGCGTAATGCACTTTATTCCCACCAGGATCACCAATGAGTGTAGTTCGTTGTGAGTGAAATCAAAGCAAAGGGAACTAATCCCACGAGAGGGAAGAACCACTCCTGAAGGGTGGGGAGCCCTGAAACAAGAGTTTCGCGGTGGATGGCAACCAACGTTAACCGGAGGTTATTGATCCTCGGGAAGGTTGGCGCGCTTTCTTTTTTGGAGTTTTACATCTACAGGTGGAAAATAAGACGGAGCTGTAATACGACGAGAACATTTTCGGAGTGAAAGTAGTAAGAGGAGTGGAAGTCTGATATTTGTACAAGGAATTGGTACGCAAAAGTTGTACGAGGAATTTTTCACTTACACGATTATTAGGCGTGATAGTGATACGTCAATCTCCAACAAGTTAGCCGGAGGAGGTGTCCTAGTCGCTTACAAGAATACGTTTACTGGCTTCCCTCTAACAAATCTACTTTTCACTACTCCTGTAGAATGTGTGGGGGCAAAAATACTTATTTCGTCTTCCCTTTCTCTTCTTGTCTTTTGCACTTATATACCTTGTAAGTCTCCTTGTACGGTCCACAATGATTTCTTCACCGAAATATCTAGTATTTTCTTATCGCGTTTTTCAAACTGTCATCTTATTTTATGTGGAGATTTCAACCTTCCTAAATTCTCATGGGATGAAAATCAGGTTAGCTCAGACTCATCTCGAATTTGGTCTTTAATTTCTTCTTTTATGTCCATGTGTTCTCCGGCTCAATTTAATAATTTTCTTAACGTTAATAATCATATTTTTGACTTATTCTTTTATAGTATGGAGCAATTGTTGCTATGCTCACCTCCAGTTCGTTTTCCTTATCTTTTTCCTGGTCCCCATCATCCCCCCTTACGCTTTGAAATTTCCTATATTGCTTCTGTACGTAATCGTTTGAAAGAGCACCAGCGCTATAACTTTTATAAAACTAAATATGAGCAACTTTCTGAAAAAATTCGCTCTGTTGATTAGTCCTCTTTCTTTTGTGGTCTTGACTCGGATACTTGTTGCAACGATTTCTATGATTGCTTAAACGCTGCTATTTCTAACACGACTCCACTTGTCAGTATAAGAAACTCTTCTGACTGTCCCTGATTAACTCTCGATGTGAAGCAAGCCTTGAAAGCTAAAGATCGAGCTCGCCGACGTTTTTCAAGTGACAAACCCCCTTAATCACGTACAGCTTTTTGTCATCTAAAGTCGGTAGCTAAGAAAAAGATGCAGATCGCTGAAATTTCTTATTTTCATAGTATTGAAAGCTCTCTTAACTCAAATCATTCAAAACCATTTTGGAAATATATACGCTCTCTTACTTCCTCTTCCAGTTTCCCATTCTCGCTTCATTTGAATGGCTGCTTAGCAACTTCACCTCTTGAGATTTGTGAACTTTTTCGAACTCAGTTTTTTTCAACTTTTAATGCTACTCCCAGCAATAGCCCTTCGCTCCCAATCGTGCACACGCCGCCTTCATTCCCTTTTACTTGCTACCCAGAAGATGTTATGAAGCTTATTTTAGAATTTAATGACTTCGTTAGTTCAGGTCCCGATGGTATACCTTATCATTTCTTGAAATCATTTGCTACTTCTATTTGTGTCCCTCTTTCCTTTTCTCTTCAATTCTAGTTTAGGCTCTTTCTTTCGTGTTGGAAAAGATCCTATGTTACTCCTGTTTTTAAAAAAAAGGTAGCACCTCAGGCGTTGCCAATTATTGGCCCAACTTGTTATTACCCTGTTTCTCCAAACTACTAGAGAAAATCGTGGCCTTTCACTTTTTTTCACTTACTCATGAGTTGCTCGTTCCTGAACAAAATGGTTTTATCAAAGGGCGATCGACCTTAACGAATTTGTTAGAATTCATGAGTGTCACTTCAAAAGCCATGGAGGACCGTTTACAGGTCGAAACCTTGTATTTGGATTTCTCTTAAGCCTTTGACTCAGTAAGTCACAATGTTTTGTTTAGCAAAATTAAATTTCTTAACGTTCTTGATTATTTGCTTCACTGGCTATCCTCTTACTTATCCAATCGTGTCAGTCAGGCATCTTTTCAACGCTGTCTTTCTACTCCTTTCAATTCGTCTTCTGGTATTCCTCAAGGATCCATTCTGGCCCACTATTGTTCACTCTGTTTATAAGTGACTTACCTTCCGCTATCATCAACTCCTCCTGTCTTCTTTATGCAGATGACGTCAAACTTTTCAAAGTAGTGTCGTCAATCGATGACTGTGCTTTGCTTTAAGAAGATTTGAATGCTATTTTATCTTGGAATTCTTATAACCAACTTACACTAAATGTTTCTAAGTGCATCCATCTTTCATTTTCTAATAACATTTGCCCTATTAGCCTTCAATTTACGTTCAATAATTCGTACCTAGGTACGGTGACACATTTCAGGGACCTAGGTGTCACTTTTGACTCTAAATTAAAGTTTGATGTTCATATTTCTGAAATTACTTATAAAGCTTCACGCATTTCTGGCTTGATCTTAAGATATTCCTATATTTTTTCCGATCCTTCGTCGTGTGATAAATTATATTCTAGTTTGGTTCGTCCCATCCTTGAGTACTGTTCGCCAGTTTGGTCGCCTCATTTGAAGTGTTTAAAGTACACGCTAGAAGCTTACAAAAAAGATTTACCAGGATCGTCGTCTTGAAATTCCAGATTCCCTACGTGTTTTATGAATCACGCTTAGCTATCCTCAATATTCCTTCACTGGAAAAGCCTCCACTCTACTTGATGAATGTTTCCTTTACAGGCTTTTCCGTGGTTCCAGTGAGGTGCGTTATGCGTTCTACAAGATCGTCAAATATATTTAGTGTTCCATTTGCACGCAGTTTCGTTTATTTTCACTCTTCCATGCTCAGATTATCTCGTAACCATGATGACCTTCAGCTTGGGCCCTTCCCTCCTTGTATTTAGTTTATAAAAGATTTGTCAACTGTCTTCTTCTCAGTTCTTAGTCATTTTTCTTATTTATTTTCTCCTAGTTTTTGCATTTTTTATTACTTTTATCTGGCTTTTTGCATGCTGTGCTATTATTTAATTCATTTTGCTGTGCTATTATTTTTTTTTGTTATTGGCTTTTTCCCTGTTAAATAGAAATACATAGAAATAAATAAATATCAACAGGAAATAAACGTTTGTGTTAGAAGAAATTGATGAAAAAGAAGAAATAAAGATTATAATAGAATTCGGCTAACGTTAAAATTGGATTTTCTTTTCTTGCTCCGATATAAATTTCGTTTATTTTGAGCGTGTGGAAAGTGTGGCTCGAGAATTTGTTTCCTGGGACGGTAACCATGCAGCGAGGCCTGGGGAGTTAATTATCGTAGAAGTGTTCGGCCAGTGGAGTGAACGATAGTGTGGGTTTTAATCTCTTCTCGTGTTGTCGGTGCTATGTGATAAGGGGGGTCGTCAATTCCTGTTTCCCCTGTGTGGGAAACTGCAAGTTTTGTATGGTGGTGGTACTGCGTGGCAAGGTGTTTGGAAAGTTACTTCCGCGGCTAGGTGTCAGACGTTTTCAGGATAATAATTTCGCTCTGGTTGGTCACTTTCTCGTTTGGGCGACCTTTTGGAGGCTCGGCAGATCGAACGAGTGGCGCCTACGCCCATCTTCAAATGAGTTAGTTGAATCCGTGGAGCCTCAGCAGGAGTAGCCCCAATATATCAGTGGGGGTGAAAACGGAATTGGTAATACTAACGGCAATGGATTTGATAATAGCTGTTTTATTGAAAAAACAGGCAAAACAATACAAAGGTAAATATATAAGTCAACATTTAGTTTCTAAAAAACTAAAATTAAATTTGATGTCACTCAATAACTACGGTAATTTCTGAAATTTGCTTTAGCTGAACATAGAATAAGAACTAGTAAGTATGTCACCATTTAGTAAGTTGAATGTTTTTAAGCACATTTTTTTTAATAGGATTCAACGTGAGAGTTTGGAATAATATTTCTATTTATCAGTTCCTGTCTACCCAGTAGAATTTTATTCGCGTATGCTTTGGTTACAGAACTACATCAGTAAATTTTTGGATTATCTTTTCCGAATAAGTGTTATTTTTGTAGTTTTACTGTGCAAATTACGTTTCATAAAAAAAACACCCCTGAATTTTCTTTTTCTACTCGCAAAACTTTTATATCATGCCATTTCACTTGCTTTCCTTCTTCTTTTTTCTTCTTCAAAGCGTTATAGCTCTGTTGCGAGTGAACACATAAGCATACTCGGATATATTCCCGCTTCATAACTGCAATAGTAGCGAGCAAACAACACCTATGTACTCGCACTTCGCCAATGAAAATTAGCCATGGAAACACATGCGCAAGTAAATAAGCGAGCAGTTAAGTGAACGACAAAGTTCAACCCGCAACGATATTCACATCGTGAACGAACGGGGTGCTTCGAAGAGAGGTAAGCGGAAAGGAAAACCGAAAGTTCCGGCATAAACACTCTTTCGCTCAATGTCCCCAGTTTCGCTATTTTACCTCAAGAGATCTTGGGAAAGCCGAAAGCTTAAACTGAAAGCACTCTTTCGAAGTCGAAAGCTTACGCGAAAAACACTCTTTCGCTCAATTTCCCCAGTTTCGCATATTCACCAGCCGAGCAAGCGAGACGAAACGGGGAGGAAAAACTTTCGTGGAACGAGAGCGCACGTGTTCGGCTACTCAGCACCTTTAAAGAGAATTTAGGTTGAAAGCTCACGAAAAAATGGTATTTAATGTTCTTGGGCAGTCTTTTACCAGGGAGTTTGTATTCAAATCCAAAAGGGAGCGTGCTGCTACCCATTTATCATTAGCAACATCGAAGTATTCGAGTTTAAGTTTGAATTGGTAGTGCTGTCCAGTGTTCAAAGAAATGGTGAGGGGTGAGGTGTTGGCTTGCGCCGCGATCCTCAACCGGCCCTTTGGCGCTTCACGCCGTGTGGCCACCCCGAACCATTAATACGACAAGTTGGTTCCCTCTTCAGGCTGGCTGATATTTAGTGTTTTAAAATAATTTGGAAATTCTAATGTAATGTAAATGTTTTTAGAAAATAACAATAGTACAATAAAAGTAATGCTTTAAAGTGAACTCTTGCCTTTGGTGATTTGGGTTTTGATGGTCAGAGTAGCAGGTAAGTGGTGTTACAGAGAGTCTTTCCCCGGGAGCCTTGATGATGTATATTGGATACACATCAAATGAGCTCCCAGTTCATACCAGTATACATAGGGTATACTGGTTTGTAACACTCAGAAACCGGAATACCAGCGCTTTCTTCACTATCATCACCTGACGAACTTAATGATGATGATGTTGTGCTGCTCGTTTCGCTAATTGATTCCTCGTGACTATTAGCTCTAAATTTTCCTGGCTGAGCGTGTTTCCCTCTTCAGGCTGGCTGATAGGTAGAAGTTTAAAATAATTAATTAAGTGGAAATGTCATTAATAAATTCAATTGTAATTAAATTTTAAAAAAATGGATAGTGTAATAAAATTCATTCTCGAAAGTTAACCCTCGCCTTTGGTGCTCTGGTTTTAATGGACAGAGTAGCAGGTAAGTGGTGTTACAGTGAGTTCTTCTCCCGGGAGCCTTGATGATGTATATTGGATACACATCAAACGAGCTCCCAGTTCTTACCAGTATACATAGGGTATACTGGTTTGTAACAAAATTTAACAATGACAATGACTTCAACGACCTCCCAAGTCTGCATCAATAACCCACTCACCGATACCTTTGACATAAATATCGAACTAAGCCCGGGAAATGGGATGCTCCCATTGCTATTCAATTTGGGTCTGGAATATGTCAGAAGAAAAACACCTGCCGATATTAGCGGTACGCTAGTATATAAGTCAAGCGAAGTGGTAGCCTTTCCGCATGACATCAAAATTTTGTCACGATCACTAACAACCACCAAAAAACTTTTCCTAAAACTCAACAATTAGCTGTATAAATTTTTTGACGAGTGGGAGGTCTCAACGATTGTTAGACTGCGAAAGCAGCAATGCGCTGGCCATGCGAATCATATAGAGGAACAACGGATACCCAAAAAGGTATTCGTTGGGAGAACTGAAGGTGGGAGACCAGTGGCGAAATCAAGGAAACGCTTGTTTGACTCAGTCGATGAGTTCATCACTACTTGGACTTCGAAATTGGAGGACGCGGTGAATGGCCCAAGACAGTTAGTTGCGTTTTTGTTGCAGGAAGCGAAGGCCCAAAAGGAGCTGTTACAAACCAGTATACCCTATGTATACTGGTAAGAACTGGGAGCTCAACATGATGCGTATCCTATATACAACATCAAGGCTCCCGGGGAAAGAACTCCCTGTAACACCACTTACCTGCTGCTCTGTCCATTTAAACTAAATCAACCAAGGCAAAAAGTTTATTTTATTAATTATTTTATTTTCTCTGTTCCTATTTTTATCTAACATTACATTTTACAAATTACCCTATGTATACTGGTAAGAACTGGGAGCTCAACATGATGCGTATCCTATATACAACATCAAGGCTCCCGGGGAAAGAACTCCCTGTAACACCACTTACCTGCTACTCTGTCCATTTAAACTAAATCAACCAAGGCAAAAAGTTTATTTTATTAATTATTTTATTTTCTCTGTTCCTATTTTTATCTAACATTACATTTTACAAATTACATTATTGAAGACTTATATCAATATTGAGCCTGTAGAGAATCAAATGGACGTGTTAATGGTTCGGGGTGGCCATACAGCGTGGAACGCAAAAAGGCCGATTGAGGATCGCGGCGCAAGCCAACACCTCACCCCTTACCACTTCGTTGAACACTGGACGATATCTTCGGCTGAACTTTAAATCGCGAATACTTTAACCGTCTAAATGATAACTGGGTAGCAGCACGCTCCCTTTTGGATTTGAATACAAACTCCCTGGTAAAAGACTGCCCAAGAACATTAAATACCATTTTTTCGTGAGCTTTCAACCTAAATTCTCTTTAAAGGTGCTGAGTAGCCGAACACGTGCGCTCTCGTTCCACGAAAGTTTTTCCTCCCCGTTTCGTCTCGCTTGCTCGGCTGGTGAATATGCGAAACTGGGGAAATTGAGCGAAAGAGTGTTTTTCGCGTAAGCTTTCGACTTCGAAAGAGTGCTTTCAGTTTAAGCTTTCGGCTTTCCCAAGATCTCTTGAGGTAAAATAGCGAAACTGGGGACATTGAGCGAAAGAGTGTTTATGCCGGAACTTTCGGTTTTCCTTTCCGCTTACCTCTCTTCGAAGCACCCCGTTCGTTCACGATGTGAATATCGTTGCGGGTTGAACTTTGTCGTTCACTTAACTGCTCGCTTATTTACTTGCGCATGTGTTTCCATGGCTAATTTTCATTGGCGAAGTGCGAGTACATAGGTGTTGTTTGCTCGCTACTATTGCAGTTATGAAGCGGGAATATATCCGAGTATGCTTATGTGTTCACTCGCAACATTCCTCCGGCAGTTGAAAAAAGGATTTAGTGTACTTGGAGAGTACAATAAATCGTCGCTCTACTCCGGTGATCTGAATTACTTAATGTACCCCAATAGATTACGCTCACTCTTGGTTTTTCGCAATTTTTGTTGTTGGTTGAGTCTCGCTACATTCCCTTTTGTGTAAATCATTCGTACTTATATCTCGCGCTGTTATCGCCATTGGTATTGTCCACTGTACTCCTCGCAACTTATTATTAACCGTAGTTTTGCTGCTGGTTTATGCGTAATTTACTAGATACTAACGCGCCAATGTTATAATTCTATCCAATTGACGTTACTTAATATGTTGTTACAAGTCAACGTTAGAATTGTAAATTTCCACATTTATGAATTAATGAGTTAATGTTTGGTTTGATACTATACAATGTTTTGTTTGATTCAATCATAAATTAATATTATAATATTTCGTTTGGTACTATAAGTTTATGCTAATTAATATGTATTACATGTCATTGTTGTATTTGCAAATTACTACAATCAAAAATTACTAAGTTAAGATTTGATTTTATACAATTATGTATCATATTTTCCTATTTTGTTTGGTACCTTGAGTTAATGTTAATTAATAAGTATTACATATCCATGTTGCTTTCATAAACTACTACAATTATAAATTAATAATTTGAAGTTTGATTCCATACAATGTTTTGTTTGATTTAATCATAAGTTACTGTAATGATGGATACAATGAGCGAAGATCCTGTTTGGTTTAATAATTTGTTTGCTTCAAACATTAAGATGTTACTATTTCATTTGATTCTATGCAATAATGGAATAGTGCTAAATTTGCTTCTGACGTAAATTACAGGATTATAGATTATTTCGTTTTACTATAATATTGAAAACCATACTGAACATATTTTTTCCGACCTTAAATTGTTTTTTCTTGACAATGAACTATTATTTTACAATCGAAAAATAGCGGACTACAATTTCTTCTTTTAATTGGTTTTACTTAATAATATGGTTACAACTTCTCTTAAGATTCATATTCAATGCCGATCTTTTTTTATATTCTGAAGTTAATGGTTTTCTCTTATTTTTAACATTACTTATCATCTTGGAACTTTTATTCTACTCTATTTTTGGCTTTTAATTTCCTCATTTCTTTCAAATAGTATTAAAGTTCTCTTGCGTATATTCAAATATTTTAGTTACTAATTGATTCGATGTTGCTTTTGGTTAGTGGTTATTACTCGTATTAGGGTGTTACTATTTGTTTAGTACAGGTTTTAGTAAATTATAACAGTTAGCGTTAGTGAGGATTTAATGTGGACGGCTTCCAAAATAGTTTAAATTTGCAAAGAAATTCGTTTTTTATTCTATTCATGGTTTATTAATATTCAATTAAATTACTCTCATTAATGCTATAAAAAAGCTCTTTATGTAAGCTTCTGCTAGCATTTTATTAAATTGTGTATTGTGCGAATAGGTTAGTAGGGAAGTTTCAATAGGAAATATTGTTAAAGCTTTAGCGGTTATTTATTGCGAATGAGTTAATATGTAAGCGGGGAATGAATATTTCACACGATCGTTACGTTCGGGAATTGATTCGCTTCGGAAGAAGTTTTGCCGAGAGAATAGCTTTCCATTGATTTAGCTTGGGAGTCGTTGTTGTTGTATTCCCACGACTTTAGTATAAGCTATCTTGGCTTTATAGGGTGCGAGTGAGTGTGATAAATAAACTTTCCCCTTAATATGATGGTTAATGTTGTTAATGGGAATGGGAGTCATGGATTGAAGGTTTACGTGATTGTTTTTGCTCGCCGCTAACGAGCTTTGAAGATATGATTAGCATTGCTTCTGCAATGATGCATGAGAAAATTGAATGAAGCGATGTATTGTAGCTTTTACATGCGCTGATCTGATTGCTAGGAAGTATGTGAAATATATGATATGTATGTACTAATTCATGGTTGGCTGCTAATGCCTTCAAGAGCATTTGTTTTTAATTAAGTCGGCTTAATGCATTTCGTAGTGGGCAGGGCTTTTAATTCATCTATGCTATACGATTGTGTAGGAGGAAGAGCTTTTGAGGTATATGCATTTAATTGTCGTTTAATTGGCTTAAGTTGTAAATTACATACTTTTTTATTCATTTGTAGTTGTAAAAAGGGAGGGTTATTAGAAATATATTCAGCAGTATCTGTAAATAGTTGTGGATTATTTATAAATCGGAATTATTATGTAGGTTTTTTATTAAGTATAGAAATGTTTAATGAGTTAATATAAATTAAGTCGACCTTTTTCTCAAACTGAAACTAGAAGGAGCGATTCTGAGCTCTGTTGTATACTTTTATTGATATTAGTGAATTGTTAAATAGATATACTGCATTGAAAATATCTTGTGAGAAATTATTGTTAAAGATGATCGAAGCGACACAATCACTATATGGGCTTGGGAACATATAGTTTCGGTCTTCACTCAAGACCCTATATGTGTTCCGTCTAATTTTTCCCTAGTGTGTGTCTACTTAGTTTCGCATAATGCTGTCCTGAACCTTACTGGAAGACAGTACAGTGCCGTGCGAGGTCACTTCATTAGCCGTTAATAAATTTTTGATCCCGATCTTGAGAAAACGGTTGTTTAAAGCATCTTAAAGTATATATTATAGCATTCTAAGACGCTATTTGGTATTTTCGCAATATATGAAGTAAAAGGGTGGGAAATGGGTGGGTTTTGAATTGTCTTGCGCTTTCTACAGGGGTTTTATTTGTGACTTTTTTCTAATAGTTAGCAGTTATATAATGCATTCATTGTGCAAGGAAACGTAGTGGCTTGTTTAAAGGGTACATGGTTGATAGCGTGTTGTAAACCATTTTGGATCAACAGCTCAGAGGCTATGAGTGGATGGTAAAGCGATGTCTGTTTTGCATATAGGTAACTTAATACTAAATGTAGCGTGTCTGCCGAAAGTTTAAGTCGGGCAGCTCAGAGGCTATTATTTGTTTCTTTCAGGACTTATAACTAAAAATAGCATGTCCGCCAACAGCTTACGTTGACGGCTCAGAGGCTGTTGTGTAATCAACTGGTTTTCATTCCAGTGATCGTGCAATTTAGACATCGAAATAGCGTGTCTGCTGATAGTTTTGCCGAGGTTTTACCGACTTGACTGCCACTTTTCCCGTTTCCTTAACATTATGAATTTGGTGATTTGAAAGTGAATTGCAGTGGAACTTGAAAGAGATAATTGGTTTTGCGGTGAAACCGTTTGCATTGTTGTATTGTTCTAATAACTAAAATTCTGTTGGTTCAAAGTTCCCATACTTTAATTGTTTCAGTGTAACTTGAAATTAAATTAGTTTCATGTTTATTTGCGTTGGAAAATTGCCGTTTTCATGTAAATTATTTTTTTTTATTTGTTTAGCGCAGTTAATTTATTTAGTTTGCTCTTCAATGTTTTTGCATTTAAAAATATTGCCCAGATGTCTATCTATTCAATTTGCAGTTAAATGTTTGTTTTTGTTTGCTCTTTTAATTATGCTTCAGTTAATTCGAATGCTCATTCAATTCAAGAGATAAGACTTTAATATGCATGTGGGTACGCGTATTGTCCAAGCAGTCGGAGTGATAAGTGGTATCATATTTCGATAACAATGGGCACGCGTTTGTTTGCTCGTATTAAGTTTTCGTTTTGCTTATTTGTGTTTAATATTTACTTGTAATGTTTTGTGTTTTGCATGTTAGTTGATTGAAACTTTATATCTTTATAAATTCTACGTTGGGTTTGAACGAGTTAGGAGTTAGTTCGAATGACTTTCAGATAAGAAAGATGAGATTTAAGATATATGAATGAGGGAGTAAATGAATGAAGAATTAAATGTTCAAGATGACTTTTTGATTTTAGGACTGGTCTTATTTGATGGATATTATGAGTAGAAATATTATTATATTTGAATGTTGATATTATGTTTTAGTTATTAAAATGATCAATAGGATTTTTTGTTTCGATTAAGGAGTGATCTGGGTAGATGACCAGTATGGGTAGCGTTAAACTGATATTATGTTTTTGTTGTTTAAACGATTAACATGATCCCATATTTTTTAGAGGACTGGTGAAGTTTCATACTTTCTTTTTGTTATTTAAATGATTGAAATAATTATTTGATTTTTTTTTTTTTCGTTTTAAGTAGGTTGATTTAGTTTTATGCACTGTATTAGTAGCGTTGTTATGATGTGGGGATATTGATACAATATTTTTGTTTTTTTAAAATGATTAAAATTATTAGTTGATTTTTTTTTAGGAAAGCTGATCTAGTTTGATGGACTGTTTGAATAATATTGATATTATTATATTTAAATAATGAACATTATCTTTTGATTTTTTTTTAAAGAAGGTTGATCCAGTTTGATGGACAGTATGAGTAGCAATGGTGTCTTACAGGAGTTGAATGGTTTGAGATATCGGCTGGGTGAATAGATTTTACAGCCCATTTAAATTTGCTACACAGCGCACTACACTGTGGTCTCTGCAAAACCGATATCCTACCGGCTGCGCCAATTTTGTTACAAACCAGTATACCCTATGTATACTGGTAAGAACTGGGAGCTCAACATGATGCGTATCCTATATACAACATCAAGGCTCCCGGGGAAAGAACTCCCTGTAACACCACTTACCTGCTACTCTGTCCATTTAAACTAAATCAACCAAGGCAAAAAGTTTATTTTATTAATTATTTTATTTTCTCTGTTCCTATTTTTATCTAACATTACATTTTACAAATTACATTATTGAAGACTTATATCAATATTGAGCCTGTAGAGAATCAAATGGACGTGTTAATGGTTCGGGGTGGCCATACAGCGTGGAACGCAAAAAGGCCGATTGAGGATCGCGGCGCAAGCCAACACCTCACCCCTTACCACTTCGTTGAACACTGGACGATATCTTCGGCTGAACTTTAAATCGCGAATACTTTAACCGTCTAAATGATAACTGGGTAGCAGCACGCTCCCTTTTGGATTTGAATACAAACTCCCTGGTAAAAGACTGCCCAAGAACATTAAATACCATTTTTTCGTGAGCTTTCAACCTAAATTCTCTTTAAAGGTGCTGAGTAGCCGAACACGTGCGCTCTCGTTCCACGAAAGTTTTTCCTCCCCGTTTCGTCTCGCTTGCTCGGCTGGTGAATATGCGAAACTGGGGAAATTGAGCGAAAGAGTGTTTTTCGCGTAAGCTTTCGACTTCGAAAGAGTGCTTTCAGTTTAAGCTTTCGGCTTTCCCAAGATCTCTTGAGGTAAAATAGCGAAACTGGGGACATTGAGCGAAAGAGTGTTTATGCCGGAACTTTCGGTTTTCCTTTCCGCTTACCTCTCTTCGAAGCACCCCGTTCGTTCACGATGTGAATATCGTTGCGGGTTGAACTTTGTCGTTCACTTAACTGCTCGCTTATTTACTTGCGCATGTGTTTCCATGGCTAATTTTCATTGGCGAAGTGCGAGTACATAGGTGTTGTTTGCTCGCTACTATTGCAGTTATGAAGCGGGAATATATCCGAGTATGCTTATGTGTTCACTCGCAACATCATTTTGTTAAGACTGACGAATTCAACTGATCTACCGAAGCAAAACATAATTTGGTACAATACGTTACGGTCAATACTATCATAGTATGCTTAAGGTCAAAGAAAATCTGGTGTACGTCAATGTTGAACTCCCAGTATTTCTCAAAAACCCGCCTGACTGTAAACAATTGGTCTCTCGTCGATCGATCCTTGATACACCCCAATAAAACTCATGGCGTATGATTCGATTTTATTTTCTTGGATATTTGAAAAATATTTTGTACCCCATAAAAAGTTGCGATATACCTCTAAAGTCTCCGCACTGTAAGTTGTCAGCTTTTATGTGGATAGGAAATACAATTGATTGGTTATATTTAGTTGACAGATGTTCTTATTGCCAAATGGCTAGATGACTTTGTGGATGGCTTGCTGAACATCGCTGCAATCATATTTGATGAGCTCCACTAAAATTTTATCAATGCCCTGCATTTTATTATTCTTACGGGCTTTGATAGTGGTACAAACTTCATCCAGAGTTGCTGGAGTCAATGAAAGCTCTCTGAGAATTTATGTATATAGGCTAGGATTTTGCCAATGTCATCACGCAGAACGAGATTTTGGTCTGATGGCCTCGTTTCAAGCATTTTACTACTTTGTATCTTGCTTGTTATACTTACATCGATATTTCTCAGTTAGTTGTCATAATATTTTCTTTTCTTGATTTTAATTATCTCATTTGCTACTCTTCGGAGATTTTTAATATGTTCTCTCCTTCCGCTGGTTTTCCTAATATTGTTTATACGCCTAATTATTTTTGTCTGACGCATCCTGGCATTTATCATCAAACCAACCATTTACTTTGCACCGGGGATGATGCCCAATTATTCGTTCTGACATGGTCTTAACTGCCACTTTCACTTTTACCCATAGTTCCTTACTTGTTTTAAGCAATTTGTCTGATAAGATGTGAGCTGCCTGGTCGTCAATAGTCTCCGTGAAAGTTTTGGCCACAGACGCGATTTGGAACCTTCCGCTGTAAAATCTTTATAGAAAGATGATCTTCACCGAATTTGCCTTTGACATTCGAAACCGATAGGTCAGTTTGATTAAGTAATGATCTGAGGTACTGTTGGCTTCTCGGTATAAACGGGCATCAAGCATGTCAAGGCCTTACGTTGTTGGATCAAAACATGGTCGATCTGATTTCGTGCGTTGCCATGATACCCATGTCATTTCATGTATGCGTCGATGTGGTAAGCAAGTCAAACGTATGACTAGATATCAGCTTCACGCAATGTCAATCAGGTGCTGACCGTTGTCATTTGTTTCATGGTGGAGGCTATATCATCCAGTCGTTCCACGATAAGACAGCTCCGTGCCAAAGTTAGCGTTGAAACCACTGAGAAACATTTTTTCTGTCGTTTGTGGGCAATGAGTCGACCAGTCTTTCCAGGTAATTTTCGAAAGTTTTCGTTTTTCGTCCTTTTCTTTGGTTTGTGCATGCGCATCTATTAGCCAGATATTGAAGGGTTCTGCTTTTATGCGGATCCCACACAATCGTTCATTAACTGCTTTCAAATCATTAACCTGCAATTTGAACAATGAAGGCTATTCCAACAACAGGCTCTACACTTTTGAATATTGTGTGCGATCTCATATCTTGCATATAACTTGCAAACCAGTTTGCTTTCTGAATTGACAGTATATTTAATTTACATTGACTGTCCTATTGCAAAAACCAAACAATGCAAGGATTTTTCATTAGTCTAATGTTCCAGGATCCAATGCCACAATCCATTTTCGCCTTATATGGAATCCATTCCGAGGCCCTGTTCCATGTTTCAAAACAATGTTGATGAGAAGTTAGCTCGTCACTTAATCTCCATTCAAGTGGCATGGTTACTACTTACGATTCTGTTATCAGGCGTGGAAGACCCTTCACTCTCTTTCGTAACCACAAAAGAGGTGTAAGTACGACTTAATAGCGGAGCTGTTGGTGTATTTACAGTTATTAGCATTTTTCGGCATTCAGTATCCCATTATTGGGGAATCAGAAAACCCAATGTGCAAGCCAGAAACCCTTTGCTACCATTTAGTCATAGGATTCAGAATGAGGAACCATGAAAGCTGTGGATTGGAGAAACAAGGGGATCCCTCCTACTTTCGTTACCGGGTTTCGGACCGTCGGACGGTATCTTGCTTCTCAAATCGTTTGTTCTTCAGCTTATCATTCGTTGGTTCCGATATCTGATAATCGTAAAGATTATTTTCACTTCGTTATCCACTTTGTAGTCATGGGTATATATTTCTACAACCAGTCGTGTAAACTGAGTTTTCGTTGTCTTGGGCCGACCGGTAATTTGTCATCCCTAACGTCTTTTTGCAATAGACTATGGACTTGGACTCGAAAAGTAAACTTCTTCAGGGTGGTATAATAAATTTCTTGAGAACTTGATGTACAATATAAGGGATATGAAATTCTCAAAGACATACAAACATAAAACAAGAAAAAGAAGAAGCTCATTCCCATACAATAAAGGCTGAACTTCAAGTCAAATTTAAAATTATGTTTACATTCCCAAAAAGGGATGAAAGCTTGCTGTTGCAAAGAATTACATATAATTTTATGACTCTTGGCTCTGAACATGTAAGTCTGGTTAAAAAACAAAGAAATAACAAACCAACAAAACAAAAATAGGAAAACCAGAGCAGTTTGTATTCCTTAGTCAATTTTCATCTTTTATGAAATTTTTAGTGTTGATTTGTAGACAGTTGCCCATGAAATAAAATCTCTGTTGTAATTATCCACACTACGAATTTCGTGTGAACTGCAATCGGACTTACAATAAAGTCTTCGTTTCTCACTCGATTTTGACTAAGTAAAACATGTCACAAAATAAATATAAGCAGAAATTCAGCTTCATTCATCACACAAATTTAAATAAGACTTACGAATACCTTCATTGTTTCATATGGAACTACCCAATCTCACAAATTCCAAGGACCCCGCGTCTGTTGAGTTAGTTTGTCGTGAATTTTCCTTTAGTATATAATTGAGGAGTGTCTTTTCAAAAGAGCTTATTTACTCACTAGCACTTTTTTCAGAAACTGCAAAAAACTGAATACTTTCAAACTGATGCAGAATCTTAAATTTAAAAAAAGTTGATCTTGCTAGTAAGTTTACACAGTAATATTTATGTGTTTATTTTATTTCTAGATATCTTATTTTTAAATCTACACGCTTTCATAAAACTGAAATAAGCACTTTTGATGGAGAATTTAAGAAATAAGACATTCTGATCAGGACTTACATGAAATAAGCACTTTTGATTTGAACGGATTGTGAAAGAAGGCCTTCTGATTTGGACGTTATTTTCAAATACGGTGTTTTGTTTCATAAATACTTAATAACAAATTATAATTTTCAATAGCGTTAGGTAAATTTAAACTATTTTATAGTACTTGTCCAAAAAATCTTGAAATAAAATGCACATGAATTCAGATAACATTGCTTTATTTAACCATCATCATACATACCACACTCAATAAGTACTAGGTATTGAAATACGACTTACAAATTTAGTCTTAAAACAAAGAAGACACTATACTTTTAAAAACGCTTAGATACGGACTTCTCCTACGTCAGGCTCATTACAATCACAATCATAGTCACATTCATCGTCTTCGTTAATAATAGCACCTTGCAATAACACGCTTTTGTACCACTTCAGGTCTGGTAATTCTGGCCATTCTTCACCAAACTGCTTGTTGAGCAATTTTATAACATCTTTCTTCTTCTTTTTAGGAATTGGTTGTACGCTCGATTGATTTACACCGATTTCCTTTGGGATTCTTTTTCCTTGTTTTAATAACGTCTTAGCAACTTCACCAGATTCAAATCTGTAATTTTCAAAAGCTGTAACTGTACAACCAACAGTTTTATTTCTTTTTTCTATTTTTTTTACTGTATTCTTTTCATTTTCTGCATGTTATCTAAGTTTTTGAAGTGTTCAGCCGATTTCTTAACATCAAATAACTGCCAGTCCTTCTTCAAAATTTTAACTGTTCCATGGTTATTAAAAATATCATGGTAAGTCTCTTTCTTAGTGATAAAAGGCTTTTTTCTTAGAACTTTCTCCAGGCAACCAAATAGACGGTCTGCGGGTAAGAAACTACGGCCTCGTATAGGGAAAAACAGATGTATTTCTTTCACTTGCTTTAGAGATTTAGAATAAAGCTAATGATCAAGCATGTGGAGGAAATGGTTAATCGTATTCTGGCCTCCGCATCCATCACAGATTAGACGAATTGTATTTTTATCAGGCCCTATATTCATTGTGGATAAGTAATCATACAGTTCTGACCCAATTTCATTAGATCCTCTTTTCGCAATTGTTTGATCCCATGTATAAAGTACTGGATGTTTTGAGTCGAGCTGCACAACACAAAAATTATACAAACTTACTTGTCGGGCATAAAATGAATCCTGTATCGGTGTTTTAGGGAGCGGTTGTACCTGTTGTAGATCAAAGCAAAATGAAATAGAAGAAACTGGATTAGTTTTCATATGACCATAAAATGCTTTTGCCCTTAATTTATGAACCCGCAGCTGCGTCATGAGTTCTTGTTTTTTAGTAAGATCCTGTTCATGATTTATTTGGTATGTCCATAATACGCACATATTACACGCATCAGTTGATGGCGTTTTGAACCCGATGTTGAATTCATGGTTTTTTCAACGCGTAAGTCAGGGGTCACAGACTCATTATAAAACTTCAAAAGTTTTTTGCAGTTTAACTCACAAGACAAGTATATTCTTTTAGATTTCATTCTATTGTGATGACTTTCTGTAGCTGGTAGCTTTTTCAGGAAGTTTCTAAGTGCCTCCTTTTTGTCAATAGACTTGTGTGATTTGTGCTTCTCCACCACGTTTTTCTTTGGGGATAATTCCGGCCAATGTTGTTTTGTTGTTATTGTTCAAACGTTTTGCAGAAACACTGAAGGCTGCAGAAAATATATTTTTACACACACGCTTGATTTTGTTCTTTTTCACAAATAAATTGTAAACACTACTTACATTCCTAGTTTTCACATTCCTTTTCGGTCTACTTCTATCTTGAATTTCAAACAAATGTGACAATCTACACAAAAATATGTCTTGATCCACTTTGGCGTTATTTGCGTAGAACCGATTACGATTCTTTAAGACTTGTTGCATTGTAATCGATGAACATTTGAACTTGCCTCCCTCTTTATTGTGACATGGGATTTTAAACTGGATGCCGAAAGGATCAGGATCAGTATAACTAAAACAAAATCAGGCTTAGCCCTACTAAAAAATACATTAAAAAATAACAAGCGGATGTTCAAAATGAGCTGTTACTTACGACTTCTTTGTATGAATTCTCTGACTCAATCTGCTTTTTCTATTGCCTTCATTTAGTTCTTCTACCGTTTTTTTCTGCCATCTTTACTACTATTGTAATTAGAAGAGAAACTACATAAAAATTTAACTATGCAGACCTATAATAATACCTTAGCTTGAACACAAGACAAAAACTTTCCAGTTAGAAGTTATCTGTCATTTTGAGAATCAAATAAGAATTTTATTTTTGATTTTTTTCTGGCTTTGCACTTTAAACGTTGCGCAGGCTCAGAGAAAACCTATTTGGATATGCTCCCAAAACTTTTGCGCCGTTATTTTAACGCTAAAATGCACGGCTCCCATCAGTTTTCAAATAAGTCTATTTGTCGCAAAAAGAAGGTATAAGTTTGAATTTGTTCATGAAATAAACCGTTTTGTAAAAAACGTATCTGCTGGATATATGGAAGGAAAAAGTATTAATTAAGCTGTTTTGATGCGAACACCACTTTTTAGGGTTTTGTAAAATAATTTTACAAAACCCTTCTTAAATCGCGTCCTGTCTGTCCGTCTGTCCGTCTGTCTGTCCGTCCGTCCGTCCGTCCGTCCGTCCGTGTGTCACAGCAGTTTTTCTCGGAAACTACTTAAGCTAGAAGCATCAAATTTTGCATATACGTGTAAAGTGGTGATCTCTTTAAAGTTCAACTACTAAAAAATTTTATAAGGTATTTAAGGGGGGTCTCCCCATGTAGGGTGGTGACCCCCCGAAAAAAAATTTCATTGAAGGTAGCCGATATGGGTATCAAATGAAAGGTCTTGATGAGAACTTTTCAAAACAGGTCTAAGTTTGGAAAAGTTCGCTTCGAGGGGCGCACAGGGAGGGGAAATACACGAAAAATTTGTGTCCCCCCCCCCTCGCGATTGGACACCTGTGATACGAAAAATCTGCAAAAAATCAAGAATGTAGGCCTTGGTGAGTACAACAACAACAAATACGTGAGAAGTCGCAATTCACTCAACTTTGTTAGTAATAGTATGATTTATCGATTTTATGTTTTCTTGAATGAAATCTTAACGGTACCCTTAAATTCAATGAAATTCAACCCTGCAAGTTTCATAAAGATTGCATCATATTTAGCGAAGTTATAGCGGTTTGAATTTTCCTGTATTACTATGGAACAATATGCGCTGCATGTATTACTATGGCAACATATGGCTATGGAACAACATGCGCTTTTTACCGACTCTGACACTACAGTTTTGCTAGGATTTGCATGAGAATTTCAGGAATGATAGGTGTCATGAATAACTTTGAGAATCAGTTCAGCTAGTGGTATAAGTAATCGTAAAACAAAATAGTGGCTGTTTTAAATGCGAAGATTGAATAACTTTGAGTTATTTTTTCCCAACTTCAACGTTTAAGGCGCATGCTTTGAACACTTGATCCAATTTAATGAATAACTGAAGCTGAGTACCTACAATTAATACTCATAAGTGAAACAAGTCAAGGAGGCGGGAGGGAGCTTCTAACAAAAGGGCTTTGTAACAACTCTAGGATTCGTAAAAATTGGCTATTAATCGATGATAACAGTACAGGAGAGTCGCCCCTGAAAAAAAATTCATCAAACGTAGCCGATCTGAGTATGAAATGATAGCTTTCATGGGAGCTTTTCAAAACAGTTCTTAAACTGTCAGTTTTTGCTTCAATGGGGGCACAGGGGGGAAATACATGAAAAATGTTTTTCCTCCCTCGCGAATGGACATCTGAAATAATTATCAAGGGAGATATTTATGAGTAGAACAATAACAAAAACCTCAGAAGTCGAAATTCTTTCAACTTTGTTAATAATAGTATGGTCTTCGAATTTCATAGTTTCTCCAATAAAATCGTCATTGATATGCTTCTTGACTTTATTCAATCTGGTGACTGCGTTTTGAAAATTGAATACAAAACCCTTCTCACATGAGCGTAGGTCTGTTTACCCAACTTGTTTAAGTAAAATTTCAGATGAATAAGACGAATTGAAAAAGAACTAGTAAACTATGAACATGTAAGGATATGTGGCGGATCAAATGGCATTACCAGTTTTAAAAAAACCAAAGCATGAATTAGGCCTTTTTGAAAAGACACTCCTCAATTATTCTATGACTAGAACTAGAACCCTAAAATTTATTTCTTGCTTGAAATGTATCCTCTATCATGTATTTTGCTGGTATTCGGGGTTGAAGGAGCCTATGATTTTGCTATTTTTTGGTCAACTCAGATTATTGTCTGTAAACTAAGGAATGGGGACCTATGCATTCATTGCTGAAAGAAATCTGCGACTAACGGGGTTAGGACCTACTGCCGCGGGCAAAGATTATTATACACAATGTATCAGGATATTCACAAGACCCTTCAGGAATGCAAAATATAGCTTTAAAATGAGCTATCTCGTAATAAAAATAACAAGATCAGTAAATTACATTACATGCTGGTGATCCCGAATTCTCGCGATTCTCCTATAAGGGTTTTTGTGGGTTGTTATGATATACTTCCTTGTGGTAACCAAAAGTTTGCTTCTGAGTTACAACGGAACCATTTTACATCAGCCAAGTTTTTGCTATCTCGTGCGGAATATAAACCGGCAAAAAAATTATTCCATGGTAGACAATTCACTCTATTATATCTTTTGTTAAAAATTTTTTCAATGGAGTCAAATAACTGCACTGAAAAAAATTATCCGCAATTCTACCTGCAGCAAACAAAATTATATAATTTCTTGCAAGGATTTATAATACTGCCTCGCAAAAAATTAATTTTTTTATATCGTAAACCTTTGTCTACTCGAAGGTGACTGCTTGCAGGGCAGCTAGTTCGGAAGGAATTTCAGTTGCAGGTCTTACGTGAGCAGATTAATTTCTAATGCGTACATCAGCCATCGATCAAATGCTCGTTGATTACGGTTTCAAAAAAGTTCCGGCATTGCTTTTCGTAGCCTTTGCGAGGCTTCCAACAACAAAATCGAGCTTGGGCGTTCCCGAGTTTCCGTTCCGTTCCAAACATAAGCTCGTTTTATTTCAACCAAAATATTCTGCGCTACATAAAATTGTCCAAATCACCAATTAAGGAAACGCGTAACCAAACCGAATGAATATAAAATCAGCGAAATTTATGCAAATGATGCACCGTTTCTTTCATAAGCATAGTGCAGCCGCCGTTTTAACCCAGTTTAAATGATTTTTCTGTATGCTCGGCCGATTGAACATATTCAAATTAGACACTGTTCCTTAAATTTTCATGAAAATTGAATGAAAATAAAAGTGGTTAGGTCAATATGAAATATGTATCAACTATCCACACATTTCTCACAATTGAAATGGCTATAACTCACTTGATTATGATTCGATTTCCATGAAATTTTCTATCAATCTATAAAACTGCAAAATTTGAGATTTAAAGGTACTATTTTGATTTTATGGGCGAAGATTTAAACCTACCAATCATATTATTATTAACAAAGTTGAGTGAATTTATATTTCTGAGGTATTTGTTGCCCTTGTATTCATAAAAGCCCGCCTTTGTGATAATTTTTAGATTTTTCAGCTCAAAAATGTTCAATCGCGATTTGGGGGACACAATTTTGGTACATTTTACCTCTCCCTGGACCCTCTGATGCATAAAATGACTTTTTATTTCAGATTCTGAAAGTTCTAATCAAGACCTTTAATCTAATACGCCACTCGAGTACCTTTGATTAAAAAGCTTTTTTAAGGGCTGATTCGTTATAAGGGGGAACCCCTTAAAAAATTTTTGAATTTTTGGTAAGACCTAAATTTTGAGGGACCATCACTTCTGACCTTTTCACAAAGTTTGAGCATTCTCGTTTCTATAGTTTCTGAGAAAACTTGCTGCGACGCACGGACAGGTGGACAGATGGACAGGCGGATGGATCGATAGAAGAATATACGGACGGATAGATAGGTCGTGAAACTAGTAGGTTGTTGTAAAAAAACTTTTTGCAAAGACTTATTTGATTATAATGGTGATCAGACCTTTTCCAATGAGGGAAAAGCGAAACTTCTTGCGGACACCTTCGCTCGCCACCATAATATTACCATGGGTGAATCCAGTGGCATTACAGGTATAATGGTAAATGCATCTACCGAAGCACTTTCGATGCTGACAGCTGTTCCCATTACCGACAAAATTAAGCCTAGAGAAATAATCAAAATTCTCCAAAGTCTAAAAACAATAAAAGGCCCTGGTATTGATCACTTACCGAACATTGTTTTTAAAAATTCCCTCAAAAAGTAACTGTAGCTCTTTGTCATATTTTCAAGTCTTGTTTCAATGCATGGAAGCATGCAGTCGTTATTCCGCTGCGTAAATCTTGTAGGGACCCACATATTCCTTTTAATTATAGACCAATGAGTCTATTGCCGGCTCTGGGTAAGCTATTTGAAAGGTTAATCTTGAATCGATTAACCGATTTTATAGAAAGTCATGATCTCTTCCCGAACTTCCAATTTGGCTTTCGAAGTTGGTACTCAACCGACTTGCAACTCTGTCGTGTATCGAAAAACATTTAAGGAGCTCTGAGGCAAAAGTATCAGTAGGGACGGTTTCTCTAAACATAGAAAATGCTTTCGACACAGTGGGGCATTGAGGACTTCTCTATAAATTAATTAAGTTCGAATTTCCTCCTTATTTAATAAACTTGATCCGGTCATTGCTTAGCGACAGAATATTTTGTGTGAAGAGTCGTGAGTCTTGTTCAAATGTTCACAATATTCCAGCTGGAGTACCTCAAGGATCATGTCTTATTCCAATGCTGTTTAATATATCCACATCAGACATGCCAGTTTGGAACAACTGCCAAATTGCCACATTTGCAGATGACACCTATTTTTACACAATTTTGTTAGACCCTCCAGAAATCATACTGAACTTGGAAAATATGCTTGAAAATATTTTTCAATATTTTCATAGGTGGAAAATAAAAATCAATATTGATAAAACTAAGGCAATGTACTTTACAAAGAAAAGGAGTCCTAGAAACCTACCAGATAGATGTCTTAACTTTTTAGGAACAGAAATCTCATGGTGTGAATAAATTACCTATTTAGGGCTTGCTTTCGACAAAAAATTAACATCCAGGGACCACATTGAATCCATATGTACAAAAGTCTCACAAACTATACGTGCTTTATATCCGCCACTGAACCGAAAATCGTTACTAATTTCTTAAAAATAAAATCCTTCTAATTAAAATGGTGATCCACCCTATCATGCTATACGGAGCTCCTGCGTGGGGCTCATGTGCAAGTTATCTGAAAACAAAGCTTCAGATCATGCTAGACACATGTCTTGAAATGACTCTAGACAAACCTTTTTACTTTTCCACAAAAAATTGCATTCGTCCGCTAGAGTTAGTCATGTGGAAAGTCTCGTGACTAAAAGGAGAGAAAAACTTATTGCTAAAGCTTTGGCTATTCTTAACCCATTAATTCAATCGATAAATGGTAACGAATGACAACCATCACGCCTTCGTAGCCTCTTCAGCGTTGTCTAAATTAGTTAAGTTTATTTTTAAGTTTCAATCTGATAATTTAAGTTACTTTTAAGTTGAAAGAAGGTTTTTTGTTACAATTTTTCCTTTGGAAAATGGAAATAAAAAAAAGAGCATTAAAGTTAAAATAATTCAGTAATGCTAAATGAACTTCACTATGGCAGTAATGAATATAGATTCAGGTCTCCGTATAAGCAATTTTCTAGAATTGTATAACAATATATCAATGAAGATTATTATTATTATTATAAAATAAAGTTGCAGCTTGTTTATTTTGTATACCACACAATTCTTTGTCGTAATGAATTGTTGATAGCAAAATCACTGACCTACTTTTTCGGTACAAAGGAATCCATAGCTATATTGTTTTCATAAAAGAAAAATCCGGTTAATTCCTACTGGACGTGAACCTAGAGAGTAAGCTTTACTTCTTTGAAGTGTACCAACGTAGCTCATACCAGCATCTATCAAACGTTCACAAACATTCAGCGAAGTGAACAAGTTAGCAGCAACCATACAACGTCCTGCATTTGCATATTGACTGGTCAAATCGATGACAATTCTTCCTCCTTGGTTTCCTCCTTTGAGAGGAAATTTTGTTTCTGAATCACAAGCCCAAAAGTTTTATTTAATATTTCACTGGTTTACTCGGAATGTATTGAGTAAAACGAGTGTTACGAAATATGAATTGAGCCCCGAAACCATTCCTAGAAGGGAAGGATTCCTTGCACTCCAAGATTTCATCCGGAAGATTACCAAGGAACCACTCCACGCGCGGAAGTTCCGATGAGAAGGATTAAAGTCAGGTTAGGATAAAAGATGTAAATCATTAGCATTAAGTAATGTTAGGGATTAAGTATTAAGCGGAAAAAGAAGGATACGTATGCAAATGCAACCTACATGAGTGTCAAACAAAACCAAGTCAGCAGTTGCCTTTCCTGTTATGGTCCTTGGAAGAAAGGATATTTTAATTGAATTCTATCGGACTGAATAGTCGTAACAACACCAAAAGCTGCATATAAATTATATCGCAGTCGATGAAGTCATAAAAAAGTGTTAGTGCTTGACGTCCGGATTCCAAATCAAGATCTTTGCATCATTGCAACATTGATTTAGTGTTATAAACAAACGTAAAAAAATCGAATAAAAAATATATAGACATCAAGCTGGAAGGGACATTAACACCAATATCCGAACACGATATATTCTTTTTCATGGATAAAAAAATTCTCTCACCATCGTTACCATAAGCAACTAAATTTCGGCAAACGAAACATGTATTTCCATCATCTGAACAACTACCGAGGCGAGTTTCGTTGAAACATTTTCCTTGATCATTATGGGCACGACTTCCACATTCCAACGGTCATATTTTCCCAAAAACACTTTTATGTAACTACACTCAAACTAATTCCTTTTGAACGTTGTCAAGAATTTATCGAGAGACACACGCGACACACAACCGAGTCCCTCAACGTCTGTAGCACGAGTGCAAGCAATTTCTCTTTTAAGTGGAAGTGATTTATGCAACGAAAAGTCGTGATCCAGAGAATGTCAATCCCACAGAAAATGCTATCTCAGCTGTAACTAAAATACTCAAATACAATAGCTCTGCCATTCCCAACAAGGATGAAATCCTGAATTTATGGCTCTCATGGCTCCCAGTTGCTGAAGACGATGATGAAGCACCTCATGTTTACGGCTACTTATGTGATCTAATACAGACAAATCCCGCTATTCTAGGAGTGAACAATTCAAATCCTCCCCGAATCGTCAGCATAATTGCTACTGCGTTCCAAGTGGACGTGGTGAAACCATTGAGCGAGGTGGGAACACGTATGATTGGTACTGTGAAACAGATTGAATCAAATCCAGAAGTATTCCAAACGTGCACCCAAAAATTAACATTCCGATGGGCAAATTTTTTGGCAGAGATCTTGATCCCAGCAGGAGCGTTTGTTACCGAAGACAGGGCAATCACCGCTGTTAGCATCACCTTTTGCTCCCCCTAAACCACACAATGGATATTCATTCGTTAGTAGCCTTGTTGTGCTTAAATATTAGTGCCTCCGACGTTGCATTCACAGCAATACGATTTCAATCAACAGTGATAAAACATAAAATTGGATTTTTCTTGACTCGCACATCACCACGATTGATTGTCACAAGTGATGCTTAACCGATTTCCTCAATATTGGCATTTTCAAATGTGATCAATGCAAATCCCTCAAACAACGTATTGCCACGAATCACTTGTAAATGTGGAAAAAGTTGTGCCAAGAATCGAATACCACTAACCTGATATAGCATTAGGAAATCTGTGATTTCCGTCAACTCCGGAAACGCATAATTCTCAAAATCTGTTTGATTCGATTCGTACATCATGTTTTCGCCATGAATTCTCCAATCACTCGACATCCTGTCAGATTTTGTAGCTGTTGTGCTCTGTAACGTATATCGATACTGACAAATTCCTGATGATCCTGATGTGACATTTGTATATGCGGCAGAGACAACCATTGGTATTGTGAAATTCAAAACCATCACGGAGGCAATAAACCATAGAATGCAATAAAACGGATTTAAGGGAGCCGATGAAGTTATCCGGCAAATGTTGTCTGAAAAACAAGATGAACGTATTGTAGAACCAAACACCCATGCTAAAGCTTGCAATGGGATATACTTACGTGATTCTCGCATAAATTTCACTCGCGACGAACGTAAATATGCGCGCACGGAATAACAAGTATTATCACGACTGACATTCTAATCAAAACAATCGGTAAGGTTGTTACTGATAATACAGTACAGTGCGCGAAAGGAAGATGGCCACCAAGTAAAAAACTGGGTTTGCACCTGAGATAAACGCTGCAAGGTTGAGCAGCCGTGATGAATGTTGTGGCCTTGAGCTTGGGTTCTTCAACTCAAGTAAAAGAGCCGTTGGACCAAGTTAATAAAAGAGCCAGCGACCATGGAAACGATCTCTCTTTTCGCACGGATTTCTGGAAAATGAAGGGCGATCACCAAGGACAGGCAGCGTACAACTTATTCCCAAGAGGAGGACGCTTATTTCGCATACATCTGGGATTCATCAACGCATTAGGAGAATAGGAGTGGATAAACAGCGCGAGACAATTGAAGTTTGGAATGAGAACAGAAGATTGATGGAAAGCGAGGACTTCGTTCATCGGCGGGGCCCCAACGTTAGAGTAAGTATTAAGTTTCCATAAATTTCTTTCTCTTATTATCAATCTTGTATTAAAATTGTTGTGAAATAACAATATTTGCGTTAATTACTTGCGGTAGAGTTGATTTTGTTTTATATAAAATTTTTGGTGACAGCGCTACAGCAGTGTTTTTTCGCGTGGAGCGCGCAGTGTTGACGGAAAGCTTAGTTCGCTCGAGAGTGTGCAAGGATCCTTCCATCTAGGACCTCAAGCTGGGATAGGTCTCCTCAGGATTCTTTTTTTTGTGATTTTTTTAGGCAGTGATTTATCTTGTGGAAGTTAGTGGTAATAGGAGGACTATTCTGGGGAGCTGCAAGCTCACCAATTGGTTCCTGGGGGCAATTTTAGGGCTGGTGAGTGGCGTTACCTACCTGGTCTCCACGGACTAGTCCGGAATCGTTTATGCGGCGTAGTGCCCCGCATTTTTTAACGTAACATGAGTTCTTCCGCGGAACGGAAATAATTGCTCATCCAGGGTTATATTTTCGTGAGGGAGATATGCGCAATTCAAATGAGAGTCGAACATCAACCAAATTTTAGAAATTGGCGCAGCTTTGACGCAATTAAGGCATTTTTTACGAGCTCGTGAATTGTCAAATCTAATGAATCTTGAAACCGACCAAAAACGGTGCGTTGACATTGTTGCTCTAAATGTTGGAAGCTTTTTTGGACTCCGTAGCAAGGTTGTATGTTGATAGCTGCTGTTGGTAACACCAGCTGCTACTAATAGGCTAAAATACGCGTAGAGATCATTTTCCGTTACGTTTTTCCACTCTTTATTTTATTTAGCTTGTGGATTCTCGACGTTCCATTTATTTGTTACTTACGATGTCTTTCTATTTGTTTCTCTCAAAATGAGAGTAACCATCATTTGGTTCGGAAGATGTTATCATCGGGCCACTTGTTGCTCTCACAACGTTGAGAGTGCAAAATCGAGTCACAGTTGGTACGCTTTTACACAATCTGGTTCCAGCTTTGGAATGAAATATGCACCATTTTCAAACGCATGCAAACGCATCAATTCATGATGACCACTCTATTATAAACTGCTGCTACTACTAGCTGCATCAACTCCACCTTTTACTTGCTGAGCTATAGGAAAAATTTCTTCATCTTCCTCAGTTTCAGAATCGTCTTCGCTGCCCGCTTCAGCGTCAATGCTTTATTTTCATCTGGTATACATATAATACCCATCAGCATCTTTATCTGCTTTGAATCTTCATTATTTTCGGTTTGCTCTCTCACTTTCCAAACTATTTGCAATGGCTGCAGCAAGTCTCCGAATAAAGAAAAAAACTACAAATTAAAACAAAAGTCTGAAACGTTCAATAAGACAATATAAACCACTAATCGGTGAAAAACGAGACAAAAGCAATAAACATGCATAATAAAAACATGTAATTACTTTGGCCTGGCTAGGCCATGGTGTACCATAATATCATAATATTTTAAGTGCCCACGTTTGGCAAATTCCTTATTATTTTGTTTTCGTTTTTTTTCTGGGAATCCATTCTCAAGCAATAGCACTACCCTTTCATGGGATTTCCCAAAAGTAAGATTCATTCGATTTTATTATATTTCAGTTTAATGACAGTTATGGCCTGGCTAGGCCATGATGTCGACACAAGGGTTAAGCAAATCAATGTACTCGTGGCAGATGTATTATAATGCCCGCGATTTTTCTTTGAGTGTGGGTTTTAGCATTTGCTGTGCGTAAGATCATGTTTAACTCCTATATTAGCCTTTCTCTCAGTATGCTGAAGGAACTGAATCCTCAGAAATTAATCGATCGAGATACTTCTCTAAAGAAAACTAACAGAATCATTTTAAATCTGTCCGTTTATGGACTTAGCTTTCAAAACTTTTCAATACAGAAATCTTTCATGAAGACAGTAAAATGTGGGGAATGTTGAAGTGAATCATAATGCCTCAAAGGTATGTAAAAAACGTTCAACTTTACATTGGATCATTCAAAAAAAATCTATATATTTCTCAGAAGGTTGAAATCTACAAGTGGCGTATTCATATTACTCAGCCAGTTTTTGAATGATTTCTTAGAAAGTTTTTCAATATCGATGCATAGCATAAACATGACACAACTCATCCTTCTCCTTATTGCTGACAGCTTTGATTTATTACTCGTCAAATTGAGATATTTTATCCATACACTAAGTTGTAAAATACTCATACAGGTGTTTTGGCAAATTCACCTGAATCTAGCACCGATGACATTGTCGAAATCTTTGCCGGCATTCCATCCATGGACCATGTGTGTATGGAGCAGTATGAAGCAATCAGATAGGGGTGAAAGATTGCTTTATACGGTCATCATCTTGGAGCAACAACAAACTCGTCCGGTATGCAACAAGCAAAGTACATGACTGGCTTAACAAGGTTCCTGAACAATGTTGTGGAGTATCGATCCTTACTTTGTTTCGACTCCTTCTACTCGTAAGGACATAAACCCAAGGGAGCTATAACTCACATTCGATTGCAATCTTTATGGTAGGACACAGGTCTCGACGAGGATTGTGATTCATTTTGATTTATTTATTCTCTCCACGGACATGGAAACTGAATCAATACTACTGCTTTATTTTCTATTTTGGTTCTACCCCAGTGATTAAATGGAATGTTTGTAAATGATTAAATGCTCCTGAATACGAATGAAATGGAAATAAAACGTCCTATATTACAGGCATATATTAGCTAATCTGTTGCTTAAATCAGGGAGAAAGCTTTTAAGAAAATATTTATTTGTATGAAATGACAGTAAAAATATTCCAATTTAGCGGCCTAATTGAAAATATGCTCATATTGTGGACAACGTAAATGTGAATATTTGCCAATATTACTATCATACTCTTAGAAATGACTTTGATAAATTTAATAATTTGTGCATCAACACATATACCATTTGTTTTAATTGATATGATGTCCTTTTCCGGGCTTTGTTTAGTACAAAACACATATGCCAATAGTTTTATTGAGGAATATCAAGATCGCTTTTGAGCAGGTGGATCAACGATAGGCCAATTACTCACAACTAAACAGGCGCTTGAGAAATACTGCACATCATGTTTTCATTGGCTTTAAGAAAACATACGACAGTATTGATCATAACATACTGCACTAAATAATGCTTTGCTTTAGTATCCCAACCAAATTAGTACGTCTTACCAAAATGACAATAATATTGGCAGGAAGATGGTCTGGCCCCATTGCTGCTTAAATTGGCTCTGGAGTACATCATAAGCAAGCTACCTGTCAAGATAAGAGGTGCATTACTATACAAGTCCAGCCAGCTGATAGCCTATGCAGACGATATCAGCATTTTGTCGACGGTCATTAATAACCACCAAATAACTTTTCCTGAAACTCGACGGACAAGCAAAACTATTACCGCTACAAAGCAATAAAAATAAAAAAAAGCTCATAAAGTAGTCGAGGAAAATATCTCCGATAACCAAAATATCACGCTTGATGAACGCAAAATCGAGAATCACAAAATACGCTGAAGAGTAAAGCTCGCAAATAATATATTTTATTCAGTTTTAATGATTTTGAAGACCAGCTGCATATACAGGAAAACAAAGCTCCAAGTATACAAATCTGTGATAACACTTGTTCTATGCTATGGTTGCAAAACATAGACTCCAACCCTAGTATCTGCAAATATATTAAACACCTTTGAAAGATAGGTCCTGAGGCAAGTTATTGGGAAGAAAACGTGAGTTCTCTTAAACTATGTTATGAGCTCTATAAAATGTTTGACAAGCCGGAGGTCTCAACAATTGTAAGACTGCAGAAGCTGCAATAAATAGGCCACATGTATCGTATGGATGAACAGCGGGTACCCAAAAAGGTATTCGTTGGAAGAACTGAAAAGCGGAGACCAGTAGAGAACCAAAGAAAACGTTGGTTTGACTCCATCTACGAAAGCAGTTCTGTGTTGCTCAGTTTTCAAAATTGAAGAAAGAAGGTTAATGAACCGAGATAGTTGGAGGTGTTTTTTTTTACAGACAGCGAAGGTTCGAGGGGAGTTATAGTGCTACAAAGAAGAAGGTGGTATTAAATGTTATTAGAGTCAGATATTTTGCAAGGCTCAAAAAGTGCCTGAAAATCACGACACTTGGTCCCTGAACAATGTTCAAAATTGCCTTCATGTAAAGTGAAGCAAAGATCAAATCGTTCGGTCATTGGAAAATCGAAACGAAAAACTCTCCACTGGGACTACCAACTGGAGAGGCAAATTTCCCTTAGGCATTCTTAGATGCGAAAAAAACCAAATAATAGTCAAAGTCAAACGCTGTTTAAGAAAAAATTTCTGATGTATAAATGCCTCCAATGTAAGTTAATTCAAACGTTTCCATGAAAATATATTTAAAACTTTAAATAATTTATTTATTTATTGCTTTACTCCCTCCAAATAAGTTATGAACTTGTATGCTGGAGGAAGAATATTTTTTTTACAATCATAGCTTATTCTAGTATCTCTAGAGTTTATTTAAAATTTCTCTATGTAATTATATTCCTTTGAATTCAATTTGAAAATTTATTTATATGTGTAACTAATGGATAGTGATAATTAGCTTGTAGACTGCTCCGATGATTGCTTTGCTAGCAAATAGTGTTTCAGTTTTGTTTTGAAACGTATTGGGCTCAATGAGCATCCCTTTAGGTCGTTTGGTAGGTCATTGTAAAGCCTTGGTGCTACTCATGTGAAATGCTTCTGCTCCTGGGTTGTAGTTGCGCGAATAGCTGCCATGTTGATGAACCTCTGTCTAGTGTTCAATTCGTGAGTTATTCGTGTCGTTCTTTCATTTTTGCCATAAATTTGTTATATTGAGAGTGCTTATACAAATAAATAATTGATTTGACGGAAAGTATGAGGTATTCCAATAATTATCTTCAATGCCTTTATCTGTATATTTTGGACGCATCTTACGTGTGTGTCATAAGTTCTTCCTCAAGCAATTATGCCATATGTCAAAACTGTTTGGAACAACGTTTTGGAAAAATTAAACAGGTCATTTGTTCTAAGTATGCGTCTGAGATTTTAGAATATGTACAAAAGGCGTTTGAGCTTTTCACTTTTCTGTAAATGATCTTTCCAGTTTAGATGTCTGTCGATATGCAGCCCTCAGTATTTAGCCGACGCATTGTTCTGAAGTTTAATTATTTGTATTCTGTTCTGCTCCATTATTCTTACTTTCACATTAAGATTATTTGGTGGTTGGGGCCTTGAATTACATAAAAATGGTATAATTTTTGTTTTTTAGCATTTAGCTTGATTGAAACTCTTTCTGTCCATTGCATAATTTTTGCCAATATTTCTGTAGTGCGTTCATAACAATTTTCCCATTTGTCGCTTGTAATTAGAACGACAGTATCATCAGCGAATCCTACGATTTTTACCTCTGCCGCGGCGATTCTAAAGAGCGATGTTCCGATGTTGTATAAGATGGGAGATAAAACTGTTCCTTGAGGTAATCCAAACTTGGTGTTAATTATAGGATCGCTGATAGTTTCGTAGAGTTTTGCTGCCTGAGTTCTATTTTGGAGGTAGTCTGTGAACAATGCTAATGATTTATTTTTTTATTCCGATAGATTTCAGTTTGTGTATTAATATCTCGTGATCAACCGTATCAAATGTTTTTGAAAAGTCCAAGAAGACACCCAGTGTTTTTCTTTTTTAGTTATTCACGATGTGTGTTGTTACTTCTGCAAATGCATCATCTACGCCTTTTGCTTTTACAAAGCCATACTGTGTTTCGGGTATCATCGAATTATCCTCCAAAAATTTTGTAAGACGAGTTTTTATGCCCTTCTCGAATATTTTTGCGAAGGTATTTGTTATCGACATTGGTCGGTAATTGTTGATGTCCTTTCTATCTTCGCTTTTGAAAATGGGTATGATAAAAGCCTTTTTTAGCTGGCTTGGAAACACACCTTGATCCAAACAGGGATTAAATAAGATTTTTGACGGCTTTTTTAAAAAATTTTTGATTATTTTTATCGTTTCTGCGTTGAAATTATCGTATCCTAGGGATTTTGTCATATTTAGTTCTTCTATTATAGCTGCTACTTCATTCTCTGTTGTCTTATGCAAGTGAAGCTCTGAATTGATTATATGAGTTGGAACTATAGTGGGTATTTTGCTTTGTGTTCTGTTGATTTCTGGAGCCAGTTTTTGTCTTGTTTCTATAAAAAAGTTATTGAAAGCACTGGTAATTTTCTTTGAGTTACTTTTTGTCTCTTGAAACTGTCTCTCTATGGTCAAGCCTTTACACAATTGTTTTTTATTAAATCTATGATTTATCTGGTTAATGATGATCCAATATTTTTTTGGATCACTTTGGGCGCTCTCTAATTTAAGTCTAAAATCGTTTTCTTTTGAGATTTTTATTAAATTTGTGAGCATATTGCGGTACTTTTCGTATTTTTGTTCTAGTGCAACGATGTAAGGTTGTCGTTTGTATTTTCGTAATTGCTACTAAATTTTCGTAATTGCTGCTAAAAGAGCAAATTTTGTTTAGTTTCTGATTTTTTGGGGCCCCTTTTGTGAGTTTAAACATTTGGCTTTGTATTACATCCAAATATATTTGTCGCTAGACGGCCACGAAAACCTTCAAAAATTGCATATTTGAACCACAACTATTTCGAAATTTGCTCATTGATGATCAAAATGATCACAATCTACGTTAATATCAAATTTCATACAAATCGAATCGAAGTTGTAATTTTGGGAAGCGTTTAGAATTTCGAAATTAGGCTAGCCGGAACTTTAGAATTCAAATTTATTTTATTGTTCTCTAGATAGTTATAGCATTTACAACACCGCCAAGCTTTATTAACATAAGTCGAAGGTTTGACACAACTATAATAACAAATTTTTGTACAAACAGTTAGACGACCTTGCATTTTTAGGGTTTTGTAAAATAATTTTACAAAACCCTACTAGTTTCGCGACCAGTCTGTCCGTCTGTCCGTCCGTCCGTCCGTCCGTGTGTCACAACACTTTTTCTCGCAAACTACTTAAGCTAGAAACATCAAATTTTGTACGCAGCTGTAAAGTGGTGCTCTCGTCAAAGTTCAATTAAAAAAAATTTTATAAGGTATTTAAGGGGGGGTCTCCCCATATAGGGGAGTGGCGAAATTCGCTCAACTTTGTTAATAATAGTATGATCTTCGAATTTCACATTTTCCCCAATAAAATCGCATCGGTACCCTTAAACTAAACGAAATTCGATATTTACGTTATCCTACTAAGTTTGATCAAAATCGAATGATAAACACGGAAGTTATAGTCATTTGAAGTTTCTCCAATTACAACAACTTTAACACATGATTTTGGTATTTAATGGACTTTTCATCCAATCAATCACTTCAGTTTTGATTTGATCTTCCTAAAATTTTCCAATAAGGTCAATAACATTTATATTTTTGAGAATTCATGATTTGAGTGAATTTACTCGGTTTGCAACAAAATGGCGACCGTTGAAAGTAGAAAAACAATAGATTTTCCTTTGAACGGGCACATCTCTTTGACATATTACTTGAGGTTATTCATTGCTGGTGACTGCAGGTCTGAGAAGTTGGGTACAAAACCCTTTTGACATGAGCGTAGGTCTGTTGACCCAACTTGTTTTGAGCTTTATTACGCGTTAGAATGAATATCCCAGTAAACTTTTGCTTTGAATTTCATCCAAATCGGAGCAATACTTCGGTCAGACAAAAAAAAAATCACGGGTTTTCACCCAAAATGCCAGCCATTTTGTTTTTGCTAGTCTAATCCAGTTGGTGAACAAATTTACTGAATACACGTTCCCTAAAAACTTAAGCATAGTTGCAACTTCGCAAATTTTGTTGTATCTTATATATATATATATATATATATATATATATATATATATATATATATATATATATATATATATATATATATATATATATATATATATATGCATATAAATAAATAAATATATATATATATATATATATATATATATATATATATATATATATATATATATATGCATATAAATAAATAAATATAAATATATATATATATATATATATATATATATATATATATATATATATATTTATATATATATATATATATATATATATATATATATATATATATATTTAAATATATACATATATATATATATATATATATATATATATATATATATATATATATATATATATATATATATACATATATTGGACAGTTAAATATATTCTATCAATAAATGACAAAAAAGGCTCAATAGTTTTCTGGTAAGTCATTTTTTGGGTAGAGCCATTATTTCATCTGTGTAGAACTTCTGTGGTTTATCGGCGAAAAACTTGGCCAAGTGATTTTCACAGTCCCTTTATGAAGTGAATTTCTTTTCATTAAGGAAGTTCTGCAGAGACCGAAACAAATGGTAGTCTGATGGTGCAACGCCTGGACTATACGGTGGATGCATCAAAACTTCCCATTCAAGCTCAGTAAAATTTTGCCGGGTCATCAAAGATGTGTGTGGTCTGGCATTGTCATGATGGAAGACAACACCCTTTCTATTGATCAATTCTGGCCGGTTTTTTTTTTTTGAATTGTTTGTTGCTATCTGGTTAATTGCTGACAGTACAGAGCCAAATTGAGATTTTGGCCAGGTTCTAGCACCTCATGATAAACCATTCCCTTCCAATCCCACCATACACACAGCATAACCTTATTTGGTGTCAATCCTGGCTTTGGAGTCGTTTGTGATGATTCACCTTTTTTGGCCATGGTCTTTTTCGAATGACATTTTTGTATCTTACCAATTTTTCATCGCCCGTAATGATGTGCTTCAAAAATTACTCAATTTCGTTGCGTTTTATTAGCATTTCGCATATGGTAATTCCGTCGATAAAATTTTTTTGCGTTAATTCATGCGGCATCCAAACGAAATGGTTCAAAACTGTTTGATGATGGATACTTAGTTCTTTAGCAATGCCATGGCTACTTATGTGTCAGTCTTCTTCAATTTTTTATAAAATTTCATTGACTTTTTCATTGATTGGTCGACCTGAAGGAGGTGCATTTTTGACAACAAAATATCCAGACTGAAATAGAGTGAACTATCTTTTGGCTGTAGCTTTTGATAAAATATCTTGACTGCAGACACCACGAATTTTTTCATGAGCCTGCGATGCATTCTCACCTTGATCGTAGTGATATTGTAAAATTTAACGAATTTTTTCAGAAATTTCACTCATTTTTAAATGAATACAACTTTTGACACGAATGATGAAATATAAAACTGTCCATATAAAAATTGTAGACTAGAGCGTCACCTTTCAAACGCATATTTTACTCAATCTGATCAGTATTGCCCGATATATGACAACGAACATCATCAAGTGATAAAAAAGACAATACTTTTTAGACTATCCAATATATATATATATATATATATATATATATATATATATATATATATATATATATATATGTGGGATTGTAATAATAACGATGATGTTGATTCGATAAAAGATATTTATTTAATATAGTGATGCGGACTTGTAAATGAAAACAATATGAATTTAAGAATGATGGGAACGGCTCTCTGCTAAACTGCCTCTCACGACGTCTTCGATACGAATCTTCTTCAACATCCGTCTGCTATGTGTTTGTGCTCGCTAACCAGTTGTTCAATCACCCGTTATCTCGTCTGTGTCGTCTAGCAGGCCACTCGTTCCGGGTTGCCAGCACAGCTCGTTTCCCACATTCGGCCATCCTGAACTTCATCCGTCTCGGATGAAGAACCTTCGTCTTCATAGTCGGCATAACGGCGCCACGGTTTCATGTGGTCAGCACTTGTACTAGTTATCTTCGGACCCTCGGCACTGGCACTGGCTTTGACAACATCGTATCGCCCATTTCTTTTCACCTTCGTAACCTCGTACGGACCCAAAAACTCACTGGCTAGCTTTCTTCCAACAACAAACTGCGTTCTTTTGATAGCGACAAGGTCTCCCACCTTATAGATGTTTTCCGGCTTACGTCTCTTATTGTATTGCTGGCGGTTCTCCTCTTGACTTTTCTGGATGTGTTCTCTGGCTTCGATTCGTCTCTGGTCTCTCTCGGCATTAAAATGTTGCACGTGTAGTTCCTCTATCATCTGTCGAATTTCAGTATGCTCTGCACCCCTGCCTCGTACCCCAAAGAGTAGCTCGAACGGCGTAGTTTTTGTAGCTCTATGGAAACTCGTATTCAGCGCGAATTGCAAACGGTCCACATACTTGAACCATTTCTCAGGATGCTCGATAGCCAGCTTCTTCAAAGCTTGCACTATATTGGCGTTGACTCGTTCAACCTGCCCATTTCCACGCGGCACTCCTGTAGTTGTTATCACATGATGTATGTTTTCCCGGTCACAGAACTCCTTAAAAGCTGCGGACGTAAAGGCAGCTCCATGATCACTGATTAACCGTCTCGGGTTTCCAAAGCTTCTCTGGATCTCGGCGAACTTCCTCAAGACTTCATCGGTAGACAACGTTTTCGTCGGAAACAGCCAAGTGTATTTCGAGAAAGCATCCACAACAACAAAAATATAGCGGTATGACTTACTGGTGGCATCCATCGGCCCCAAGTGATCCACGTGAAGAGTGTCCAATGGTTGATCACCCTTTTCTAGACAATGCAGCAACCCCTCTTGCTTTCCGGCTTTGCGACTTGCTAGGATGCACCGCACACAGTTTTGAATGCAACTCTCCACCTTCTTCTTCAAACTCAAGATGTAGTATTCGTTCTCAATTTGGAATATCGTCTTTCGTACGCCAAAATGACTCCGTTCGTGCACGGTTCGAATGACTTCTGATTCCATCGCTCTTGGTATACATAACAGCTCTCTTCCGGCAACTCCTTTGAACAGCAACGATCCTTTTAACACATAGCCATCGTAATTAGGATTGGATTCCAGCACTTTTCTAATAGCTTCGATATGCGGATCCTTCGCTTGCGCTCGCTCTAACCTGACTATAAATTCATCTCGCATCAAATATATCATCGTGGGAAATCGGCTTAATGCATCAGCGTGCGGGAGGCGACTTCCAGCTCGATGCTCCACTTCAAAGTCAAAATCTTGAATAAACATTACCCATCTCGAGGCTGCTAGTGGCAACTCCTTCTTTTCTATTGTCTGTCTAAAAGCACTGCAATCAGTGACCAGCTTAAAATGGATTCCCAACAGATAGTGTCTAAGTTTCCTGAAAGCCAAATAGACGGCCTTAACTTCCAAATAGTAACTATGAGCACTCTCGTCAGCACTAGTGGTTTTGCTGCTATAATAGTAAACAGGGTGCAACTGTTGATCTTCGCTTCGCTGGAACAACACAGCTCCAAATCCTCTAGCTGAAGCGTCCGTATGCAGCTCTGTTTCTGCTCCTCGTCGATAAATTTGTAACACTGGGCAACTAGTAATAGCAGCTTTCAACTTTGTTACTGCATCTATTTGCGATGAATCCATGCGAAATTGCACTTCTTTCCTTAAAAGGTTTGACAATGGACGAGCAATCATTGCATAATTTAATATGAATTTTCTCAGGTACCCGGTTAATCCCAGGAAGGACTGTACAGCTTTAATATTTTGTGGCAATGGAAATTTTGTTACAGCGCGGACAACCTGCTCGCTTGGCTTGACGGTTCCGTCTGCTATACGGTGTCCCAAAAAGTCAATCTGCCGCTGCAAGAATCGACACTTTTTCCATTTAATCCGAAGCCCGTGCTTCATGCACACTTCCAATACGTACTTCAAGCGCTGTACGCCCTCTCTTTCATCCTTGGCCAGCACTATCACGTCATCCATATATGTTAACACGATCCCCTCGTGAATCAGCGGGTTGAAAATAAAGTTAATGAAACGCAAAAACACAGCTGGCGAGTTACAAAATCCGAACGGCGCGTACATGAACTCAAAATGCCCCTCGTTGGTGATAAATCCCGTATATCCAATACTCGATTCATCGACTGCTACATGAAAGAATCCGTTTTCTAGGTCTATTGTTGTAAACACGCGTGCGCCTTGCAGCTTGTCGATGACGTCCTCTATCAATGGAGTCGGGAAAATTTCTCTAATGACCTTCTTATTCAGATCTCTGTAGTCGACGCAAACTCGCGGCGTACCATCTTTCTTTCTTACGATGACTACTCTACTAGCATATGGCGACGTTGATCGTCGAATAACTCCATCCATCAGCCATTGAGAAATCTGCGACCTGAGTGCCTCTTGCTCAACAAAATCTAGTCGACTAGCCCGATGCACGACTGGCATTTTTTCTTTCAACTCGATATGCATCTTAAACGGTGGTTCCACTACGACCTGCGGCTTGTATGATTCGATTAATTCTTGCACCTCGTTTTGATATTTAGACGGTACTACTTCTAGCGGCAAACCATCGTCTTCTAATGTTGCAATGGACATAATAACAGCTTCGTCTTCAGCACAACAGTTTTTCAATTCAACACTGTCCCTCTTAATGATTATATCAGCAACGGCAGCAATTCCACGGCCCAGCACGCAATCAACACTCATGGCCCCATCTGGCACGACGTAAAACCATAATGACATTTTAATTTCATCTACCACGGCATCGGCCAGAAACTTTCCTTCCGCAGCAACGGAAACTCCTCCGAATCCAAGAAATGAACGAACAGCTGATTGAATTTGAATATTCGGTAATGTATGCAGCACAGTTTCCTTGATTAGATTCACATCACTGCCCGTGTCAATAAGTCCTCTTACTGAAACTCCTCCAATTGACACATTTTTCAACATCGGCGAATTATCAATGGACTTAACTTCAGCAACGTTCAACACTTTAGGGGTTTGGCTTAACGGACACTCCTTGGACATGTGTCCAGACTCACGACACTTGAAGCACTTTGTAGGGAAAGTGCACGCAGCTCTTATGTGATCAGCAGACCCACAATTAAAACAATATTTTTTATTTACTGCAAAACCAGCTCCACTGTTCAGCTTTGTGCTATTCAGCTCAATGGTATCGGCTCTTGATCGGCTCTCAGCTACAACTCTTGATCGGCTCTCAGCTACAACTCTGGATCGGCTATCGGCTACGGCTATTGCCTTCTCTTTTATGTCCTCGTAAATCTTCAGCTTTTTCTTCAACTGCTTTATGTCTTCAGCTCCATACAGCATCATTTTGTTAATTTCGGTGTCTCGTATTCCTTCGACTATGTACTCGATCAGCGACGCTTCATCTATATTACCACGAGCGGCCATCTCCTGCATTGCTAACACATATTCCATCATCGACTCGGAATTCTCCTTCTTTCGTTCTCTCAACACCCGATGTAGTTTGGCACCACTAATTTTCATCGAAAACTCCTTTTGCAGCAATCTTCGTAGTTCAATCCAGGACCGCACTCCTCTTTCAGCTTGTACTAATGTTTTGGCATCGCCACGAAGCGATTTTTTAGCAAACACAAATTTTTCAAGCTCGTTCCAAACAAACATGTCAGCGATTTCTTCGAAATCTGCAATCCAATTCTCAATAAGGTAGTGTCCACTACCATCAAATGTACGAATTGTATCTTCAACGTCTCGAAACGAAAAACTGCACTTTGTCATAGTGCCCGTCCTACGGTCACCATCAGCCCACGCGCCATTTGATTTTTCATTCTCGTCGTTCTCGCTTACATTCGCCATTTTATGGTACTTTTTCAAGCAACGTTTTTTGTTCGCGCTTGTTCTCGAATGACGAGGATCGCTCAATTCGTCATCGGACTCCGATTCGTCGTTTATGCGCAGTTGTTTAATGCTCATTAGTTTTCGCAGCAACAACAGTTCCTCATGTTCGGCATCAGCTCGACTCCTCTGCTCCTCCCTTACTCCTTGCGATCGTTTGCTGGTGTTGTCGTCGCTTTCACTACTTGCTTGCACATTTCGGTCCTCGATCTCGCGCCCTTCATCGATTTCCATTTCCAAGACCTCGAGATCGTTCAAACATCGACACAACTGGACGGCTAACTGTTCTTTTGTTTTCTGTTTCACATTTATCGATAAAATTTCACTTACTGTTTCTAACTGTACTTTGTCGAAATTATCACAAATGTACTTTCTTTTGTTTTCAAATTCTTCACTGTCTTCGCCTTTATATTCAAACCCACCGAACTCGCGTAATTGTCTACGATTTTTTCTACCGTCATCTCTCTCGAAAACGACTTTATGCAGCACAGCTATACTAGACGCTTTCGTTCGCTGATGGGTCAAACTATCCCACACTAAGTCACCAAGTGTTAACTTCCTACTCGACATGTTCACTGCACTTTTCAATTTCTATTGTCACTGAATTTACACTGAATATCAAAGCACTATATAAAAATCCCAGTTTGATGAATCCGATTAATCAAGTATCCGATCGCTCAATTATCCAATCCCGGTTGAGCCCCCAAAACTGTGGGATTGTAATAATAACGATGATGTTGATTCGATAAAAGATATTTATTTAATATAGTGATGCGGACTTGTAAATGAAAACAATATGAATTTAAGAATGATGGGAACGGCTCTCTGCTAAACTGCCTCTCACGACGTCTTCGATACGAATCTTCTTCAACATCCGTCTGCTATGTGTTTGTGCTCGCTAACCAGTTGTTCAATCACCCGTTATCTCGTCTGTGTCGTCTAGCAGGCCACTCGTTCCGGGTTGCCAGCACAGCTCGTTTCCCACATATATATATATATATATATATATATATATATATATATATATATATACATATATATATACATATATATGCAAAGTACTCTTTGTAATGGATGAGTATTTCTAGAGGGATTGACATAAAAATGGTAATAATTGAAAATTACCAGTACAGTATGCTTACTTAAGGCACAATTTCCATGTAGGGGGTTCTCCATTAAGGGCATAACAATAAATATTTTAATAAATTGATTGTGAGGCGTGCTGTTCTTGAAACCACATATCGTTGATTTCAAGTTCATCCAATTCAAGTCAAAAACATAACACGACATAACACGATAGCGCTCCCCATTGACGGTAACATAACGATGCCATATTTTTTATACTGTCCATATACAAAGTACCACTAAATAACCTCATTTTAAGTCCTATGTGGTTTTTATGCCAATTTCATTTTCATTTTGGGTCAATCTTTGGCCAAAAACGACTGAAGTAAAGTAATTAGGCTATTTTCGATGTTGCCTGGCTTTCGGAAAGGGCTTGATGATGATGGGTTCCGGAATGTTATTCTACGGTCGTTTGGGTCTATTCGGAAGACGTTGGTCCATAAATGCTCTTAAAGTGATCTAAACTTTGCCAAAAACAAAGGTTAGACTTAACTTAAAAAATAACAGACAGTCAGTCAAACTAGACCTGAACAAGCTGTATAAGTGATGATAACTCAGCTTTTTAATGACCAATATAATATAATATTTTGATACAAAAATATCTTATTTTATGCAGATGTGCAAAATTAACTGACTAAGATGGTGGTATCGCCGCCCCCCATTTTCGCCATATCATGTCTCTTTTAGGGAAGTTTTTCAGAGTATCATTGTCCATAAGTATCCATAAGGGTGATTAGACATCTTCTTGTAGACAACCTTCTTATAAACGATGGTTCTCGTTGCAAATGATAGTGACAGCCAGTAGATAGATTGAGTTTACCTGTCTAATAACAACTGCACTTCGCACCGCCACATGGTTTGCATTATAGAAAGGTTAGATCTTCTTTCTTAGCCCATAGAGTGTGATCTCCATAAATATGCTCATCCTGTATGCATGTTGACTGAGGACAGTACATGATAACCAAATTCCGTTGTATTTGTATAACTTTACTCTACTTTCTTCGTCGTTTTAGGAATCAACAATCATAGGCTGATTGGCCTGCATACCGTTGAGCTTCTGATATCATTTTTATCCATCTTTAGAATATGAATCACTTATGCCCCTCTTCACCACTATGGTATGTTTTCTAAAGCTAGATAACTCATGGATATGGATATGAAATAGCAAAGGAGTAGTTTACGTCCTCTTTGAATAAGAAGCGGACAAACTCCTTTTTTAGGGTTTTGTAAAATAATTTTACAAAACCCTTCTAAAATCGCGTCCTGTCTGTCCGTCTGTCCGTCTGTCTGTCTGTCCGTCCGTCCGTCCGTCCGTCCGTCCGTCCGTGTGTCACAGCAGTTTTTCTCGGAAACTACTTAAGCTAGAAGCATCAAATTTTGTATGTAGATGTAAAAGGGTGTTCTCTTCAAAGTTCAACTACTAAAAAATTGTATAAGGTATTTAAGGGGGGTCTCCCCATGTAGGGGAGTGACCCCCCGAAAAAAAATTTCATTGAAGGTAGCCGATATGGGTATCAAATGAAAGGTCTTGATGAGAACTTTACAAAACAGGGGCGCACAGGGAGGGGAAATACACGAAAAAGTTGTGTCCCCCTCCTCGCGATTGGACACTTTCCATCTGAAAAATCTGAAAAAAATCAAGAATGTAGGCCTTCATGAGTAGAACAACAACAAATACGTGAGAAGTCGCAATTCACTCAACTTTGTTAGTAATAGTATGATTTATCGATTTTATGTTTTCTTGAATAAAATCTTAACGGTACCTTTAAATTCAATGAAATTCAGTACACAGATGACTGTTTATAAGGTTGATCTATCCTGAAAGTTTCATAAAGATTAAATCATATTTAGCGAAGTTATAGCGGTTTGAATTTTCCTGTATTACTATGGAACAATATGCGCTGCATGTATTACTATGGCAACATACGAGTATGGCTATGGAACAACATGCGCTTTTTACCGACTCAGACACTACAGTTTTGCTAGGATTTGCATGAAAATTTCAGGAATGATAGGTGTCATGAATAACTTTGAGAATCAGTTCAGCTAGTGGTATCAGTAATCGTAAAACAACATAGTGGCTGTTTTAAATGCGAAGATTGAATAATTTTGAGTTATTTTTTCCCAACTTCAACGTTTAAGGTGCATGCTTTGAACACTTGATTCAATTTAATGAATGACTGAAGCTGAGTACCTACAATTAATGCTCATAAGTGAAACAAGTCAAGGAGGCGGGAGGGAGCTTCTAACAAAAGGGTTTTGTAAAAATTCTAGGATTCGAAAAAATTAGCCATTAATCAATGATAACAGTACAGGAGAGTGGCCCCTGGAAAAAAAATTCATCAAACGTAGCCGATATGAGTATGAAATAAAAGTTTTCATGGGAGCTTTTCAAAACAGTTCTTAAACTGTCAGTTTTTGCTTCAGTGGGGGTACAGGGGGGAAATACATGAAAAATGTGTTTCCTCCATCGCGGATGGACATCTGAAATAATTATCAAGGGAGATATTTATGAGTATAACAATAACAAAAACCTCAGAAGTCTAAATTCTTTCAACTTTGTTAATAATAGTATGATCTTCGAATTTCATAGTTTCTCCAATAAAATCGTCATTGACATGCTTCTTGACTTTATTCAATCTGGTGACTGCATTTTGAAAATTGAATACAAAACCCTTCTGACATGAGCGTAGGTCTGTTTACCCAACTTGTCTTTTCTAGTGCTCTACAGGGTTGGAAGGAGTTTAACGCCCACTGTTTATATTATTCCATATGGATGGTAGAATTAAGCTTTACTTGCTTGTTGGAGCCATGCGGTAAGCATCATGATACATGTTTGTTGCATTGCATGGTTTCTATGCTTCAAGCCAAGGTCTCAGCAAACATTCGTTCCAATAGTTCGATACATTCTTCTTTATATGGTGCGAATGAAACAATTTGCCTGGAACCGTTTGACAGATAACTTCGGTTCAGGTTTCGTTTTGCTAAGCCATGACGCTGGTGACCCCTCCTACAGCAAGAGGGGAGCGAGGAATAGGAAATTTCAGAGGAGCAGTCCCCTAGCCGTAGCATCCCCAGTTATTGTGAGTCTCTTTTATCTTTTAAGACTGCCCAAACCTGATGCGCCACATGGATCCACTTACTGATTCAAGCATCACTGCAACTATACTATCCAGGATGAGCTCTCCCGTCTTGCTGTAGAAGTCTCGTTACAGTCTGTTCAATTTTTTAGCACACAAAATAATTTGTGGCAGGCGTTGTCTTTCTCTCGTGAGTAAGCCCGACCATCGGCAGACCGTGACTTAGACTCCTAATAGGTTAGAATGAAAACACCCATGTCAGCTCAAAAGCTGGGTCAGATAGAATTTAGTCTCAATATAATTTCAATTTGGTCGCGGTACCAGATCACTTCGGTTTCTTCAGTGCTAGACTGAACCCACAAGCAGCTATCGAGTCTCTTACTCGGGGAATTAGCATACCTAGCCTAAGTTGGCTTGTTGAATGGTGCGTCTAGTGACTAAAATCGCAAAATTATCCGCGTAGCCATTCAAGCGCAACTCACCTAGCACCTCCTCCTCAGTAGCCCGTTTAAGACACGTTCCACAGGTTTGGGCCAAAGATAGATCCCTGCGCAACACCCGATATCACTTTCATTCTTTGTTGGACTTGCGTCGTGTTGTAAAGCAGGCTTCGGTCCTTCAAGCAGTCCGTTTGGAGCCACATAAGATATTCTGGAATTTGAAAAGAGTTTTCCAGCGTATCCAGAATATTCACCCATTTGGTGGACTTGAACGCGTTCCTAACCTCGAGTGTCACCAATAGAACAATCCGTCACTTGGTAGGGCTATATGCCTCTGCCTTTTGGACTGCGCTTACCGCCTCTGCAATCCCATCAATGGTGGAGCGTCCTGCTCTAAAGCCGTACTGCCAAGAGATACACAGCACGAAGCGCTTCAGTGAGTCTTCCTTCGATGAGTTCGTCTAGCATTTTCCCAATAGTGTCTAGCATGCATAATGGGTGGTATGCAGACGATGATATGGAATTCCCTTTCCCTTTGCTGACTAGCACAAGCCTCGCCATCTTTCATCGTACCAGAAAAACTCTGTCCCGTACGCAAGCATTGTAGTAAGCAGCAAGTCAGGACAATAGTGATAAACAAGTTGCAACACTAGCGGAACACCATCTGGTCCTGTAGCCTTCCTTGTTTTCAATAAAAGGACTGCCTCTTGCGGTTCCAGCTGCGTGAAGAGTGGGCACTCGATTGCTGTTTTATCCTTGGATTAATAGTAGACCATATTATACATATGTGTTCATTCCAGCAGAAGCATAAAAGAGCCTCTCGTGTGGTGAAAATTTACCTGGACTACACGGCCAACTTCTCCTCATATTTCAGAAGTTTAGCGCTTGAATTCCACCAATGGTGCTTCTTCCGCCACTTCATACGTGCCACTATACTCCTCATTATAGGAGCTTATTTTAAAAACTGATAGATTGACCGGCATTGGCGGCGTAGTCCAAGTCTACTTTTGTTCAAACAGTACTTCGCCATCTCAAGGTGAAGTTCTCCAGACGGTAACGTATACCAACATCTTTTTAACATTTCGAAGAAAATCGAGATAATAATTTTGAAACAATAAATTCAATAAGGAAAATTTCACACAGTTTCGATCAATTTTATACTTGCATTATAATTTCATATCATATTACTCTAATAGTCAAATCAATTAGGAATTACAAATCAAAAAGTCACCCAAGAAATGATGATCGTACTAGAATCTACTTCTTGCATTTCGTTCATCAATAATTCAATATATTCCTTCCATTCTTTCTTGATAATTGTATTCGTAGAACGAGCAAATAAATCATGTAGCGCCAATGGTAAATTGGAAATAAATTGAAAATACTGAAAAAATCGAATCATTGATCCAGAAAATTAAAATTAATGATACAACAAAAAAACTCGAAGCAGCAATTTTTATAGTGCAGCAATGCCAAACGCTTGGTTGCCTGTTAGACGAAAACCTAATTCAAGTGCGTGTATTTGTGCGTTGAGATGTGATGACGGTCCTTTACGGAGTAAATCGATAATTTTCGCTGGCTGCATGGAAATAAAAGTGGAATTTCACAGTTCAATGGGGAGCTTTAGAATACACAAAAAGAGGAAGAATAATAATAGCTACATTTAGGCTTTCATTGACACATTTTGTGGTGTGGATTATGATAGGCTGACGAAGAAAATGGGCCTGTTTGTTTGTCAAATTTATTGCCGCAAACATATAAATGGAAGGCATGAATTTCATTTCGCAAATACTAACAACATAAATCCCTAAAGACAATTGAGATATTTTCTAGGAATCAGAAATTTGCTTCTACGAAAATGGAGTAGAAAAATGGTCATAAATTTGTTTTGTAGCCTATGTGGCATTAAAAATATTTAGGAAAACTTTGAAGTACAATCTTCATAGTTTGCGGTCTTTCTACAAAGCCATTGTCTCTTTAACTTCACTCGATGAGTGCTTTCAGAGAGCTGTGAAGAATGGTGGCGGGGGAAGTTGAAATATGTGTATCCCCCTGTGATTCAAAACCTTTGAGCATAAAAATTTGGAAAAAATTACGTAAATAGGTCACAAGAGCCAAACAAGTCAAATTTTAATCAACTTTATTAATAATATCAGAAATTTCTTCTGTTAGATGAACCTGTTTAGTAAATTCTTTCACCCTTATGAACCGCAAATAATCAAGTTTAAAACAAAACGAATGTTCAATTACATTAATTTAATTAACACTTAAGAAATGCGTTTTATTCCAAATGACACGTATGCATTACCGACCATTTTTAGCGCTAGACGCAAAACTACTGATTAAAAAATTGTAACAAAATCAAAGGCATTAGCTGATAACAGTTAGTTTTAGCATATCTAGTTCAGTCGGATTAAATGAAATATAAAATGCCGGACTATCGTCAATATGACATGATAGTTTTGTTATTTATTTCAACATATAGTATGAGTTGTGATAGTTGATGCAAATGCTAAATTTTATTAGCATTTGCATCAATTATCACAACTCATAATATGTTAAATAACATAGCTGAACTTTGATGTAATATTGATAACAGTCCAGCAATTTATATTTCATTTAATCTGACTGAATTATATATGCTAAAATTAACTGTTATTTGCTAATGTCTCTACTTTTGTCATAATTGTTTCATTAGTAGTTTCGCGTCTAGTGCTGCAGATGGTCGGCAATACCGACCGAAATGCCCACGTGGTGTTTAGAATAAAACACATTTCTAACATCTTAATGCAATTGAATACTTGTTTTATTTTAAACTTGATTATTTGCGGTCCATAAGGGTGAAACAAAATCTATTAAATTCTAATTTACTTACAATAGTGTGTCGCCTAAATTTTAATCAAAAAAATCAAAAGAAGATCACTTAACCGATTCCGGCGTCTTAGTAAAAGGTACACTGAAGACGTACACGTACATGTATTTCAAATAACATAACAACAAAGCATTGAAAATTTTGCAATCACAACAACAACACTTGAAACTGAGGAAATATAAGTTCTCAATTAATCTAGACCATGTAGAGGGTTTTGCATTAGGGACATAATAATTTCGTTTCTTTATATAAACACACTTATTACCAATTCTCTAGCTGCCCCACCGTTATATTGGGGCTTCTCCGGCTGAGGCTATACCGGTCCAAACTAACTCACCCGAATACGGGCATGGGCGTCACTCGTTCAATACTCCGAGCCTCTCAAGGGATCGTTCGAACGAGAAGACGACCGTCCGGAGCAAAATTAACACTTATACAAGTTTTGGGGCTCGCCGCCACTGTTGCGAGCGAACAAATACAAAATACTCGCGCAACATATTTACGCTTCATCACTGAAGTAGTTGCGAGCGAGCAAACACTATCTATGTACTCGCGCTTCGCCAATGAAATAAGTCAAGCAAGCACATACGAGTACGCCCATTGCTATCGAAGCATGTCGTCCAATGATCAAGCTTAAAAGTAAATAAGCGAGCGGAAAAGTAAATAAAAAGATTAACCCGTAATGAACTTCATACCATTCCCACATTGTGAAAGACAAGCTTTGGGTGTGCTTCGAAGAGAGTTAAGCTGAAAGGAAAACTGAAAGCTCTGGCGTAAACGCTCTCTTGTTCAATGTCCCCAGTTTGGCTAATTCACCTCAAAAAATCGTGGAAAAGCAGAAAGCTTAAGTGAAAACCATTTTTTCGCTCAATTTTCCCAGTTTCGCATATTCACCATCCGAGCAAGCGAGACGGAGTGGGGAGGAAAAGCTTTCGTGGAACGAGAGCGCACGTGTTCGGCTACTCAGCACCTTCTAAGAGAATTTAGGCTGGAAGCTCACAAAAAAAAGGTACTTAAAGTTCTTGGGCAAAGTATGCCAGGCAGTCTTGTTCGAGTCCAGGAGGGAGCGTGCTGCTACCCAATTATTATGTTCATCGCTCAGAAAGTGAAGTGGCATCTGTGGTTTAAGTTTGAGTGCTGTTCAGTGATCAAGAAATGGTGAGGGGTGAGGCGTGGGCTTGTGCCGCGGTCATCAATCGGCCTTTCGGCGTTTCACGCCATGTGGCCACCCCGATCCATTAGCTCATCCATTGTTTTCCTTTTCAGGCTGGCTGATAGTTAGAGGTTTTCCATAATAAAATAAGTGAAAAGTGTGATTTATAAATTAAGTTGTAATCCAAATTTTAAAAAAATGATGAATAAAGTTAAAGTAATTCCTTAAAAATCAACTCTCGTCTTTGTTGATTCGATTTAGATGGACAGAGTAGCAGGTGAGTGTCTTACAGGAAAATCTGTCTCTCTCCGGGAGCCTTGATGATGTATATAAGATACACATCAAATGAACTCCCAGTGCATACAGTATACATAGGGTATACTGGTTATGTAACAAAATTAGCTGCGAAGATCACCTTAAAAAAAACACTACCACGCAGAAAGAATTGAAATGTTTCACCGCCACGCAAAACTCGTAGTTTCCCATACCAAGGCAATCAAAATTAATTGGAACGGCACTAACGTTCACTTAACTTTTTCAAGTCTTTCTGCCTGGTCAATGACCCGGGAAAAGAATTCCCGAGCCACACCTTTCATAACCGAAAGGAACGTGTTTATGTTGTATGGTAGCGAGGAAAGACAAATCTAGAATTATCTTTACTCGACTTTGAGTAATATTCTGTACTTCATTACAAATTCGATCAATATAAAATAAAATTTAAGCCACTTACATATATTCAATCCCTACCTTAATATGGGGCCTCTTTCTTTCGTTTTCTGAATATCGCCACCGCACAGTTGTCTCGTCCCAATTTATTGTTCCAGAATCCAGGGTTCGTCTCCAATTTGTAGTAAGTAATGTCGCTGAGTACCGCTTTGTTTATTTCTCCGCCAGTTGCTCGTCAACTCTTAAAACAATGAGAAAGCGCGCTAGCCTTTCCGGGCTTAAATAATCTCCGGATTAACATTTTTATTGCCGTCCACCGGAAAAATCCTGTTGCTGGATTGGTTTTTCCGTTTGTTGGAGTAGTTTCCCTCGCTTTGATTTCACTCATAACAAGTTCCACTCGATGGCGATCTTAGTGGGAATTAAATGCATTACGCGCTAAATTAGCGGAATGCATTTGACCGACAGTTCAAACTGTCAGTAATATTTATTTACATCATTTCGACAAAAATCCTCGCGCTTTTCCTTTTTTCTAGCTTGAACCGGCACTAATAATTCCTAGATTTTCTCGTCCCCGCCGGTAGTTTGATCACCGTGCCAACGCGTAAAGCATCGTGCGTTTATATAAACGATATATATATATATTTATATATATATATATATATATATATATATATATATATATATATATATATATTCACCAGTTTCAACTAATTCCGGTCGTTGAATCTCTCCTCGGGAATTTTGCGGTCTTGTTTATTTAGATTTCCATAGCGGATTATAGTGAATTTGGTGTGAATAAAGTAAATTGTGCATTTCGGCACGATGTCATTAGCCAGTTAGGAGAGTAGATAAGATATTCAAAAATTCTATTCGTGTTCAGCTTGCTCTTGTTTGAACTTGTCGTAATCGGCTGTCTTTTTAGGGTGTGCCAAAGTGAGTTTATGAATATCTTTAAGCATATTCATAGCCTCTTGTTTGGCTGAGAGCTCGTCACGCAGCTTTGCCAATTATTTTGAGTGGGCGTAACGTATTTCATCATTTGCCCACCAAATATTGTGCACAACCCTTCAGCCTTTTATTTTTCCACAGCAATAATTGTTGAAACATGCTCAGCTGCTTTCAGTTTCGCACATTCTTCCAAAGACCTTCGATTTGTTCTTCAAGAGTTCGCTTTTTGTTCTTGGACTCTCACATTGATTCCTGAAATGACTTCATTCTGGCTTATGTTGTGAGCTCAACAAACGGCATTCGCTCAAATCCTTTTCATATTCAGAAACCTTTTTATTTGAATCTGTTTTTAGCGCCTCCAGATTCTGATATCTTTGCGCGATATTTTTAGCTATATATAGTTAAGCCACTATGAACTCCTCTTCAACCTTACCACCTGGATTAGATGCCTTCATTTCCATATCACTGGTACTATCCGTGCATAAGGCGTGTCCAACTTTCGACAGATCACGCAGAAGATTTGAGAGCATTTCATAAATTCGTTTCTTATGATGCGCTAACATATCTTTCAATTGTCGAAACTCCAATGTAACGATATTCAATGTGTTCTGTTTTTATTGCAATTCCTCGTTCATAGTATCAATATCTTTGTTTTTGGTCTCGATTTCTTGTGATTTTTTATCTTAGTTAACAGCTAATTTTTCTAGAGCTTGAAGTACTTCTTTCACCTCCTCCTTAGCACTTTCATTTTCTTGTTGCTGCTACTTTTAATTTACTTTCTATCTCGAGTTCACGCTTTACTCGTCCTTTGCTTGCCACCAATGAAGTGTTAAATTTGCGAGTGTATTCCTTCGGTATGCGTGCCATTGCTGCATCTCTGGCTTCGATACTCGGCTCGTTCCTCTTTGGTGGCATGTATGCATTTTTGCTGGATCTGGGTGAGTGTGAAGATGTTTGCAGGGGGATCATTAAGTTTGTGTCATTGGCCGGAAGCTCAGCAGCTTCCCCTTCGACAGGAAGGTCGGCTGTAATGACAGCCTCACGTTTAGATCTGCACTCAAAACCATTTCCCTGTAAATTTCGACAGCGCTCAGGCTCGAAATGCCCGCAAATTATCGCGAATATCACCAACGTGAATGAAAATTTAAATAACTTGCTGTTGGTGACATTATTAGATTATCAAAAAATTGAATAAAGTGCGGCTTGGTATTGTGTAGGTTTAAATCTTAAAAAATCGTGTATGTTAGTTTTTGAGGTGAACAGCACTATGAAATTTCAATGTTCACTGTAACACACTCTTAAACTTTTTTAATAAACCGTCAATGTAAAAACGTTAGTTAAAGTCAACCTTTTTATCGTGGTAAAGTTCACGATCCAGCAAGGTTTGGAAATTAAAAATTACCATTGTCAAAAAATCCTGTTCAGTGATGAAGCTCATTTCTGGCTCAATGGCAGTGGATTGGGCCGTACTTTTTCGTGGATGAAAGCAACCGTCATGTTACCATCAATGGAGAGCGCTATCGTGTTATGTTGGATATTTGTAACCAGAATTGCTTGAAATTGATATCAACGATATGTGGCTTCAACAAGATGGTTGCACTCGCCACACAAAATGCCTCACAATTGATTTATTGAAATTTATTTATTTATTGTTATGTCCTTAATGGAAACCCCTATAAATGCGTGCGGATTGGCAATAGAATTTCGGAAAAAGCTTATAAAATTATGTTATCATTGTGACTACTCAAAGGGCTTTTTCAGACGCAGCGTTAAAAGTGAGCGTTAAACAGGTTATATGGGCAAGAAGAGTGAGAGGCATTGAGGGGACCTGATGGTAAAAACAAGCCAACATTTTGTAGGGTGAACGAGCGTAACGCACATACACAAACGCATTTTGTTGATCATTTGGCGGGGGAAATTTATACAAACGCCGGTAATCATTCCGAATTGAACATTCGGTGAAGAAGGTAGTCGTCATGAAACGATTGCCTTTCTTTAATTTGCATGCAAAAATGGATGCGTGGACGTGAGAAGCTACGCATTATTCAATAAATTTATAAAAGCGGAGGCCATGTTCAATTTCAGGAAACAACACGACGAATATCTCGATTTCAATAAAGTTAAATTGCCTATTGTAAATCCATAGAAAATTAACAGTACGCATAATCTTTATAGAATCGCATTATAATATGCCAGTTGACAACACAACAAGAAAAATATGCGACTTAAAAGGATATTCAAATTTGGAATATATTTTTCAGAAAGCGGAAAAACACGGAGATTCTAATAAATTCAATAGAAGTTTGAATCGACAAACTTTAACAATCATAAAATACATTTTTCATTCCTGTTTTTGTTACCTCGTGCACAATTCAAGGCTAAAACATCAATTCTCAATCGCTTATCTCTCTGTCTTCGCTTTCATGTTGTCCGCACGAAGTTTAACGATCAAATGAACCTTTTGACACATACACTCGCAAGGCGTGTATCGTATACAAAAATAGGTTGGCTGAACTATGCAACGTGTAAACATAAGGGCGTAAGCGCGAAACCTGTTTGGATATGGGTTTTTACCATTCCCGTGTGAAAGAGCCCAAAGAGTTCAAAAGAGCTAGGTTTGGAAGGTTCTGATGCAGAGTATACTCATATAGTATCCACACTCAACAGCCCTCCTGAAAAATCCGAACACAAGCTGAACAGCGAGCCATACATCTTCGGTAGCAGGTAGGTAGGTAAATGCTCAAGTGAGGATTGGCGCGAATATAAACATATGCTTCGTTGAGAGATTTCACGATAACCATACATATCTCAAAAAATCAATTGCAGAAAAGCAAATTCGTTTCACGCAATCTTTTATTTTTTTATTAGGATCTGGCAGCACTCCCATGTTCTGAAATGCGTAAAAGAATACGTGCGTCGGAAGTTTTATTTGCTTTTTGCTTTACTCAGCTGACGTGCCCCGAGAAAAAATTCTGAAAGTGTGCAACACAGGGTAAATTGAAGGTGTGGGTACTAGGTGATTGTACTTTGCTCGATGTCTACCCAATTTTGTTTCGATTTCTTCAATCGTGTTCAGCCTATCCCACAAGGTTTTCTTTGTTTTTCAATAATGCGTCGAAATGCATTATGGCCTTAGCTGCTTAGGCCGTTCTTGCATATAGGTTTTTTGTTTTTTTATGAATGCAAAAAGAATTTTTCAACATAATTTAAAGACAGCTCATATTACTGCTTAGGACATTTATGCATACATAAATTTTGAAAATATGGTTTTTAATATGTGTTCATGTCAGTGAACTATAACTCACATATTGATCATTTCAATGTTCATGTCAGTGACACATATTCATCATTTCAATGTTCATTAAACTTTCTGCAAAATGTTTTGATTCACATATTCATCATTTCCATGTTAATTGAACCTTCTGTAAAATTGTAACATAAATACTTGGACTTCTAAGAAATGCACATCTTGCAATGTAATTGAACTTAAGAATATATTAAAAAAGGCTTGATCATGATTTATACATCTGTTCCAACCAATGAATAAAATTTTGCTCTTTCATCAAATTTAGGCTAAGAAAAGTTGTATTTAAATAGAGTAAGTGCAAATATACTACTCATTGCGTTCACGTAAGTAGAATTGTTGCATAGTTAATTTCTACTCACTGATATATTTTTGGTCTGTCAAGCTAAACTTCTACTTGAACTGATACATTATTTTCTGAATCATAACATCCGGGATGGCAACTGAGGCAGATAAAGTTCAAAACTTGAACTTTGCTGCAATAAATCAGATTATCTTAAACTATCGGAAAGATAGCGAGAGCAAGCATGGCTTAGCGTACTTCGAGACGAAATTGGAGAAGCTAAAAGACCAGTGAAAAACTTGTGAGCAGAAACATGCTGAAGTACATCAAATACTGGAAAAGGATCCGGAAGGCTTAACAACCAACACCAAGGAGTATCAAGCATTGGGAAACTTGGTATTGGAGTACATTACGCTATTCCGGACCAAGATTTATGGATATAACAGATGCAGAAAATCAACCTCAGTATATTCGGTGAAGTTGGAATGGATTCGAATCCCAACATTCAACGGGCAGTATTCATCGTGGGTTTGAATTCCGTGATCTGTACAAGACTATAGTGCACGAGAATTCTCAACTGAACTCGGTGCAAAAGCTACAGTATCTCCAAAATGCCGTACAAGACGATGTAGAGAAGCTCATCAGCCATCTAAGCATCACCGAGATCAATTATCTCTGGATAGCTCTCTTGTGGCTAATAATACACTTTTACTCCTCCCGCTGCAGCTGTGCATCCTGTTGTCTTACCTGATCATCTTCCCTTCCTAATTTCCTTTATTTGTTCAGATGCATCTGAAGTCGAAGCTTTGATCAATGCTCTTGATTCTAATATCAGCCCTGGGCCGGATGGTTTGCCAATTTGTAAAGTCCTTAGCCTCATCGCTAAGTTTCCCTTTATGTCTCCTCTTCAATCTAAGTTTGAGTACTGGTACTTTCCCTAACCCTTGGAAAACAGCTAATATTGTGTGATCCTACGTCAGTTTCCAATGATCGCCCTATTTCCTCACTTTTCTGCTTTCCAAAGTTACTTAAACGGTTGGTTCATAATCGACTCTCAAACTCATTAGCTCCTATTACTGCTGCAGAGCAGCATGGCTATCTTAAGGGATACTCCACTACCTCTAATTTAATGAAGTTCACAAACAGTATTGCAAGAGCTTTGGATAACAAACTGCAAGTTGATGTGATCTTCACAGATTTCTCCAAGGCCTTTGACACTGTGAATCATTTACTTCTATGTCGTATGCTTGAAGCTCTTGGAAACTCGGGTGCTCTTCTATCTTGGATGTCAGCTTATCCACCGTGTTGTCCCTGTCGAGTAAGTCTCTCTGGAACTACGTCTAGTCCTTTTTATCCTTCATCTGGCGTTCCACAAGGTTCAATTCTTGGGCCTCTTCTCTTTCTGTTGTTCATAAATGATCTTCTCTTTGTAATTAATACCTCTTGTCTCTTGTATGCTGATGACTTCAAAGTATTTCGATTTCCATTTAGACTGTCAGCTCCTCCAAACTGATCTGAATTCTCTAAATAAATGGTGTGCTTCAAACTATTTATGTCTTAACACTACTAAATGTCATAAAATGACTTTTTCTCTCAAGGACTCTCCTATTAATTTTAATTATATATTAAATGATGCTTTGCTCTCTGAAGTGTTCAGTCATAAAGACCTTGGAGTAACTTTTAATCCAAAACTCATATTTGATGCACATATTTTAAATGTGATTACTAGGGCGTCTAGAGTTTCCGGGCTTATCCTTAGACATGTACATAAATTCAAAAGCATCTCTTCTTCTGTTCGCCTATTTGTTTATCTTGTTCGCCTTTTGCTTGAATACTGTTCTGTTATCTGGTCCTCCCGATATTCCTATCTCATGTCTTCTTTTTAAATTGTCCAAGGAAAGCTCACGCGCTTTCTTTCCCTTAAGTTTAATTTGCCGTATCAGCCCTATGAAAGTCGCATATCCTTCCGATCTCTTCCATCTCTAATATTCCGACGAACGTATTTAGACCAATGTTTTTTGTATAAACTCTGCTACCATCAAGTCCCTTTAAATATTTTTTCTGAGCTGCGTTTCCGACAAACATCTCGTTCATCTCATATGAATTCTTATTTCGTTATCCCATATGTTAGAACTGATTCAGAATCGTACGAAATCATAATAATCTCAAGCTTGGTCCTTTCTCCTCTTCTTACAATACGTAGCATTTAAAAAAACTAAGAGGCTTACTACTAGTTTAACTTTCAATGATCGATATTTTATTATTCTTTTTCATTTAAATATTGCTGTAATTATTCTTTGCGTTTCATTTTGTTATTGAATTATTTAGTCTATAAGATGGAATAAATAAATAAATAAATTATAGCGTTGCGTGGAGATTATTAACTGAGCGCTATTATAACCATAGAGCGATTGCGCAAGAGGTGCTGCAAAAATTTTCGGATTTTCAAAAACGCGGTGCTAACGATATCCCGGGGTTCAAACCAGTTCTGGACTTAACACATCATCAGTTAGAAGGGTGCTTGCAATCAATCGAAGGGGAGTCATTCGATATCATTACAATTTTCACCTTAAACTAGAAATTGGATGAAGAAACACGCAAAGATTGGCAAAAAGGGATGAGCGGACAAAATGGGATGCCAAAACTTTCAACATTCTTGGAAGTTATTCAAAAACGCTTGCTGATGGGTGAAGCTTTAGCGGGCAGTTTCCAATAAACGGGGAAAAGTGTGGTAACTCTGGATGCGGCACCCGTTGGGGTCGAAATTAAAGTTGCGATTCCTTTAAGCAACTTGAAATTCAAACAAGATGCAAGCAGCTATGTTTTAATTGCGCTAGTGACAAACACAAAGTTACTATTTGCGCATCTAAACACAAATGTAAGGTATGTGGCAAACGCCATCTTATATTGCTCCATAGCAAAGAGGTTAAAAGAATAATAAGTCAAACCGTTAAAGTTAAAGCACAGTGTGCACAAGCCAATCATGCACACAAACACACGAGTGTTTTGTTATTAACGGCAGTTATCCGTGTACAAAGACATTCCGGAGAGATAGTGATGCTACGTTTTTGCTCGATACTGGAGCACAACGATCTTTTATCACCGACTCAGCGGTAAGGTATCTTGGAATCCAAAAAGTAGATACTTCAGTTTTAGGCGTCGGAGGAAACCAAAAAATTCCAACTAGCGAGATGGCATCGATAACTGCGGTGGTAGAGAATGAAGACGGGATACTAGAAAACATTCCAGTTTCAATTCCTGCAGTTCAAGTGGCTCGTACACTACCAGTACTTGAATTTGGCGGATCCATCGTTTAATGCCCCATCTGAGATTGATGTACTAATTGGCGCAGATGGCTATGGTCGTATTTTGCTACAATTTTTGGTTGGGTTCTTTTTGGTCCAACTGCAACATCATCCAAAACAAAGTCAGTCAATGCTTTGATATCATTTGAAGAGTTTGACGAACACCTGAAACAGTTTTGGGAAATCGAGGATGTACTCGAGGAAAAATCTGTAACTACTGACAATCTACAAACTGAGAAACATTTCATCGAGCATACCAAGCGTACGGATTGTGGGCGGTATACAGTCAGTCTTCCTTTAAAACGCGGGAAGATTTGTTTCACTGTGAAACTACTAAACTTGCTTATATGCACTTTCGAAGATTATAACAGGCACTGATTCGAAATCCTGACTTGTACAGCCAATATAAAGAGTTTATGGCAGAATACCAAAAGCTAGCATATATGCAGGCAGTGCCACCAGAACATATTTATTCTAAACCAAACTACTATTTACCACATCATGCAGTCATGTAAAGCAGCAGTTCCACTACCAAATTGAGAGTTGTTTTTAATGCATCTCAACGAGGATTAGGTGGGAAGTCGTTGAATGGCATATTACTAACTGGACCATCCATTCAACAAAACATTCTTCATGTGTCCATGCGATGGAGATAGCACCTTTACGTCATGGCTGCAGACGTTGAGAAAATATACCGTCAAGTATGGGTCAGCGAAAAAGACATGGATTTTCAGTGCCTACTTTATCGTATTCAACCCGAAGATCCCATTCGGCACTACCAATCAAAAACAGTCACATACGAAACAGTGCACCATTTTTAGTCATTAGAACACTCCATCAATTGACAAAGGTTAAGCAATCAAAGTATCCTGAAGCTGCTGAAGTCATACTAGAATTTTACGTTGATGATGTACTAACAAGTGGAGGAGAGACGGGCATGCTTGTGAAACTGCAAAGTGATTTGCGACATATCATACAAAGGAGACGCTTTTATCTCCGGAAACGGACAGCAAATCATCCTGACCTGTTAACATATCCCACTTAAGACCAAGAGACACAAACATCATTCGACATCAGCCTTAAGGGAGCCATGAAAACATTAGGCGTGCAATGGTATCTTGAAGAAGATCATTTTACCTTTTCAATCAACAGAAGTATTCCTCAGGATATCACAAAACGAAACATTCTGTCCAAGGTATTCAAACTTTTTGACCCATTAAGCTAGATAAAACCATGCATAATAATCGGGAAAGTCACAGTACAAAAACTATGGCTTATGAAGTTGGGCTGGGATTATACAATACGAGAAGCAGACATACAAGATTGGCTCACCGTACATAAACAACTACCAGCTTTAAACAAATTGAAAACTCCACGTTGGATCGATTACTCCAACCAGGAGCACATTGAGTTACATGGTTTCTGCGATGCTTCATCAAAGGCATACGTTGCCATCATCTACATAAAAATAAAATCCTCAAATGCTACAAATATTACTCTTGTTACATCTAAAGCAAAACGTCAAACCGTCAACCATTCCCAGTCTTGAATTGTGCAGAGCTGAATTGCTTGTAGATCTTATGGAGCAAGTCATTCAAGCACATTGTTGGAAACACGTTCCGAAATTTCACTGGAGCAACTTGTTAATCGTACAACACTAGACTGGATTCGAAGGCCTGCGTCTAAGTGGAAGGCCTTCTTTGCCAACCGAGTTGGACGTATTCAACACAAGACCAACATAGAACAATGGCATCATGTTGCAACCAAGGATAATCCAGCAGATTTTGTGTCTCGGGGTGTTTTCCCCAAAGGATCTATTGAACCTAACTCAATGGAGGAATGGTCCAAGCTGGCTTAAAATGTCTACAGTAAATTCATCGAGCCCCTTAAAAACCCATCACTTCACGTACCGCGGATCCAGAAATTCTACGATGTTTCTCATGTATTAAAAAACTGAAAAGAATCGTTGCTTTAGCACTATGATTCAAGCATAACACACAGAAACCATCTCTCAAACGAATCGGTGTTCTCGCCATAAAAAATTGAAAAATGAAGAATAACTCTGCATTCATTTAGCACAAGCCCACATGAAGAAATACGACATCTACAATGATCAAACAGTGTATCAGCTACCAGTAGCGTACAAGCTCTAGCCCGATGGCTCATCACAGATGCTGTTTTGAGAGTATGTGGAAGAATCTACCTCGCGCTCATCAGTGAAGAAGCGAAACATCCAGCCATAATCCCAAAAGGGACCTTAACGGAGCTCCTCATAAAAGATGCCCACCAATAAACACTCCATGGAAGAGTCCAGCTAACACTAAGCACGCTACGTTCAAAATATTGGATACTCTCTGACTACACGTTAACATGTGGCCAAATTAACAGCTTATGGATAACTTGCCACCATCTCGAGTACGCTTTGGGAAACCTTTTATGGAGACAGGTGTAGATTTACAGGTCCAATCAACATACCTTGGAGTTCAGGACGTGGAGCAAAGACCGTTAAAGCTTATGTAGCCATATTTGTCTGCATGGCTACCAAAGCCTTTTATCTTGAGCTGGCTTCTGATTTGTCTACGCCAACTTGTTTTGCGGGAATTCGGAGATTCATCGCTAGAAGAGGAAAATGTTGCTTCCTGTATAGCGACTGTGGCAGCAACTTTCGTGGAGCTCAAAAGCATCTGCAAGAAGAATATGTCAACGTAACACGAGATGCAGAAGCAGAGCTGGCACAAGAAGGTATCGAATGGGAGTTCATTCCTCCGGGCAACCCATACTTTGGGGGTCACTGGGAAGCCGGTGTCAAGTCGATGAAGTGACACCTCTACAAAAGAATTGGCCAGCAAATTTTAATAGTAGAAGAATTCAACACACTTCTTGCTCAAATAGAAGCCTGTTTGAATTCCAGACCTCTGTCTGACATAAGTTCTGATCTGTCTGATGTGAGCGCCTTAACACCAGGTCATTTTCTTACTGGAAGCAGCCCTTTTTGAAATCAAAAACGAACCCAGTAAGAGTAATGCAACGCTGCTCAAAAGATGGAAGCTGATACAATGCATGAAACATTCGTTTTGGCATAGGTGGTCACGCGATTACTTGAATCGTCTACAACAACGACTGTTTAGGACAATCTGTGGCGTAGGCCATTTTAACACTGGGCCATCCATTGGTTTTTAAATTTCTGTAGATAAACTTAGCTTTCTGATTCTGATTCTGATTTTGCTAATTGGTAAACCAAACTAGTTTGAGTAAGCATTGGTAGCTTTAGAATATTTTTATACGCTTTGGTCAGCGGCCTAGATATACTGTTTAAATATTGATTCGCTGATTGACTCCAAATAACTACTCCATAATTCAATTTCGCCAGGACAAACGCATTCAGAACAAGTTTCTTGATGTGCATTCGAAAATCCTCATATCTTCTTAACAATCCTATTACTGGGGCTTATTGCCTCCTTAAGCTATTTATGTGTGGTAACCAGGTCATACGATGGTCTATGAAAACACTAAGATATTTCATTTCTAGCACTCTTTGCAATTTTTCGCCGTTAATATTTAGTTCGACATCTATGTCTCCTTTGTTCTTTTGCTTAAAAACAATCTATTTTGTCTTTGAAGTGTTCAAGACTAGTTTGTTTCCAATTAACCACTGATGGAATTCTCCTAGATCCCCATTGATAGTGTTCTCAATGGCAGTTTTGTCTCGTCCTGAATAAAGTAGAACTGTATCGTCAGCATATAATGTGTGATATCCCGTCAGCCCACATGTATTTAGATTATTTGTGTATAGCAGGAATAAAGTTGGGCCAAGTATTGAGTCTTGGGGAACCTTTGTTTTCATAGGTGCTTGATCGCTCAGGACATTGTTGATTAAAGTTCTCTGCGATCTTCCCTCCAACTAACTCTTAAACAACTGCTTAGGACTACCCTGAATGCCATACGATTCAAGTTTACGAAGCAAGAGGTCATGATCAACTGTATCAAATGCTTTTTTCAAATCCACAGAAATTGCGATGACATAATCACCTCTGTCAAGTCCTAGATTGATGAAACATGTGACGGAATGTATGGCATCCAAAGTACTCTTGTTCTTTTGAAAACCAAACTGATGTTGGCTTATGATAGAGTTTTCAACTAAGAATGATATCAATCGATTGTTTAGTATTTTTTCAAATATCTTACTAAATCCCATCAGCAGCGCAATCGGGCGATAGTTATTCGGGTCGAGATGATCCCCACCCTTAAATATAGGAACTATTTTTGCAAGTTTTTCCTCTTCCGGAAAAGTCCCATTCCTAATATGCACGTTTATAAAATTTGTCATAATCTCGGCTATGTCCTCCTTTATTATACTAATCTCATTCATCGTGATGCTATCGATGCCTGGCGCCGTATTCTTTTTCAATCCATTGATTACATTTAAGACTTCCCTGTTATTTGTTTGATGAATGTGAAGTATGGAATTTATTGAGGTATTTGTAGTATTTAAATTGCTTGCTGAACTGGCAACGATTTCTTTAGTGATTCTTCCACCGGTTGTTGAAAAAAAGTTATTTAATGAGTTCGCCGCGTCACGTAGACACGATGTATTAGAGGGCCCATCAGGATTCAGTTGAAAGTTTTGGGATAAACCCTGGTTTGAAGAGTTATCCTTTACCTCATTTATTATTTTCCATATTTCACGGGAGTCGTCAGCCGCTGTTTCCATTCTTCTTGAGAAACATGAGAATTTAGCCTCTTTCACCAGTCGTTTCGATTCTTTTTTCGCTTGCATATATACAAACTTGAAAGCCTGGTTTTCATTGTTCTTCCTGTAGTCCATGTATGCCTTCCTTTTTTTAATACTTGCATCAATTACTTTTTTCGTTATCCAAGTCCGTTGTCGACACCTGATTTTTTTCTCAATTGTAGAGCTTTACTTAGCAGATATGATGATATTTTTGAGTTCAATAACACTATTTGGTTTCCGTTTTTTCAGTAATTCTCGTATGTTTAATTTAAAGAGCTCCTTGTCTAGATATCTGAACGTTTTGTAGGTCAACTTCTGTTTATTCATGGTTTGGTCTTGAATAGCCATTTTTAATACACGGTGATCCAGCTCTAGCCAGTCCTCAAATATGTATGTCATGCTTTCAGCGACTTTTAAATCATTGGTTACTATATGATCCAGACAGGTATTTGACACTGGGCGAGTAATTTTGTTGTTGTTTATGATTACCGTTCCATTTGTTTCTAGCGTATCCTTATAAATCCTTGATTCTGGTGATTCAATTAGTACATCAATATTTGTGTCCGCTACTGTGATTAAATTTTTTTCAGTTGAGAATAATGTATCTAGTGCTGTACAAAAATCTTGCGCATTCATACGATTGGGGTTGTAGTACGTCCCTCATTTTATTTTTTTACCTGCATGGCGTACTTCAATTATTATAAGGTTATACTTATCAGGTCTCACTCTATTGGTAATGAAATTGACTGTATTTTTTGCGTACATTGCTGTACCTCCACCTCTTCCAGGTCTGCAGGAGAATACCGCATTATATCAATATTGTAAAACCGTGCTTCTTCTGGATAAATCCAGATTTCATTTAGAATAATCAAATCTATGTCAGGATTTTGCTGTAGGTAAATCTGAATATCACTTAGCTTATGTCTTAAGCTTCTTATATTAGCATACATAAGTGTTAAATTTGTTCCACTTGATTGATTAGAAAGATTAGCAATCATCAAAGTTGTAGTCGGTGCTCCTCCTGGCGATCAATATTCTGCGTTGAAACTCCGGACACTCTACAGAGTCAGCTCTGTGAGAATGATCAGCATTGTTATTGTTACCAATACAGTTGGAGCACTTCTCAATCGTGCTTTTGCAGTCCTTTAGGTCATGCTTTCCTCCACATTTTACACATATTTGCTCCCCTCCACATTTTGATGTTTTGTGGTTGTATTTTTGACACTTATAACACCTTGTTACGTTGAAGTCCTCCTTCACAAAATACGATCCATAATCTATATTAATGTATCTATTCCCAAGCCTTTTATACATGCTCCCGTTTACCTGGATGATGTGCAAGTCTAGACTGTCGCAATCTGGTCTCAGCAACATCATACTCCTCTTTCATTGCATCCATTGCTATATTGAAAAATCCCCGTTGGCAGCACCAGCCGGAAAGGTAAATTTCTCGTATGTAGCGTAAGGTTTCGGAAAAGAATTTGGCTTACCTACTACTTAACTTCTTACTGCAATTTCTGTAGCACTACATGGGTTTTTATTAACAAAAAGGATCTTCCGCCGTTCGTATTTGGAGACACTTCATAGAGGCGCAAATATTTTGCTAATTAAATTGAGTTACACACGTATGGATCACATATTGAAAATCGGCGGGTAATAAATTGTTATAAACATATTTATACTCGTTTCGCCCTTCTCACATTTGCTGTTTATACATTTCACAGTGGTTACCACACAAAGGTGATAACTTGTCGGCTTAAATAGCTCAAATAGTTAATTTCAAAAGATTTCCATGAAAGTTTAATCAGCACTTGCATTGCCATTAATATTTACATTTTCGATTCTTTTCTGAACTACCAGGGGCCATCATTTTGAATTTTTATTGAAAACGGCTGCAAAAAATATTAAGCTGCAAATTTACGAATTTTTTATTTGTCATCCGATTTACATAGTTAAATTAAATTAGCTTGCCTTGATAACTTATAATTTCAAGTTTTGTCGGAATCTGTTGAGAAACTTGGCTGCTAGAGGGCTACAGAAATAAAAAAAAATTAAAACACCCCCTTGTATGGGGGGCCCCCCTTAAACACTTTAAAATATTTTCATATACTGCAAATTTTAAGAGGCACCACTTTTGACCTACGTAGAAAATTTCCTCATTCTAGCTTATGTGGTTTGCGAGAAAACTTGTTGTGACGCACGAACAAACGGACGGACAGACAGACAAGTTGCGATTTTATAATTTTTAAGGGGATTGTTGAAAATATTTTACAATATTTCAAAAATAGTCTGATTTATAAATACATTCAAGATGTCATTTAAAACATTTCCATGAAAAAAATTTCATTATTTCAGTTGCTACTAAAATAACGAATTGCGCTTGCCTTCTGACCTTTGGGGGCCGCCATTTTGAATGCATGCGTTTGATTTTGGACTATTTTAAATTTTTGTGGGCTAGGACCTCATCAATGAATGTGCCAAATCTCGTTCAAATCGGACTTTTACGCTAGACAAGGCAAAATAATTCAATTTTTATTGAAAATGGCAGCTAAAAATATTAGGCTTTAAATTTTCGACTTTTTTATTTTGCATTCAATTTGAATAATTTTCTGCATAATACAAGAACATAGTACAGAGATCCATAATCTCAAGTTTCATCAAAATCCGCTGGAAAATGTAACCACTAGAGCGCCACAAAAACCTGAAAAAACGCATATTTAAACCGCCGCCATTTTGAAATTTGCACGTGCATGATCACAAAAATATCTAAGTCTGTAGATCCAAAAATTGTCTATCTTGAAACCAGGTTTCATATTTGTCGAATCAAAATTGCGACTTTTAGCAGCCTTTGAAGTTTTGGGTTTCAACTGCCCGCTATTTTGTTTTTTGTGACTTGACCCCCCAGTTTTTTCTCGTAATTCTTTAGATATTTATAATTTCTATCAAATTGCCGACTTTCTTGAAAATCTGTTGAAAGCTTTGACCACTATTATAACAACAAAATTTTGCACGTTTTTCGACCTTTGAGCGGCCGCCATTTTGTTTCGGCCATACCGACTTTTGATTTTTTATTGTGAGATTCATCGCATACATCAGTGAACCTTTGTACCAAATTTCAGCCAAATCAGAGCTATACTTTGGTCAGAACAGAAATCACGATTTTTCGTCTAAAATGGCCGCCATTTTGTTTTTGCCCGGCTGATATAGCTGATTCACGAATTTAACCGAGATATTTACCCAATACACCTTTCCTGACAATTTGGTGAAAATCGGAGCAAAATTGCAACCTCTACCGTGGTCACAAATTTCGTTATATCCCATATACATATACATATATATATCTATATATATACATATATATATATATATATATATATATATATATATATATATATATATATATATATATATATATATATATATATATATATATAATACATATATATACATATATATATATATATATATATATATATATATATATATATATATATATAATACATATATACATATATATATATATATATATATATATATATATATATATATATATGTATATATATATATATATATATATATATATATATATATATATATATATATATATATGACGCTCTCCGCAATAGGTAAATTTCTCTCGAGAAATTTACTTAGAAGCGAAGTAGTATTTTCATTGGTCGATGTTTTGATAATCGCCTCACCATTACGAATAGGCCTCATTAGTTGTAGAGGAATTTTACATTTTGATGGCCTGGTCTTCGACTTAAAACCAATCTGTGTTTTTTCTGAGGAAGAGTGATTTCTAGGCTTAATTATAATCCCTTTTTGCGATATTGTATTTGACCGATGCTCTGATGGAGGAGAAGTAGAATTTTTAGCAATTTCGGCAAATGAGGGCTTGCTCACAGACGAAGATTTATCTATTAATGAGCTTACATTTGAGCTCATGTCTTCACTTTGGCTTTGCAAATTAATCATTTATTGGAAGAGTTGGTCTTCTTTAGACTTTTGGTGCTGAGCTCTATGTACATCCGGCACACATCCAAATCATATCTTCAGTTATGTCCATTATAGCCCAGTATCTCTCTTCCGACATTTTTATGCGCCTCAAGTGGAACCACTTGAGGCAGAAGCCGTCACATCCCATAGCCGAATGGGTATCCTCCACGGGTTTCCTACACTTCCCACACTAATCCTTGGTTGGTTTAGTAACCATTATAATTTCCTTTTTAAGGGTATTGTAAAATCATTTTACAATACCCTACTAAAATCACGTCCTGTCTGTCCGTCTGTCCGTCCGTCCGTGTGTCTACATGAGCTAGAAACATGAAATTTTGTTAGTAGAAGCAAAGTGACGCCCTCTTCAAAGTTCCAACACGAAAACAAATTTATAAGGTCTTTAAGGGGGGTCTCCCCATATAGGGGAGTTGCCCCTGAAAAATAAAAATTCGTCGCATGTAGGCAATATGGGTATCAGATGAAAAGTCTTAATGAGCACTTTTCAAAACAGGTCTTAAAATGAAAAATTTTGCTTCGAGGGGTGCAGGGGAAGGGGAAACGTACGAACATTTTGTGTCCCCCCCCTCGTGATTGGACACCTTTGACCCGAAAAATCTGAAAAAAATCATGAATGTAGGTCTTTATGAGTACAACAACAACAAATACATGAGAAGTCGAAATTCACTCAACTTTGTTAGTAATAGTATGATTTATCGATTTTATGTTTTCTAGAATAAAATCTTAACGGTGTCCTTAAATTTCATGAAATTCAATAAACTGATGACTATTTATAAGATTAATTTGTCTTGAAAGTTTCATAAAGATCGAATAGTATTTAATGAAGTTATAGCGATTTGAATTTCCCTGTATTACTATGGAACAATATGCGCTGTATTACTATGGAAACATATGGCTGTGGAACAATATGCGCTTTTTACCGACTCAGATACTACAGCTTTGCTAGGATTTGCATGAAAATTTCAGGAATGATAGGTATCATGAATTTCTTTGAGAATTGGCTCAGCTAGCGGTATACGTAATCGTAAAGCAAAATAGTGGCTGTTTTAAATGCGAAGATTGAATAATTTTGATGTATTTTGCCCAACTTCAACGTTTAAGGCGCATGCTTTTAACACTTGATTCAATTTAATGAATGCCTGAAGATGAGAACCTACAATCATTACTCATATGTGAAATAAGTCAAGGAGGCAGGAGAGAGCTCCTAGTAAATGGGCTTTGTAACCATTCTAGGATTCGAAAAAATAGGCCATGAATCGATAATTACAGTACATCAAATGTAGCCGACATGAATATCAAATGAAAGTTCTTTATAAGAGGTTTTCAAAACAGTACCTAAATTGACAATTTTTCCTTCACAAGGGCAACAAATACCTTAGAAGTCGAAATTCGATCAACTTTGTTAATAATAGTACATTTTATAAATTTTGCTTTATTGTCTATAAAATCTAGAAGGGACCCTTAAATTTCCCAAAATCTTTAATTTAAGTTTTCTAAACAATAAACAGCTAAGTTACAGCCGATTGAATACCTTATAATTACAACAACGTTAACACGTGATACTAGGGAGATACACGCTTGCAACGGACCTAGACACTACAAATTGGTAGGAATTTTGATAAAAATTTTAGAAATGGTTTGTAATATTCATGTGTTATCATGACTAACCAAGCGACGGGGTCAAAACACTTGGAACAAAATAGTGGCGAGTTTAAAATTATAATAACCATAATAATTTTCCGAACTCAATTTATGGAATCTGTATATTAGTCAAGTTTTAATATGCAGTATATATTGTCTGATTTACTAATTGTTTTACAATACCCTTCTGGCAGGAGCATCCTCCTGCTACTTCAACTTGTTTTAAATTTTTATTCGAACTGACTATTATTTTATTCTTGTTAACCTTTTTTTATTATTTGCTATTTATAAATTTTTATATTACCCTCGATTTCCAGTATTTTTATTTCTTATATTTTAGGCGTTGAAAGCCGAATTTGCAAAAAATAAAAGAATTTTTAGATTTCCAGTATTTTTATTTCTTATATTTTAGGCGTAGAAAGCCGAACTTGCAAAAAATAAAAGAATTTTTAGATTGAAAAATATAAATTTAGAATTAAATTCAAAAATTATTTACAATAAATTTAACTACATGGGAATTCCACTTCTAAACCAAAGCAAGAATTCCCGGTTCCATTATTTTTCCTTCGCCTAAGTAAAATTGAAACAAATGAAATTAATGACTTAAAAAATCGCTACTTATCTCCAACTTGATAGAGCGAAAACTAGAACCACTTCACTTGTTATACACAGCTGATTCTGAACATATGACAACATTTATTTCTTCACTAAAGACAAAGAATTCTAAGAGCCGACACTTTGACACTTTCCTGTTTTTTCTCGACCCAAACCTAAGCATAGTTTCCTAATTTTTAAACTGTAAAATTATTGACCCAAATATGCTTGCTTCCACAAATTTTTCAGTAATTTGCTCTCCTAACGCTTGCATGTTCGTAGATAAATGGCAACAATTTGCCCTAACAATTTATCAGTTTCACGCAAGCACTCAAACTATTAAATACGCCTTCATAGTTTGAAATTTTCGGTGTCATATACCGACATGCTTCAATCGCACCATTATTTCTCGAATAATCTCGCAAACTATCTGAACACTCTGGGATATGGACAAAGTTCATCCTTAGCACATAATATAGTTCGTTTAGTCATCAAAGGAGTTTGTATAGCATGTTATCAAGAAGAAATTAATTTTCATACTCTGGCATCCTTCCGGCATCCAAGTGATTGATTGTGATGGGGGATACATACTTGACAGGTTAATAACTAGAGCTTGGCTGAAGATAATGAGAGAAGAATAGGTACCTATCATTGTATAGATATTCCCTGCCCATGTATACGTTAACAAACCAACCAAGATGTATATAGCACCCATGCATCCTTTTCCTCCGAAATTCATTGATCGCTTCTTCAGCTCCTTCTACTTCTCTTTTGTTTTTGCATATACCTGTATAGTATATATATTGCGCGTTGGTTGAGTGTAGCTTAAATACGCGCTGTAAATTCCTCGCGAAAAATTCAATTGAAGAGCTTTCAAGGATAGCAGACCCGTTACTCAGTATATACATTATGAATACAAATGGTTGTGAATTGCTGACAACACGGCGAGAAGCGCGGATGCCAAGCACAAGTCTAGTCTAAGTAAATACCTTGGATGGATTTACCTGTTTTGTTACGCAACATTGAAAAGGTTTTCTCTAATAATAAATTATGTTGCAGCCGTTGCCGTTTCGGCGCGTAGCACAAAACGTTTTAATATGTTAATTCCAAGAATAATTTGTATCCGCCTTTGTTTTTCATAAAACTTGGAATAATATTGCAATTTCTCAAAACGGCTTCACTTTAAGTTGAGATCGTCAAATGGTTTCAAATAATTTAAACACTTGCTTGGAATTGTTAACACAATAGGAGCGTCTGTGAGAGCATCCATTAATCCAAAGCAAGGATGTACTTTTGTAACATAATGTCAACAAAAGTTAAAGTTGAAAAGTTACTCTACAATGCGTGCGGATTTTTGGCAATCGCCTTATCTTGCTGTAAAGAAATTTTTCACTGGTGAAGTGTACGTTCACCTGAATTTTCTTTAAAAACCTTAGATGGAAGGCCAGCAGCGCAATTGCTTTGCTTATTTCAAAAGCCATGAAAAGTTACATAAATAATCTGATTTAGCTGCTGAATCGTAAAAGCGGATTTCGGGAGAAGCCTTTGGTTAGAACAAAAAACGTTTTTATATGAATGCAAGCGAAACGGTCTTATTGCAATCGGTTGGTTGAAGACAGAGCCGTAAGCAGGAAAAAATGTATGGGGGGATTAACTTGTCAATGTGTGAAAAATTTTTAAATTAGTGGTGAAAGGCATCCTTTAGGATTCTTAGTTTGATATTTTATGTTATAGAAGTATTTTTTTTTTCTGAATATATTGTATTATTTTTAAACTTTTACAAGGTAGTTTTTGTTGTATTTTATTTTGGAAATATTCTTCAAACAAACTTTTACCTTCTGCTCGAACCTCATTTATGAAGTTTAATCATACTACTAAGTGACCTTTGGACGAGTTCGAGTCGAGCAGTCGTGGAGGCAGCACGGATCGAACATCGAGCAGCAAAAGTTTTTTGGAGATTTTCGGAGGATTTATATGAGTGCTGAAATTTGGAGGAAAGTAGAAATTTCAGGAGTTGCAGATTTTTGGAGGAACTTTGGAGGAAAAATTTGTTTGGAATTTGTTGAAAGGAGTTAAAGCACCTGGGTAGTACGAGCACAAGAGGAGTGGAGTGAAGAAAAGGAAAAGGAGCTGAATTTGGAATTGGAAACAAATGAAAATATTACTATTAAGGCTTTTTGTGTGTTACTCTTTTTCTTCATAATAAAATTCTTTTGCTGCTTAGTCTTTCAACTACTAGATAATCAGGGTCTCAGTTTCTACTTTCTTTTTCCCGCGACAATATTCCAAGCTTTGTCTTGGAATCTGTGGGTAAGGGGGAAAGTAATGAATATGGGGAGCTCTCCGCCGCTATATGCTGCTGCACGCGGAAAGAACTTCCAGCGTTTCTGCGAGAAATTTAGGGGGAACAGTGGTGGCGGGGTGAAGGCTATCGTAAAGTCGGAAGCCAGAAAGAGGCCGATAGGATACCCAACGCAGGAGCCCACTACAAAGGTATCACAACCCTAGAAGTGAGCGAGCGGGATTTTCTCCAGGTGAAGAAGGTGTTGAAAATAGTTTCCGTTAGTTTCTCAGGGACCATACCCAAGCCGGGTGGAAGGCCGGACCTCGTGAGAAACAAAGAAAAATCGAAGCCCCAACAGCCAAGCGTGGCTGTTACCACAAAAAGAGGGTGCCTTTTATAGTGTGCTATAGGCTTGACCTGAAGAATTGCGCACGAAACTCTGAAAAGGAGCCAGAATTCAACGTGACGGTGAACAGCTCCTCACGAACTTCGCTCAACCATAAAACGACTGAGGATCATACCAGCCTTTCTAATTTTTTAAAGTGTGCGATGATGGCCTGCTACACGTACACTCTTCCAGGAGAGATAAAATCGACTCACCTCTCGAGGGCGTGTACAGCTCATACGACGCGAATGATGTTGTGGCTGAACTGAAGGAACATCTCGGAGAAGATATCCTTTCAGCAAAAATGTTCTCCACAATAACCTCTAGGACGGAAAAAGGACGCTTTCATCCTTCTAAGTCCAGTTCAAACTGGACTTTAAAGTGAAGAAAGCAATGGACATAAAGTTTGTGTTGTACCAGAAGATACAATGGGAGTGTCTGCAGAAAAATTGCAATCCCAGTGCTTCAACTGCCAGAAATTTGGCCACGTCGCTTCTAACTACGGACTCGAAGTTAGATGCTTAAAATGCGACAAGTAGCATAAGTCCACTGAATGTCCAATCTCGAAGGACGAGAAAAAAGACGAGATCTTCTGCGTCAACTGCGATGCCAAGGGACACCCTGCGAGTTTCAGAGGTTGTCCTAAAGCAAAAGAAGTTGAAGAGAGGAGGAAGAATCTCCAAAAGAAAAAAGAGAAACGGAGAGATTCCATCACCGCCTCTATAAAAAATACTGTACGTGAGGGGTCTCGTACTCTAGCTTTTTGCAAGGTGCAAAGAAGCAGTCTGCACCGCAGCCTTTATGGCAACAAAAATAGCAACCAATGCAGGCAACCCCAGTAGTCGCAGAATCATCGAAATACGGTTTTGAGCACTGACTGCCAACCATTTTTCGGGTGTGACTTGTTCACATTTATTCGAAAACTGGACTCTTTCATCCACCACTGTAAAAAACTCACTAAACCTAGTGAGAAAAAAGCTGCGGACTTTGAATTCGCCTTCAAAGTATGTTGTCGTGATGAGTTTCATTAAACTCTCCATCCCCAACATATAAAAGGAATTTCGTTCAAGAACACTTGAACGCACATATACCAGACTTCTTGTCTATATCGGGAACAATACTCAAAGAAAGACACAAAGTGCATCTGCGGAAATACAAGATCATCAGGCTTGATGATCCGGAGGGAAGTCTTGGAATTGCTATGGCTCACAAAGATGACTTGAAAGTCCAAAGGCACTGCCTTCCAAGTCTGAAATGTATTGAAACAGACATAATAAGCTCCATGCTGGGAGGGTGCACCTTTGCGTTCGTAGTGATCTATATTCGACATGGATACTCGGTGAGGGAACTCATTGACAACTTGGAAACAGTGCTTACTCTGTGCAAAAAATTCGACTTCTATGCCATGGGAGGTGGTTTTAATGCGAAGCATCCCTCGTGGGGAAATATCGCATCTAATGACTATGGAACAGCTATCTCTAACTAGGTTCAATCAAATATGGATCCCATATTGATTGCCCCGAAAGGACCTACCTGCCGCCGAAGCTCGTCTATTATTGACTTCTTCATTGTGTCTGCCAATCTAGTAAATCCCTCCCACAGTTGGAGGAATTTTGAGTGTGGAGTTCTTGACGCCAAGTCTGACTATCTTCTTGTTGAGCAGGCCTTAAGAGTGAAAAAGGGTGTGAAACTTGAGGTTGAAGATCCTGAACTTTACATTCCATACAAGTGAATCGACTGGTTAGCAGTAAGTGCTGACCTTGACGGGAAATTGAAGGGAATTTCGATCAATAGATTGAAAAATATTTCTTTTCCTGAAATCGATGAGGGAGTTGCTTGCATAAATTCAACCCTTGATATGGTCATCTCAGATATCTCCAGTAGGAAATCCTCGACAAATTACTTTTATCGAGATTTATCGGAAGACATCTTGGAGCTTCATCACAATAATCTACCACTGCAATTTAAATATGGTCAACTAGGAGTATGAACGTATTTACCTAGTGATAACGTCTCTAAACCGGATGATCTCAAGGAGAACCATAACTTTTGCTAGTGATCGATTTGAACAGGTCCTGAAAAGTATCAAAGCAGGTCCCTGCATGTTTTCGCATATCAATAGGATGCCAAGCAGAAAAAGGCCGCATGAGGTCCTCACTTATGATGGATTCATGCTCATGGATAACAAAGTCATCGTAAACATTTTGTGAAAGTTCTTCAAGGAGAGAAAGCAAGTGAGGACTCTTCCGTTATTTCGTTAGTGAGCAGCACCACAGCAAATTTCGACAGGGACAATGATCAATTTGGCTTGACTCGGTTCTCTGTTTCAAATCCCTCTGACGCACCTACTGGCCACGGTCTGTTTGTCAGTCCTGAGAGGCTCACTTTGTTGGCACTGGAGCAAAATTGCAAAAAATCAGCAGAAGCTGATGGAGTCTCCAATTATATGCTTGAAAGGCTTTCCCATGTTTTCTTTGTTCTCCTCAGGATCATTCTAAATAACTGCATTAACATTTGGTACTTCTCTCAGCAATGGAAATGTGAAAAATATTCGCAATACCCAAGAAGTCGGACAGTACTGACGTAGTCGATAGTCGTCCGATTTCGTTGCTTTTAAACATTTTTAAAGCTTCTAAAAAGAATAATACTTGAAAGCATCCTACGATTCTCTACCGGAGCAAGAATTATGTCAGAAAGACAATTTGGCTTCAAAAAAGCTCACTCCACGGTGGATGCTATGACCATGTTCCAAGTCGATATAACGAGAAGCTGGTGTAACAATAAGCTTGTTTTAGCTTGCCTGATCGATGTGAGGAAAGCCTTTGACTCTGTATAGATCAATGGGCTTCTCTACAAAATGATAAACTTTGGATTTCTGGCACATATTGTGAAAATTATAGGCAGCTTCATGAGGGGACGAACTGCCTTTGCGGTGGCTGGCGTAGCTAGTTCAGGCCCATTTAGTATTGACTCAGGGGCCTCACAGGGGTCTGTATTAGGCCCATTTTTTTCAACATATTCACCTCTGACGTCCCGGGCGTAAGAAATGAATATTAGCACTGAATCCAGGTGAATATCTTCGCTGATGACTTGTTAGTGTGGTCATCTAAGCACAGTTTGCACTTTGCTAGGATGCGGCTCCAAAAATACTTGGAATCTCTTACTGCATAGATACTATCGAGAATGGGGAATAAAGGTAAATGCAAAGAAAAGTGAATTGATTGTGTTTAAGGACCCCCACAAAAAATTTCGGTCCTCGTGCAAGAAGCATCTGTGACCACAGGATTACGTTGTATGGGCAAGATGGTGCACTACTCTAGGCAAACGAAGTACTTGGGGGTAGTTTTCGACAGGAAAGCTGCCTTTAGCGCTCACGTTGATAATATTTTGAAAAAAGTGACATACGTACCATCTTCTTATACCTCTTTTCAGGAAACATTCAACAGTGAGCCATCGACTCAAGGTTTTGGCCTATAAAACCTTGATTCGTCCCAGCATCACATATGTGGTGACGATATGGATTGGAGCTCCGAAAACGAAATGGGGTAAGATAAGATTATTGGAGGGAAAAATCCTTCGGGCTTGCACAGGCCTATACAGACAGGAGGACGGACAGTCTTACTCTATAGGGGAGCTGTACCAGGAGACAGGAATGGAGCCGATAAAATCGTATGCAGAAAAGCTGATTCAAGGGGCACAGGCGTGAGTTCTCAGGAGAGTGACAGACAACCGCTCTTTGGTCGCAGCGAATGAGTAGTTTTTAAGGTAGTCTTAAGGAAATAATGTATTTAGTTTTAAGGAAATCAATTTTAAAACTAGTTGTGATAGCAAATGACTTTTACAAACTTCTTTTATAATCTATTAATGTAACATCTGATAATGTTGTGGGTGTAAACATTTTGAAGTTTTCTTTTGCCAAAAATTAATATTATAACGTAATTAAAGTAAATTATTATTGAACTCCGGGAAAAGCCCTACGGGACAACCCGCATGTATATTATTAGGTTTAGCTATTAATGATTTTTATATATATTAAAAAAAAATGAAAAATCATCAAATAAGGATCTAGAACCTTGAATCTCTGAGTTAACTTTGAAAATCCAGAAATTAAAACTATTGAAAGTTTATTGAAAAAAGAAATATTTAAAGAATCTGTTTTAAGTGCTTTCATGTCATTTTATTTAAACTTATTCGTTAACAGTTTGCAATTCCATGATAAAACAAAGTAAAAACATAAGTAGTTCAGCAAGCACACTGGGTGAGTTATTTTTTAACTCTTTCCATCACACTTTCAAATAAGAAATCATTTTAAAATTTTTATTCATGATTTACCATAACGGACGATTTAGACGTTTCAAAATATGGGAAAAAATTAGGAGATGAGGCTTTCGAGGAATGAGATGCTTAGTTACAATGACCACTATGACTATTGAGGATACTAGCCTTAAATATATATATATATATATATATATATATATATATATATATATATATATATATATATATATATATATATATATATATATATATATATATATATATATATATATGTATGTTGATAAATCCATTCTCTTTTGCGTGTCGTCGAGTAAAAAAATACTTTTTGGGAAAGTCTGGAAAACAGATTTTTCCTTTACACAGGCATAGTGGGACTTTACATGTATTGCACTGCAATGTAGCAATAAAATATCTCCAGTGCGTACTACATACTGGAGATATTTTAGTGCTACATTTGCAACATCTCCTTAAAATACCTCCGTCATGTTTAAGATAACTGGATTCTAAACGGATTGCCAAAGGAAGTATAGGCTTGTGTCGCTTTATACGAGCTGGCCGTGGAGAAGAAACCTCGGAGCAATGGTTGCTGTTCACTGTTTGTCGCCTCTTGTTCTTAACATATGCTGGCTCTAAAAGGCCCTAATACACGCTTCGTCTGAGTTTTTTGAGTGTCAGAGTACATAGGTTCAGGCTTCAAGATGACTGCAGCTCTTTATAAATTAAAACAAGTTGAGCAAGCAGGAGAGTACTCCTACCAGAAAGTCTTTGTAAACATTAACTTGAATTATTCATCCAATACTTGGAGATGAAATCGTTCAAATGTATGCAAAAGGTGCGCAGTTTCTTTCATAAGCACAGTGCAGCCGCCATTATGATCTAGCTTAAATGATTTTTCTAAACACGTGTTAATGTTGTGTAATTCCATACAATTGAAATGCCTATAACTCGCCTGATTATGATTCGATCTCAATCAAATTTTGCGGACGTATTTATCTTATGTTAGCTAATATATTTTAAGTAGTTTAAAGGAACAGTTTTGATTTTATGGGTGAAAATGTAAAATCTACAAATCATACTTTTATTTACAAAGTAGAGTGAACTTCGATTTCTGAAGTATTTGTTGCCCTTGTACTCATAAAGGCCCACATTCATGATAATTTTCAGATTTTTCGGCTCAAAGGTATCCAATCGCGAGGGGGGGACACACAAATTTTTAGTTCATTTTGCGTTCCCCTGGACCCCACCTTTCATAAAATGATTTTTTTATTTCAGATTCTAAAAGTTCTTATCAAGACCTTTCGTTTGATATCCCACTCGACTACCTTTGATTTTAAAAATTTTTTAAGGGCTGATTCCTTATTATTAAATTTTTTTCAAATTTTTGGTAAGACCTTAATTTTCAAGAGACCATCACTTCTGACCTTTTCACAAAGTTCGAGCTTTCCAGCTTCAGACGGACGGACGGAAAGACGGACAGACGGGTCGTGAAACTAGTAGGTCTTTGTAAAAAAAAATTTACAAAGACCTAAAAAGGGTTAGTGACCGAGCAATCAAGAAAATGAAAGAAAATCCTGTGCCACCACTTGTGAGATTTTCTGTCAAAAGAATAACTACTTTTTAGTTGATCGAATTTGTCAACAAAATTCATATGTTCGTTACTATCTTTGACGGCTTGTGGAAAGGATACTTCACACTGGTTTCATTTCGCTCACGTCGATTAATGTTACCAACATTTCTAGGATCACGATAATTTGATAAAATAAGTACTGTTCACTTTTTCTTCCATTTTAGCACACTTATTTTTCTGTCACTAATCCGAAAATCACTTTCTACCCTTTGTAATTGCTTGTCGTTTTTCACTGTCAGTAAAAACTTTCTGGTTGAATTAATGGTTCCACAGGCTAAAATTTTGGGTTTTTATAAATCCACTTACAACAGATAACTGTTGAAGTAATTTTCAAAATATGCTTTGTGATATTTTCCCTTCAAATTTCGCAAAGTTTCCTCACGGCTTAATCACCTGGAGCAGTTTCAACTTTAGTACCTTGCTCTCCTGTCATCCAGACCTTATACCCACGTTTTATGGGTTTCATTGGCATGCATTATTTCAGAGAGTGCCTGCCTTTGAACTTTATTATGCTCTCATTAGCAACTTTTTCCGATGGTTGGTAGTGTTTTTGGAAACTAGTCTGCATAATACCAAGCAGAGCTTTTGTAAAGCTTGTTGAGATTTGGGCAATTTCTGCTGGGCATTACGCTTTTATCAAAAGCGAATTGAACCTGTTGAATTACATGCACCTTGAAACATATGCTATCATGTAAATCTGGGGCTAAAGGACCAGTAGCTTGGTAGTTTTTTTTATACCCATCTCCATATTCAAGGCAATAAAAATATTCAGTTCTTCTGTTGTGGTGGGTGCTAAGGCTTTTCCGATTGTGTGACGTAAAGATTTGTTTGGAAACATATCATTCCCTGCATACCCTTTGTCCAAAAAAGGCTGAACAGTAGAAACGGTGTCACATTCTCCATGCAAAGTATATATGTGATCAGAGATGCCCACAGTTTCACATAGCTCACCAGGTATGTCCATTCTATAGTTTTCCCGCTATTTTCGGATTATTGTATTCTCCCTGGTCGAATATGAAGTGCTGGGCTCTATAGAATCTTGACTTGCATATACAAACCTGGACAAAGGGGGGGTCATCATCTGAATCGTAGTTGTCAAAAGCTTTTGTTTGAACTTTTCCGATCGTATTACCTAATGCCAGAAAATCTTGGATGAACATCAGCGTTTTCTTGATACTCCTCATCACTGCAGATACTCTTGTCACCTGAATGTAAGTATTCTAATATTTCTTTTTCATTTAGCGAGCACACAACAAAACATATATTATAACTTAGATTATTGATTACAAAATAGACGTAGACAATTGAGTATCGTTTAAAGTAAAACACATTTATACAACAAAATCAAGCTGAAAAAATTAAGAACACTAATTAAAACATGTAAGAAAAGAAATTAGAGGCTAGACGAAAGTTTAAAAAATTGAGTGGTAAGGAAATATTAATTGCAATTCACAAAAAGGAACTTTTTAATTTACTTTTAAAAACCAAGCACCACAAATGGTGTAATTGTAAGTTAAAGGAACAATTTTCAGAGTAAGAGTCTTTTTAAAACATTTGGAAACATTGATACGAAGGGAGTTTGCATTACACCAATTATAGAGGTTAAAGAGATCAATTTCGAGTTGCTGACAATCTTCAAGAGATCTAATTATCCGCAATATCTTGAAATCATCAGCATACAGGAGATAAGAGAGGAAATTACAGAGGGAAGATCATTGATAAACAGTAAGAAAAGCAGAGGTCCAAGGATTGACCCTTGAGAGACGCCAGATGTAGGATTGAATGGAATGGAGGTTGTGCCACAGAGATTAATATGACATAAATGAGGGGATAGATAGGATGAAATCGAAGAAGTAGGGAACCGGATATGCAATTTTTGACAGAGAAGAACATGTTTCACGGAGTCAAAAGCTTCGGAGAAGTCCGTGAATATTGCAACAACTTGAAGCTGTTTATTTAGAGCTTTTGCAATATAATCTTCGAACTCAGCTGAATTCGAGGAAGTTGAACGATCCTTCAAGAATCCATGTCGCTGTAGTCTGACAATTGAACTCCATGACTCAAGAAGCTTAGAGAAATAGGAGAGGAGTGATATGGGATGATCGTTTGAAACCGTTGATGGGTCAACGTTTCTAAAGATAGGAACAACATTTGCATCTTTCTAGTACGTGGAAAACGTATCGGTACTTAGGCTGAGATTGAATATAAGGGATAGAAGAAAACACAAATAGGAACAAAGTGATTTTAAAAATATATTTGGCAATCTATCGGAACCAAGACTAATATACGGATCGAGTAAGTTAATAAGGAAGTCAAATTTAGAAGGATCAGTGGAGTAGGATGTAATTGATACTGGACATGGTTGTATTGAATTTATGGAGGAGTATAGTATATCATAAGTGGTAAAAATAGAGAAGAAAAATGGCAAATAGGTTTGAAATATCCTGTCGGGACGGGGCTTTAGTGTTATTCCATTTAACAGTATGTGGGATGGTAGGGGAAGATTTAAAAGATCGGATGTAGGACCAAAAGGGTTTAGTATTATTTCTCTAAATTGCTGAAGTATGGCTGCAATTCTCGTATCTCAATGTAGACTTATTATCGCACCCTGTGTGTCAGTTTTACCAACTGCATTGATTGAGATTGCGATATCTCATCAACTGATGTGTTGTGGTCGCTCAAGTTTTGCCACAACATCCTCCCCAAGTGACTCAGTTAACTTGATTGTTTATTGTTTGCAATAGTCAGGCAGAAGTCTGTTCGGGAGTTTGATGAGTTGTGAAGCTGACGTTTTTAATGAGTGAATACGTTAGAATCTACTCGGGAGTACGAAGTGTGTACAAAAAAGTAAGATAGCTTTTCAAATTTCGTGCGCAGCGTACATTCGATTATCGATTTTTTTTTATTTTTTATATTGGTACGTTCGTCACAAACATATATTTACAGTTTCAGCTATATAACATGCTTACTTTGTTTGTGAGAGGCATAACAGTTAGATCAAAGATCAAGTATTTTTTGTTCAAAAACAACACCACAATCATGCCTCAGCCGCCAGATTCACAAGACTTAGCCCAATGTGACTTTTTCTTGTTCCCAAAACTGAAGAGACCTTTGAAAGGACGGAGATTTGCAAGGATTGAGGAGATAAAGACAATCGCTCGAAGAGCCCAAGGCTTTGAGGATTAGAAAAAGCGTTGGGATAAGTGTATTGGCACAAGTGTATTGGTAAATCAATGTTTTTTTCTTAAAAATATAAGGCCACCTACCTTTTTGACCACATCTGGCACTTGCAGATGATATTACTGTTGGTGTGGAAGGTACTGATCCTTCATTTTTGTCGTGATTGCATGTCTGTCAACATATGCCTGCTTAATTCTTTCGATGGAAATTGTTTGCGACTTTCGATTCATATTGATGCAAAAACGCCGATCTGACCGCCTTTTTTCTACTTCGAAACAATCATCGTATGGTTGCTGGCATGTAGTTTTAGTCGAATAAACTTGTACGAAAACATGCCTACAAGTTTCCAGATCCTTGAAGGCGAAAGATTTTGGATGGATTGGTCAAGAGCTAGTGGTAGGGGCAACAAGAACATACACTGGGGATACGTAGAACTTAATGTTACCAATAGTCCGACTGCACCATATCGCTCGATAAATTGATCAAACATTGCTCCGAATCGTGTGCCTTGGTTGAATCGTCTTACAGCAAGTGCATCCACATTGTCTAAAGTAATGCTCATTCAATAACACTATCCTGGAACTACGTACCGAGTTTATGCTCATATCCCAGAATGAAATTTTGGCAATCCAATCCGGTATGAATAGAAATTTTTCCTCTGTTCGTTGAGACAGTTTTACTTCAAGATCAAAAGCTGCTGTTTGATCAGTTATATGTATAGTTCTATAATGTCTAGTTGAAAGGTTGAACAGGATGTAAAGTTCATAAAAAAATTATCTTATAGCGGAAGTATCTCAGATTAAATTTAAAGGTTAAATGTAATACCTTCAAAATTGATCTATCTGCTGATCTGTTCATATGGCAAATATTTCGGTTGATAGTGATTTTTGATCGTTTAAGTTTGCGCAGAGTGAAAAAAAATTAATGCACACATTGAGGTAGTCCTGTCCCCGCCCAGTTACTACAACTCGTATCTAGGCGTTTTGGTAGCAACTGTTTCTTGGAAATTTCACAGGAATGGAGCATTAAACAGATCCAATGGAGCTATAAAAAGATACAAACGATTGAACATTTATCAATTAAAACAACAACACATGATACAGTGGAGCTACGCGCAACGGACCTAGACACTACATGTTTGTAGGAATTTTGATGAAAATTTTGGAAATAGTTTGTAATGCTAGTGTTCTTATGACTATTCAAATAACGAGTTCACTACATTGAAAACAAAATGACGGCAGGTTTAAATATATAATAATCATGTTTTAGTTTCAATTTTAACTATATTCGGATTTTAGTGGAACTTTTAAACTGTTTAAAAAATTAGCAGAATTTAAATAGCTTGATATCCACCAAAAATTTTATTTATGCATGTATACAATATTGTTTCATGCACTACTTGAGGACTTCTTCAGTACTAAACTAAAACAAACAAGATTAATGAAATAAAATTAAAATTCCCTTATTGACCACAAATACTGATTTAGAATAAAAAAACCAAGAGTTTGATGATAAAAATAAAACGATTTTTTATTCTGAAACACATACAAATGCATATCGGACGGTATTGCCGACAAACTTCAGCGCTATGCGCGAAACTTCTAATGAAACTACTGAATAAAAAATTGAAGTACATTAGCAATTAACGGCTTATTGATTCTATATAATTTAGTCGGATTAAATAAAAATGAAAAATTCTGTTATCAGACTATCGTCAATATAAAATTACTTTACTGTTATGTGTTAACCACATATAATATATAATAATCTATGGAAAATAAAAGTAACCGTTAACGCATTATTAAGCCAATTGAAATAAACTTGAATTTATTGGGCTATCGTCGATATTAACTAGATTATCCGTTATATGCTTGAATAATGTTCATGTTCCTTCAGGCGAACTTCAACAGCACGTTTGGTTTGTCCAATATATTTTTTATCACATTCTGTGCAATTAACTTGGTAGATTCCGCTTTTTTGTTTTGGCGAAAAAGGATCTTTCGTAGAACTAAGTAATGAGCAAAGCTTGCGGGTGTTGTTATGCACAATCTTCAGATTCGCTTTGCTGAATTCCTTTTTAAGCGGGTTGGAAATCATAGGGACATATGCCAAGGTTACACGCGATTCGTTATTGTTTGCTGTACTGTTTTGGTTGAAAAGGGTTGAAGCTCTTTCTCTTTTCATTTTTTGCATGTATTTGGTAATCAATTTGTACATTAGCGCTTTATCGTATCCATTAATTTTAGCTAAATGTACGATATGCTCATATTCGTGCCTATAGTCCGCCAGTGATAAGGGCAAGCGACACATACGATATATCATCGATCTAAACGCTTCAATCTTGTTCTGATGTGAACAAAATGAATCTTTTGTAATATATCTATCTGTTGATGTTGATTTTCTATGTATCAAAAATTTAATTTTTCGGCCGTCACGCGTAATATTAAGATCCAGAAAGGGAAGCGTTTGTCTGGTTCGATGGTAAACTTTATGGTTGGGTAACGACTATTGAGCAAATCTAAGAGATGATTTACTATTGATTCCTAAACAACGGCAAAGACATCATCTACATAGCGCCACAAAATCCTTGGTAAGATGCCTTCTATCCAAATTTCATGAAAATTAAGTGTGCTATTTCTAATGCACGCTCCGATAATGCCATACGTGTAGCATAGAAAAACTGGATTCTATTTGAAATACAACATCACTACAGCAACCTCGGTCAACTGCAGCTAGAATTGTACGAGCTACACTTGAAGATGACTAAAGACCTAAAAACGGGACAAGAATTCAGCGAATTTTTAAGAAAGCAGTCCATCATTTTTAATCGCAGCGAAGGTATTTTCCTCAAAAAACGAAAAATACAATCTTAAAAGCTAGCTAGACTAATGAACAGCAGAATTCGTAACACCGAATCAAGATAGAAGTTAAAAATGTCAATGGTTAAGTTGTGAATTTATCTCAGGAGACATTACAAGAAGATGAACTCAAATTGTTAAATCGTGACCTCAATTTCTCAGTCAAGCCTTAATCACCACCTGTAATTGACCTAATTGCAGATATTGAATCTGCAATCCAGTACAAACCAATAGACATCAAAAATAAAATTAGAGAAAAAGCAACGCGCGTTATCGGCGAAGCTAAACAAGATGCTGCTAACAACAAACCAGACACAAAAACAATTAAATGGAATCGCGCCTTGAAATCACTAAAACAAGGCGATGTATTCTATATGAAATCCGACAAAGGAAACAAGGTGGTCATAATTAAAAAAAGGACTATGATGAACGCATGATGAAGTCAATATCTGAGGATAAATTTACGGTCTGTTCTTGTCCTCTCAATAAAATGGTGAAAGATGCTAAGTCCATCATAGATACCTTACACTCTGTTTTCAACGTAAATAAACATCATTTACGAGTACCTAATCCATAGGTTCCATTGATGTATAGCCTCCCGAAGATCCATAAGACAGGAGATAAAATGAGGAAAATCGTTTCGTGTGTCAACTCACCCTTCTCTAAATTGACAAAATGGATAGTCAATGAAATGAAAAAATTTGGCAACCTTGAAGGGTTCTCTGTTAAGAACTCTTACGATTTTGTTGACAGGGTGAGAGACATAGATATCGAGGAAGATGAGCAGCTAGTTTCTTTCAACGTCACAGCTCTTTTCACTAGCGTCCCAGTTCATTCAGCCATCGAAGCGATAAGAGATCACCTCCAAAAAAGCAACATGATCGGCGGAGATGGACGCATACATATGCTGCATCGAGGCATGTATGAAATATAATTGCTTTGAATCTAGAGGAAAATATTATTCGAGTGACTTTGGATGTAGTATGGGGGAAAGTTTGTCACCATTCATAACCGAAGCCTTCATGTCCAGATTAGAAAAAGAAATGAAATCTGAAGGCATCTTACCAAAGATTTGGTGGCGCTATGTAGATGATGTCTTCGCCGTTGTTAAGGAATCAAGAGTAAATCATCTCTTAGATTTGCTCAATAGTCGTTACCCAACCATAAAGTTTACCATCGAACCAGAAAATGAAGAACAAACGCTGCCCTTTCTGGATCTTAATATTACGCGAGACGGCCGAAAAATTAAATTTTCAATACATAGAAAATCCACAACAATAGATAGATATAACACAAAAGATTCATTTTGTTCACATTAGAACAAGATCGCAGCGTTTAGATCGATGATATATCGTATGTGTCGATTGCCTGGCACTGGCAGACTATAGGCACGAATATGAGCATACCGTACATTTAGCTAAAATTAATGGATACGATAAAGCGCTAATGGACAAATTATTGCCAAATACATGCAAAAAATGAAAAGAGAAAGAGCTTCAACCCTTTTCAACAAAAACAGTACAGCAAACAATAACGAATCGCGTGTAACCTTGGCATATGTCCCTATGATTTCCAACCCTCTTAAAAAGGAATTCAGCAAAGCGAATCTGAAAATTGTGCATAACAACACCCGCAAGCTTTGCTCATTACTTGGTTCTACGAAAGATCCTTTTTCGCCAAAACATAAAAGCGGAATCTACCAAGTTTATTGCACAGAATGTGATAAAAATATATTGGACATACCAAACGTGCTATTGAAGTTCGCCTGAAGGAACATGAACGATACATAAAAAGCAAAGACATTAACAAAGGGATTGCTGCACATGCATTCGATTTAAACAACACAGGAAGACACTACACGGGATCGCTTATAAATAATTTTAAATTGCTGAAAACAGTAGCTAAATCACGAAAACTCGACGGGTATGAATCGTTATTCAAGCATATAACGGATAATCTAGTTAATATCGACGATAGCCCAATAAATTCAAGTTTATTTCAATTGGCTTAATGTGTTAACGGTTACTTTTATTTTGCATAGATTATTATATATTATATGTGGTTAACACATAGCAGTAAAGTAATTTTATATTGACGATAGTCTGATAACAGAATTTTTCATTTTTATTTAATCTGACTAAATTATATAGAATCAATAAGCCGTTAATTGCTAATGTACTTCAATTTTTTATTCAGTCGTTTCATTAGAAGTTTCGCGCATAGCGCTGAAGATGGTCGGCAATACCATCCGAAATGCATTTGTATGTGTTTCAGAATAAAAAATCGTTTTATTTTTACCATCAAACTCTTGGTTTTTTCTATTCTAAATCAATATTTGTGGTCAATAAGGAAATTTTAATTTTATTTCATTAATCTAAAACGACCTAAAAGTGTTCATATCTAACAGATTAAAGTGTTAGAAAAAGTTTCTGAATTTATAAAACAAACAACCTCACCCTAATTTAAATCTACAAGTTTTATGATTAAATACCCTTAATGCACCCTTAATTACTTTTCGTTCATGAACCAAACCATTTATTCTTATTGGAAATTCAGTAACGACCTGAAGACTTACAAGGTATTTAAAAGTATGTTGACATTTATTGTTTGGTTTTCTTAAAAAGCCAGGTATTTCCCTTACTAGGGTCGCCATTCCAAATATCCTGCTTGCCGTGTTTGACAATCTCGATGCTCTCAGCTACATCCAGTTTCCACGCATTGTTGTTCATTCTAAGCATGTTCACGTTATCCGCTGTGATGTTATGATTGGTTGAGACCATCTGTTCGGCTACTTTTGATCTAAAATTTGCCGCTTCTTTCTTCTTCGTTTTATTTATCGCTTCCCTTATGTGTTTCTTGATTCCTACGGCTAGTGACGTTCTGGTTTGCCCAATGTAACATCCGTTGCATTCCGCGCATGTTACTTTGTAAATACCGCTTCTCTTCATTTTAGGTATGGAGTCCTTTGTTGATGCTAATACGTTTTGAAGTTTAGTGGAACGCTTGTGAAGACGAGATCAATTTCTTGGATTTTTATGCTCTCGTCATGGTGCTCGTCCTTGAATCGTGAGATAAAACTAATCTCCTTGACTGATCGCTTTCTGCTGTCAACAATGAAACCCTCCTGCTGTTGATCTGCTTTCTTCATTTGGGCAAGAATTTTGTGACCTCGTTTGTGGGGTATCCGTTCAACTTCGCTAATTGGTAGATGTGTGCTGCCTCGTTCACCTGACCTTGCTTATTTAAGGAAGCGTAAGCATACGATTCTCCAGCCAGTTAAAAGTCGCCCATTTTTGCTGCCAGCAATGATTTGAAGAGAAGGGTATTATGCGCACCGTGCCCGTCAGTTACCGGTATATTTTGAATCCCAATACGTTTCCGCTGTTACATACCAAGACGTCCAAAAATGGTAGTTTCTCATCCGATTTTCGAAAGCAAAACTAATGTTCTGGTGCGCCGCGTTAATGACCGTAAGTGTTGGTTGAAACTGATCTTCTCTGATTTTTGGAAATCCACCGTCAACGTAGCGTACTCATCGGTGTGGAAGTTTTCCTTCATTGTGTAATCATTCTTTCAAGTTCGACATAAAAATTTCGCTCAAAAAAGGCGATAGAGGATTGCCCATTGAAGCACCCCGAGTTTGCTTGAAAAATTCTCCCTAAACGTGAAGCAGCTTTCGTTCATGCAGAGTCTGGCAAGTTTCATGCATATTTTTTTCGCTTTCCGTTGTTCCTAAGGTCTTTGTATCAGAAGCCATTCTTCCTATAACCGAAGCACTTCTATAACAGAAACCCTCGGAAAGAGCGCCTTGACGACGAACGACACCATCTCGTCGTCGAGTTCTTAAGGCCCCCCAGGACCTGATTTTTGATATAAACTCTGCGGTATTTCCCATTGATGGAGTGATGAACTTCTTGCTCATGTTGCTGAATTCATTGACTAACCACTTTGCAACTTTCTGAGTGCGGATGTTTTCTGCTGATATTATCTGCTGCATTTCCGAGGTTTGTGAATTTTCATGTAGTGGACGAAACAATATTGTATACAAGTTTAAATAAAATTTTTGGAGGAAATCAAGAGATTTAAATTCTGTTAATTTTTAAAAAAGTTTTAGTTTTTCTAACTCAATTTATGGAGTCTGTATATGAGTCAAGTTTTGATATTCAGAAGATGTCGATTGAGTTACTAATTGGCTTTCAAAATACGTCTGGTAGGAGCACTCTCCTCCTACATATTTCGACTTGTTTCAGCTTATCTTTCTTGAATTGAGCTTTTAAGCAGAGCAATAATATGTATTTTAATTTCAGAATAAAAAAAACGTACCAATCATTTTTTTACATACAAAGCCGAAATCATTCATTCCCCAATGGTATTCCATTTTACATATGCTTCTCCCATTCAGTAAACATTTTATTTTACGAGGACCTATCCAAACAACTGTCTATATTGCTCCAATTGGATTTCAATAAGGCCAATATTTTCATTACATCCAAAATGACACGTGTGCTTGCTTCATATGTGTTTATTATCACATGCTCCACACCGCCGAGCACTAAATCCGAAATACTCATGGATATGGCCAAGTCTGATACTTGTTGCAGAAAAGTCCGAAGCTCTTTGTCAATAAAGTAGATCTCGCAACATAGTTGAACCATAAAATTTGTCTCTATGAAACTCGCATATGTGTAATCCGAAAAGAAAATTAGAGTGACATAAAATTTTGTGGACCTAAACAAAGCTTATGCTTGTTATTCTTTTATTACTTATTGCCCCATAAATCCCACAAGAAGTGTCCTTGGGCTCGTTCATTTCCACACGCCAGCTGCAGGTATTGAAAGCAGCTATGAGACTTGGTATTATTTTGTAAGTAGATGTCCTTATTTCTAGTTGCGGACGTTAAAGAATACAAATAGCATGGGAAAATACTTCCAACTGTTTAGAAGTTAAATTAGTGGAAATAATTTTATCCTTTCCCCTCTACAAGGGTTATGTATGTCAAATACTTAGTTGCTGATGAAGTTTGCCAGTAGCTTATATTGTGAATTCGCTGGGGTAGTGCACCCTGCGTCCTGTGCTTCTTTCATTAGCACATCAAAGGAGTACTCAAATGAGAAATGCAATTAATGGTACTTATGTAGGTTGCAATCTGATTTCTGGATTATGTTGAACTCAGAGATCGATTCATTGATTCTCTGTATGGGTAGATGAGATTATCGTACGTTCTCGGATCAAGTTGCCTTGCAACCGTTCTATGAACTCAATCGCATTTATATTTCAATTTAATGTTACAATCAGAAGCTAATTGTAGAATGGGCGTTAGAACGACCCATAAAATCGACTGAAGTGAAGCGAAAATGTCCAAGGTCTTCCCCATCTTTACTTCTCAATTTTCAATTTTGAAATTTTAATATGTCCTGTTTACTGTCCGTGAAGCTTAGGCTCCTTGTCTCGATGAAATATTGCGTATTCGTTTGAACTGAATATTTGCTATGTTCGGCATTCAACATTTTAATTTGGCCGTACAAAATTTTGATATTGTTCCTTGGCGGGCACTTACGGTTTTTTCCATGTGCCAGACAAAAATGTACTTGTTGGAATTAAAATACTTGCTGGACGGATTGGCTGGCCGCTTCCATGATAGCCCGCAAAACAGAAAATATAAACAGTATGATGAAAATTTTAGAATTTCATGAGGAATGTTAATAGTACTTTACATTCCTTGCCAAACACAATTTTTCATGGGTTTAAGTCTGTTCAGTTGGAACAAGACATTCGCAGCTTGATAGCTCCTCAGGGGGTCAGTTGGAGGATATAGAAACAGAATTTCTGAGAGAATATTAAATGAAGTGAACATTTTGTACTCATTTCAAAAGTCGTTCGTGCTAGCAGCTGGACAGTGACTCTAGTTGTCTTTTAAGTACATTATAAATAAATCCTCTGAAAAGGTAATGTTGAAGCTCTTCAAAGAATCCGTGATGGAATCCATTTTATGTATGTATGCATTTGCTTGCAAAGACGTTATTATTTGCATTCTTCCTGATCATTATTAGAACATGGACGATGCTCTTCACTACGAGAATATTCAAAGTACATTTTGCTTGACTTTTAAGGGGTTTTGTAAAAAATAAATTAACAATACCCTATTAATTTGGTAGTGGCCAGTCCGTCCATCCATTAGTGCGTCACAGCAAATTTTCTCAGAAACTATACAAGCTAGAGTCATCAAAATATGTGAGTGGCTCAGACCATTTTGGTTGATGAATATTTCGGAGTCGAAAAAAAAATCATATGATATTAGGGGGGTTCTCCCCATAAAAGGAAATAATCCCTAGAATTTTTTTTTGCCAAACATAGCCCAATAGGATACTAAAAAAAAGGTTTTGAGGTCTTTCAATATAAGGTCTTCAAACTGCAATATCCACACTATAAATGCTGAAAGCGTGCAGCCAACCCACTTTATCGTGTATTTTTTGTAGTACTTTCGTACACACTTTCAAGTGCTGAAGGAAGGCTTTTTAGACACTTGTTGTATGTTTTTATCACGGATCCATTCAAATACGTGTTGAGAAACAAAGCGCCGATGCTAACGTGTCGTGGCTACTTTATTCGACGTGTACTCGTAAAGTATATCGTCCTCTATCTAAGTACTATTTAAACCTACCTCGTTTGACTTTGATGACCATGTGAAAAGCGGCTTGTCGATCTTCCTAACACTACCGCTGCTAGTCAAAACACTTTTAAGTATTGGGCCGCTCTAAAATTGATGTCGTTTTTTTCATGTTTTTCAAAGTAAATTTATTTATATTAACAACAAACATTAGTCAATGATATATTGACCATTTTGTTAGATGACCTTCTGCCATCTTTCGATAAGCTGAAAATACCACGTTAGAAGAAGCCTTAGTTTTTAGTAGCGAAGAGCTGGTCCAACTCATTTTTAACAGCCTGATCAGAATCGAAAGTTTTACCATTCAAATGGGTTTGAAGGGAGCGAAACAAATGATAGTCTGATGCAGGTAAGTTAGGACTTTAGGGTGAATGTGGCATCAGTTTCCAATTGAGCGTTGTGATTTTTTTTTAAAAATGGTCATTTTGGTTACGATTTATTGAAAATCTCATATGTTTATGCGTTTGGTGAGGTGGATCTCCTTTAATTCGTGAAGAACCCAAATATCCAGTTTGTTTACGTAACCAAGCTATTGTAAGTGCAAGTAAACGGTTGAATTTGATATGGCCAGCTTATCTGCTATTGTTACGAAATATAAAATAGGATAAAGAACAATAAAACATAATGCGGAGCCACTCCTGGAAGGGAAGGATTCCTTGCACTCCAACATTTTAATCGGAATATTGTTACAAACCATTCCACGCGCTAAAGGACTGGTAAGAAGGATTAATTTATTTAGTTATTTCTATTTAACAGAAAAAATTCCAATAACGAAAAAAATAAAATAATAGTACAGCAAAACGACTTAAATAATAGCACAGCATGCAAAAAAAGCAAGATAAAAGAAATAAAAAATGCAAAAACTAGGAGGAAATAAATGAGAAAAATTACCATGAGCTAAGAAGAAGACAGTTGACATATTTTTTATAAACTAAATATGAGAAGGGAAAAGGCCCAAGCTGAAGGTCATCATGGTTACGAGGTAATCTGAGCATGGATGAGTGAAAATACACCAAACTACGTGCAAATGGAACGTCAAAGATATTCAACGATTTTGTAGAACTCATAACGCGTCTCACAGGACCCTGATTGACAAGGCGAGTATCGAGCAAACCACGGCAAAGTCTGTAAAGGAAACATTCATCAAGATAGAGTCGACGCGTTTCCAGCGAAGGAATTTTGAGGATAGCTTAGCGTGATTCATAAAAAACGAAGGGAATCTGGAATTTCAAGAAGACGATCCTGGTAAATCTTTTTTGTACGGCTTCTAGCGTGAACTTCTAGCACTTCAAAGAAGGCGACCAAACTGGCGAACAGTACTCAAGGATGGGACCAACCAAACTAGAATAAAATTTAACACAAGACAAATGATCGAAAAAAATATAGGAATTTCTTAAGATCAAGCCACAAATACGAGGGGCTTTAGAAGTAATTTCAGAAATATGAACATCGAACTTTAATTTAGAGTCGAAGTGACCCCCACGTCCCTGAAGTGTGTCACTGTACATAGGTACGAATTATTTAACGTAAATTGAAAGCAAATATGGCAAAGGTTATTGGAAAATGAAAGATGGATGCACTTAGAAACATTTAGTGTAACCTGGTTATAAGAACTCCAAGATAAAATGGCATTCAAATCATCTTGAAGCAAAGTACAGTCATCGATTGACTACTTTGAAAACTTTGACGTCAACAGCATAAAGAAGGCAGGGAAAGTTGATGACAGCGGAAGGTAAGTCATTTATAAACAGAGTGAACAATAGTGGGCCCAGAATGGATCCATGAGGAACACCAGAAGATGGATGGAAGGGAGTAGAAAGACAGCCTTGAAAAGATACCTGACTGACACGATTGGATAAGTAAGAGGATAACCAGTAGAGCAAATAATCAGGAACGTTAAGAAATTTAAGCTTGCTAAATAAAATATTGTGATTTACTGAGTCGAAGGCTTTAGAGAAATCCAAATACAAGGTTTCGACTTGTAAACGATCATCCATGCCTTCTGAAGTAACGGTCATGAGTTCTAACAAATTCGTTAAGGTCGATCGCCCCTTGACATAACCATGTTGTTCAGAAACGAACTACTCATGAATAACTGAAGAAAGGTACAAGTACACGATTTTCTCCAGTAGTTTGGAGAAACGGGGTAGTAAGGAAATAGGCCGAAAATTGGCAGAGTCTGAGATGCTACCTTTTTTAAAAATAGGAGTAACATAAGATCTTTTCCACCATGAAGGAAAATAGCCTGAAGATAAGCTAGAATTGAAGGCAAAGGAAAGGGGGATACAAATAGAAGTAGCTAATGATTTCACAAAATGGTTAGGAATACCATCGGGACCTGAACTTACAGGGTCATCAAGTTCTAAAATAAGCTTCATAACATCTTCTGGACAGCAAGTTAAAGGGAATGAAGGTGACGTGTGTACGATTGGGAACGAAGGGCTCTTGCATTAAAAGTAGAAGAAAACTGAGCTCTAAAAAGTTCACAAATCTCGAGAGGTGAAGTTGCTAAGCAGCCGTTCAAATGAAGCAAGGATGGGAAATTGGAAGAGGATTTAAGCGAGCGTATATATTTCTAAAATGGTTTTGATTGATTTGAGTTTAAATAGCCTTCAATACTATGAAAATAAGAAGTTTTAGCGATCTGCATCTTCTTCTTAGCTACCGACATCAGATGACAAAAAGCTGTATGTGACTCAGGGGATCTTTCACGTGACAAACGTTGACGAGCTCGATCTTTAGCTTTCAAGGCTCCCCTCACATCGAGAGTTAACCAGGGACAGTCAGAAGAGTTTCTCATACTGACAAGTGAAGTCGTGTCAGAAATAGCAGCGTTTAAGAAATCATCAAAATTGTAACAAGTATCCGAGTCAAGACCGCGAAAGAAGGAGGGCCAATCAATAGAGCAAATTGTTTCGGGAAAGTTGCTCATAATTAGTTTTATAAAAGTTATAGCGCTGACGCTCTTTTTGATGATAACGGACAGAAGCAGTTTAGGAAATTTCATAGCGTAAGGGGGGATGATGGGGATCTGGAGGGAGATAAGGAAAAAGAACTGGAGGTGAGCATAACAACGATTGCTCCATACAACAAGTCAAGAATATGATTATTAACATTAAGAAAATTATCAAATTGAGCCAGGGAACACATGGACATAAAAGAAGAAATTAAAGACCAAATTTGAGATGAGTCAGAATCAACCTGATTGTCATTCCATGAGAATTTAGGAAGATTAAAATCTCCACACAATAATTTCCGACAGTTAGTGAACTACCCGTACGATTCTTCCCAAATATCTAATAATAAAACTCGGATGGTGGTTGCATCAGACTGAAATCATTTATTATGCAACTTTGATGAGCCAACAATACAACCAATTTCGCTTAGACTAGGTTTCTAGTGTAATGCTAAGAGATGGCGATAACATTATTATTTTATTACACACTTTAAAACTATCAACATCCGTTGAAAAAACTACATGAAATCACTTTTTCGATCCACTGTCACTATTACCAGTGGCGGCTGGTCTTTGAGTGCGCTCGTGCAACGAACCACCAAAATTAATATTCAGCTTGAGGAAAAATAATCATTTCAATTTAGCAATAACCATCTAAAATAAAAATAGTTTATCGATTGGTAACACCTTATTAATAATCTACAATATTCCAACATGTGTTTACAATATGATCCGTGCCGTGCATCATGATGCGCGTGCGACATCAATACCGCACGAGCATCTAACGAATTTTCTATAGTAAAACCATCAAGCCCACATAACCATGAGATTGGCAAAATGTATGGCGATGCATCATTTTTTCGAGCGCCGCACCAGAGTCAAAGCTTTCCTCAACATTTATTTCTGGTGTACATATATATATTTTGTTGCGGAGTTAGCCCACATGCCCACTTAATTTGGTATCGGGGCTGCCATGCAGATTATTAGTAGCAAAGCAAGAAACCATTTATTCAACTGTCTATTTGGTCGATGCTATCAACAAGTCAAGTGCACATTGGCTGCCCCTTTGTGGGTTCGATTGATTAAGTTTAGTCGTGCGAAATTTGTACAATTGTGTGAAGTGTTGATAGACGAAAGTGTTTCAAATGAGTGTGAGCTATATAAAAGAAAATGCGCTAACATACGATGATAAACTAAATTTAAAGAAAGTTGGTCCACCTCGACCATTCTTAAATATCAAGCAAGTGTGTGAGTGTAAATTAAAAGGTATACGCGGTGCTTTAAAGTTGAGTTTTATGAGAAAGCAAATTGGTTGTGTGGATGTAAAAAGGTAAATAGACTTTTTTGTTTCCCTTGTTTACTTTTTCAGGGTGATTCTTTATGGACAGCGAAAGGAGTAGACGACCTCACGCATCTATCCGAAAAAAATAAAAAAGCATAACTGCTCGCAATCACATTTAGGCAACATCATAAATTTGGCGGCCTTGGGAACCGTCGATATAAGACAGCAGTTAGATTCTGCCTATCAGTTGCAAATAAAAACGCACAACGACACAGTTCATAAAAATAGATATATTTTATCAAAAATAATTGACTGTGTGGTTTTTTGCGGTGCATTTGAATTGGCGTTGCGAGGTCATGATGAATCCAGGGATTCTTTGAATCAGGGAATTTTTAGAGGCTTGATTGATTTCGTTTCCGAATTGGATAAAGTTATGAAACAACATTTAGAATCTTCTACAGTTTTTAAGGGCACATCCAAAACGATTCTAAACGATATTTTGGATGCGATATTGCAGGTTTACCAGGAAGAAGTTAGATCCGATATTGCTAAAAGCGATTTTATTTCAATTCAAGCTGATGAGACAACAGATGTTTCTACAGATGCTCAGTTGGTATTAATTATAAGATATGAAATTGCAGGTCATATTTATGAAAGATTTTGGAAATATTTGCTACCTGATTCTCTTTGCGCCGATGGAATCTATTCTGCTTTGACAGAAGAACTCCAATATCTGAATATTACACCGAATAAACTCATTGCGCAGTGCTATGATGGTGCTGCTGTGATGAGCGGAAAAATTGGTGGAGTTCAAGCAAAGATAAAAAGTTCATTTCCTTACGCGCATTATATTCACTGTTACGCTCATCAATTGAATTTGATTATTGAAAAGGCTGTTTCGCAAAACAAAAAAAGTGCAACGATTTTTTGCTAACTTGCATGCTTTCCCTAATTTTTTCGCAAGATCGGCAAAGCGGACTCAAATTTTGATGGAAACAGTCAAAAGAAAAATACCTTCAGCTCCTCAAACAAGATGGAATTTTGATATACGAACTGTCAAGACTGTCTTTATTTACAAGGAACAACTGGTTGAATGCCTCGGAATAATTTTAGATTTACAAAATGATACCAATACAATAAACCAAGCTGATATGCTCATGAGATATCTTCACGATGAAAATTTCATTTATTGGTTAAGTTTTGTTCAAAAAATTTTACCTCATTGTGAGATTTTATTTCAGCAATTTCAATCCAGATCATTGGATGTGCTCAATGTTAAAAAACATGTATTTAATTTTGAAAAAGAAATTCAAAATGTCCGAGATTCAACCGATTATTTTGAGGAGCCACCGCCAAAAAGAAGTAAGACATCGAATTGTGTTATTTGAAAAGAAGTATGTGATCTGATATTAACACAGTTGAAAGAAAGATTTGAATTTCAAGATTATCTTATAGCATCATCATCATTTTACTGCGAGAAATTCAATGAATATAAGGTGAATTTTCCAGAAAATGTTCTCTTGCAGACCGTTAATACTTACGACTTTTTGGACAAATCAAAATTAAAGAATGAGCTAAGTACAATTTATAATAGGAATGACTTTCAAAAAGCGGATGGAAGCGGATGGAAGAAGAAATGTAAACGAAGTTCAATACACATTGGTTCCGTTCCTCAAACATCTTTTCACTTTCGACAAATGCAACAATTTTGATTTTCGTAAATGGCAATTTGCACATAACCATGATAACGTTGGTTATATGCAATGCAAATCGTCTTACATACGGAAACAAATGCCTTTGGTGAAATTAAAACAGTGTTTCTGTGCCCGGGGGAACTGAAATCCAGGGTCCCACTAGACCCCCCAATTAAGAGTCTACGGCACAAGCAGCGGAGCCGCCGTCGGATAATCTCACATTCATCAAATAAGCAAGGTAGGTGTGCCCAAGAGTAGGTGCAGATATTAATTAGGCATTTGGAGTTATGAATGGGTGAATGCATGGCCGGAACTCGCAATTGCCTACACAAGTGAAATAGACAGAACAAAATACAGCCTTTAAAATTTAACTAACGTTTGACAGGGGTAGGGTCTTAACTCTTTTATATAGCAAAATTTGCCATGAGTTGTATGTGTCGGGTCTTAGGCCTCGCTTTCTCTAGTATTTTAAATACTGGTCTATAATAGATACTCTAATAATTCATACTAATTTCAGCTTTGATACAATGACGCAAGTTTGCTCATTTTTTGCGCACGTTTAGGACCTCATTTTTGCCCTGAAGTCAAGGTTGGTGGACCCCGTGCAATCTTATCTACAGAAAAGAGAACACATGAAACAATTCAGCCTTTATACTTTAACGTACATATGTCTGGCAGCCTCTGGTTCTCACTACATAAGGCCTTTAAATAAAAGCTTGTTTTAAAAAAACGTTTTTTTTTATGTTTATTAATCTGATTATATGCGGATTAAAATTTTTTTAAATGAAAATTAGACACGGGATAGTTCTAGTCAATATTAAGAGCAAACCATCATCAATACCTCTAATTACGCTGCACTACCTCCAAGTGGAAAACCTCAATCAATTTTTTATTTGAATATCCTAGGTAGCGTTTTGTGAAGTAGTAAATTGTCTCGTAATTTTAAATATTTTTGGAAATTTTCATTAGTCATAATTACAGGTGGAAATTTTCGCTTACTACAACTCCTGGGACTCATTTGTTACAAGTGCACAAATTGGGTTTCGCTGAAAATTTACTTTTCCTTTGCTGATTTAATGGAAATATGTATCAGATTGCAAGTTTTTAACTAGATCTATTGCAGATTATTTCGATTAACAGCATTCCAATCTAATCAAGTACTCTTCATAAACTACGAGGCAGCTAAGGTTGGTTGCAGAACTTTATCAGGAGTTTATTTGTTATTGCTTTGGAATGCTTTCGTAACCTCCGTGTAAATGTACTAAATTTTCAAGTACCCAATGGATATACTACTCAACTGAAAAATTAATTAAAAACTAAAATGCTCAACAGCTTCGTAACTTAGTTAAAGTAATATATTTTGAATGGAATTTTCCACCAGTTGAAAACTGGACGGGCCAGTTCTGTGGAATTTGAAATCATTTATGCTAGTCATGTTTAATTTTGCTAAAAGTACCTTATGGTTTGATTGCATGCAACGAACAATCTTGTTATGGCATCCTTGGCGTATCATGAATGTCAGAAAGAATAACTATTCCAATAAATATCTACACCCAATCTTAGAATAGTTGTACAATATCAGGACGGTTAATGAATAGATCCATGCGAATTATAATTGCAATTTCATTTCTAATTTTCCCAGAAAGGCAAATACCAAATAGTTAAAATGACGATGCTAACGAAGGAGAAAATTTCATTCTAAGAATATCCAATCCAATCCCAAGTGTTTCATGTAGGTTAAATCCTTCCCGGAATTCTTTAAACGGACCCATAAATTTTTTTGTGGGCTCGACGATCCCGAACGTACATATATTTACAGTTCCTTTCGAACATCCCAGACAAACATCTGCTACCTTAATTTCGGACGAATCGTGTTCGCATCAGGTAAGCTTGTCTAACAAATGATGAAAACTTTTTTTCTTCCGCATCGGAAAACATGTTTTAATTGAAAATTCCGATAGGATTGAGTTGACATATTTTTTAGGATGGTTTTGAAATTTGTCAAGTAGAGAGGAGAATAATGTTTCCATAGTAGAAGTTTCGATGCCATGACAATGTTCATTTCCACGAGACAGAAGAACTGTGAGATGCAAAGAGAATTGTGTATCGATGTCTGTCATCATTCTAATCGATTTTTGTGTAGCCCATGGACTTTCAACAGTTTTCATTGTGTGGCACTCCTGACTGAAAAATAAAATTTCGTGACACCCTCGACCAGCAGTGAATCCAGAATCAGATTATTTTGGGGGGCTCTAGGGACCATTACGATTCTTATGTGAGAACAAATGTTACGCACAACGCTCAGGTGGTTAATGGAGAATTAACTCCTTCGTGTAAGAGGGATTTTTTTAATTGTTAATTTTAAGTAGCATTTTAAAGCAAAAAAGCGTTTCTATATGTTAAAAATCCAAGTGTGATCCGTTCAATTTACTTTTGGAAATAATTACATGCAACAAATAGTTTCATTTTTGTTTTTAAATGTAGTTTTACTATCGAATAAGATAAAGATAGTTAATCTTTCCAAAATCGCGCCTAACAGCATCACATACATATATACTCGCGCGCGGTGTCTCAGACCAAGATTTGATCTCGTCTTCTTCTTCGTAGCACTACAGCCCCTCTCGGGCCTTTGCTTATTGCAAATAGCGCCTCCAACTCTCTCGGTCCATTGACCACTTCCTCCAATTTCGAAATCCGAGCAGCGATGGACTGTCTTCGTCGACAGAGTCAGACAAGCGTTTCCTCAGTTTGCCCACTGGTCTCTGACCATCAGTTCTCACAACGAATACCTTTTTGGGTATCCGTTGTTCGTCCATACGATTCATGTGTCCAGCCCATTGCAGCTTCCGCAGTTACAATCGTTGAGACCTCCAGCTCGTCAAAAATTTCATACAGCTCATGGTTGTATCGAATTCACCATTGGTCCCCGTCTAGCTTCGCTCCGATTATTCACCTCAGTACCTGTCGCTCAAAGGATGTTTCGGTTAGGGTCCATGTTTCACGACTATAGCATAACACAGGCCTTATCACAGATTTGTATTCATGGAGCTTTGTTTTCCTGTGTATGCAGATGGTCTTCGAGGTTGTCAAAGCTGAATAAAATATTTTTTTGTGAGATGTATTATTCGACGAATTTCGTCTCTTTCATTACCCGCTTTTGTTATTTTGGCGCGAATCCTGAGAGGAAGCAGAAGGCGATCAGAACAGTGATCAAAACAGCGATATTGAAGAGGCAATTGTCAAGCGAAACGTAGGATTGCGCTGCAAGCGAGTGATTTCGCAAGGGAGTTAGAGTGCATGGAGACTGGAGCAGGGTGGACATTTTAGTGAAGTGGAGATGAAAGGGAGCTTATGCTTCTGTCGAAAGCAATGTGCAAAGGAAAGGGGCCCTCCAACTTGCGTGAAATATATCAATATTATCCTTTTTAGTGAAATGTATTAGGAAATTGTATGGCTGCAAGAAATGTGCGCGTGGCTCGAGTGGTTACATGTGATCCTTTTTGCTAGTTGAAGTAACAAACTCGGGTGCGCTGAAAGCAAGTTGCCTCTGACGTCCAGGCCTTCTCGTGAGTTGTGGAAGTTGAGGTGATGTGTTCATTCACCAAATCGGTTCCTTTTTTCCAGCTGGCGGGTTGCCAAAAATTTCATACAGTTTATGGTTGTATCAAATTCGCCATTGGTCCTCTGTCCTGGTTTTCCTACCCAAGTATTCTTTGTACGCCTGACTCTTTTTGTCTGATGCGTTCTAGCACTTATCATCAAACCGATGATGCACCAGGTTTGATGTCCAATCGTCAGTTTTGCCACGGTCTTAATAGCCGCTTTCAATTCCATCCAGAGCTCGTTGTTTGTTTTCAGCGATGTGTTTGATAAGATGGCAGCTGGTTGTCGAGGACATCCGTGAAAGTTTTTGTCACAGACACCATTTGGAGTTTTTCGATGTCAAATTTGTGTAACGGGCTGCTATTTGCCGAATACGCCTTTGATATACGACATCGAAAAGTTAATTTAATCAAGTAATATTCTGAGTTACGATTGGGTCCTCGGTAGGTACGGACGTTAAGTATGCTTGAGGCCCAACACCGTTGGATCAGAACATGGGGGGCTTGGGAGGTCGTCGACGTTATTTTCATTTTGGTAAGATGGCTTAATTTGGCTGAGATATTAAATCAAAGCATTATTTGGAGCAGTACGTTTCGATTATTACTATTGTTTGCTTGCTTAAAATAAATGAAAATATGATGTTAATTTATGATGAACTCCCAAATACCTGCTTGACAGTAAACAAATGTTCTATCGTCAATCAATCTGCTCTAAGACCACTTTGATAATGCCCTATAATAGTGTTGACACATGATCTGATTTTATTCTCTCATATCTTTGAAAATATTTTATATGCCGTACAAAGTGCTGATATGCCTCTATAAATTACTTATGAAATTCTTTGAAGCTACATGGTTGAGTTGCTTATTTTTAATAATTTTTTCCGAATAATTATCAGAAAAGAACAATGTTCGGCGAAGGCGGTTTCGACGTGTGTACTAATTCAAGTAGGAAAATTAAAAATAACTCTCTCACCTCTAAGCATGGTGGTCGCCATCACCGGTGTGTATCTAATAAGAGTGATGGCCCGATGAGAATTAGTACGCACGTCAAAACCATCTTCTTCTAACATTTTTCTTCTCTAATAATTTTTCAGAAAAATTATTAAAATAAAGCGAATCAATCATGTAAATACAAAAGAATTCCATAAGTAATTGAAAAAACTAGCGGAGCCATCCGAAAAAAGAGATCGATATCCGCACGATGCAATGAAAGCTCACTGTAGAGCAAAAAATTATCGTATAGATTTACATTAAATTGATGTAAAAAGGGTGAAATGATAAATTTAAAGTTTTGCAAATGCGTCTATAGTTTTCGCACTGTAGCTTGTCTTTTTTTTGTGAATGGAGAAGATAATTGATTGACTCCACTCTTTCAGCATATGTTCTTGCTGCCAAATGTACTAAATGACTTTGTGAATACCTTTCTGAATACCGTTGCTGCCATATTAGATAAGCTCCACTGGAATCTCATCGATCGCTTTATTATTCTTTTGGACTTTGATGGTGGAACAAATTTTGTCCAGATTTGGTAGGGCCAATGGGAGCTTTCCGGGAATACTGCTCTGGAGCTGTACGGAGGAAAATATAACGCCCATTTTTCTTTAATCTTATTTATTTATTTATTTCGAAAACTCTATTTACAGATTTAGTTAATCCAATTACAAAGTAGACGAAAGTTAAGAAGATACAAAAACAAAATTAAAAAGAAAATTACGCTAATCATTAATATTGAGAGCACTCCGTACTGCAGATTTCAAAATTCGCAAAGAATGCGGTGGAGGACAAAGCTGAAGATTATTGTAGGCTCTTATAGATCGCACCCAGGGCGAGTGTAGATACGTGTTAGCTTTCGCAAATGGAAGGATAAATTGATCGGACGACCGTGTCCTCAATGGCGCACGTGTATGTAATGCATTGCATAGGTCCGACGCTAAGAGACCTCTGGATAGCTTAAAAAGGAAGCCCAAATCTAAAAATTGTCGTCTGAGATCGAGAGGTGACATATGAAGGAAATTTAGACGAACACAGGTATGAAAACTGAATGTTCTATGAGAGCATCGTAGTACAAAGCCAGCGATTCGCAATGCTCTAGAGGTTATGTCAGCTACATTTACATCAAATTTTAAATTTGTATCCAGGATAACACCTAGGTCTTTATAATGATCCACCGTAGATAGTAGTGATCCATAAATTGATAAAAGGCGTGCGCTTATTGGCGAAACAAATATACAAACTTTTGGACACGTTGAGAGAAATGCGATTAATAGAGCACCATTGAAAGAGGGAGTCGACTTGTGAATAGACGACTTTAAAGATTTTTAAATCATCTGCATAGAGCAGACAATCAGACGTGAACACAGTTGGTAGATCATTTAATAAAATATTGAATAGAAGAGGGCTGAGGATCGAACCTTGAGGTACTCCATAAGAAGGGCAGAAAACATACGACGAAAAACCACACCAAGGAACCGATGAAGAGCTGTTTGTCAGAAAGGAGGATAACCATACAAGAAGAGGGCCAGAGAGGCCAAAAAACTCAAGTTTCTTGAGTAATAGACTATGGTCCACCATATCAAAGGGTTTGGCAAAGGCTGCGTAAATCACGTTCATTTGCTGACCTTCCTCAAGTGATAGGGCAATTGCATTGGTAAATTCAGCCAAATTTATTACCGTTGACCGTCTCTTAATGAAACCAAGCTGCTGTCTAGCGAATTCATTGGATATTGCATCATACATTCGGTTATGAACAATTCTCTCAAAAAGTTTCCCGAAACATGAGAGAAAGGATATAAGCCTGTAATTAAGTGCTGAGCTACGCTCTCCTGATTTTTGATTTGTGAATTTTCCGAATCGCCAGGAATATCCCTAGTAAACAAAATTGGCAAGGGTGAATTTAGGATTGAGGATAGTGTTTTCACAAAAAAAGTTCGGGACTCCATCTGGGCCCGAATTCACGTAAACATCAATGGAGTTGATTATACCTTCGACTTCGGGAGGTGTTGCCAAATGGTGCTCAAATGAGAGGAAGGGTTAGTTGGTGGGAAAGGGCAACAAAGATGATGAAAACAGAAGCAAAATAGTCTACAAATATATTGCATATGGCCTGACCATCAGACGCTTTATTTCGTGCAAGCTAATAGAGCTAGGTATATTTGAAGTGGATTTGAGGGAGTTGACGTGTGTCAAGAAAGATTTGGGATTTTTTGATTGTAAAGAGACCTCAATGGTGTTAAAATATGAATGCATTGCGGGCTTGATGACCACTTTGGCATTCTTACGTTGATGTTTATAAGACGAAAGATAAGTTTCTGAACTAAAACGCTGTAACTGTTTGCGCGCAATGTCTTTTAGCTTTAAAGCTTCTGAAACTTCTGCTGTGAACCAAGGAGCATCCTTTTTGAGAAGAGGACAACTACGGGGAAAAAAATTCATTATAATATTATTAAGTTCGTTATAGAAGGCCGTGACAGCATCATTTATATCAGTAAAATGAGATAGAAAGTGCCAATCGAAATAAATGGTATCACCATATTCTGAGCTCAGATGAATAAGAACTGGATGGGCTAAGCTCATATGAAACATATAGGAGAACATGCGACCGGTTGCTGCTCTCTTCCAAAGGACCTGTCTGTCATTTCCTCTCCCTCTGCCTCTCGGCGTTCACTTTCTTGACCCAGAAGCTCACTCAATTGGATCTGTCTGTCAAGTTAACTGATCCAAATTGAACGCCAAAATAGCAAATTGCAAGTTTTGTCGCGAATTTTATCCGATATTCAAACTGTGAAAATATAATAATAACTTTAACGTGAGACACTGTGAAATAACTTTACAATTTCAAAGTGAAATGTGTAGTGCCTTCGTGTAAAAATTAAAGTCAAAAAGGATCTGTAGGTGATTCCTTTTACAGATAAGTAGGTAATACGTTAATGTTTTGCATGTTTTCCTCATAATGGTAAAAGTTTTTCAAAAAGAAAACAAATTTTTAGGATTGTATGAAAAGTTGTTTTCATTGAGCAGCAGCCATGTTTGCTTTTGCAATTTGGCTCTCTCTCTCTCTTAGGTTGTAAACAAGAGCGGAGCAGTAGGAAAAGTGGTCGCAGGGGCTGTTGCGACCACATTGTCACGTGGTTGTCCACTCCAGTATTATTTAATTACTTAATGATTCAGAGGATAAGTAGTTAAAAATTCATTGACCTGCGGATTGAATTGTATGTAAACGAATAGAATCAATTGTTTTTATTACTACGTTCATAACGTGATCCATAGAGAGCACTCGAGCAGATAAATTTTGGTGGGGTATTAAACAGTGAACAACGCATTATAATTTACGTTATTACCTTTACTGTTTAATTTGTCTCTGAGTAATTTCACAGCTCCCTTAGCTTTACTTTAAAGTTGCTTTGTTTGGTGGTTTACGTTCTGTTCCTCAAACTATATCTTATGAAGTTAATTTAATTTTAATTGTATCATCATTTGTCTTTATAATTGATAGATTTAATTTTTTAAATTTTTATTTCAGCATTTTTAATCCAAGTATTTTTCAACTGCCTGCAAAATGCCTTCTCCGCTGGTTGTGTCTTTCAAATGTAAAAGATTCCACATTTCTTCTGTCATATCAAATTATTACTACCACGAACAGATATAGAAAGTTAAGATGTGTCGCATAAATCAGTACTTTCATCAAATGCAACTGAATACGCTTGAAATTCGCTTATTTCGCCTCAAAAAGTTGTTCCGATTTCAGCTGAAATTTCCTCAATTCGGCGACATATCGTTTGACGGGAAAGGTTTATACTTGAAAATAACTGGTTTTTAGGTTTAATATGTTAAATCCGCACTTGCAGGGAAAAGGAAACTTGATAATTGACACTTGTAATTTCATCAAAGCGGTTAAGTAGAAGCTAATGTTGTTTGAGTGACAATTGAGTTCTTTAAAATTTTTGACGAGCCGGAGGTCGCAACGATTGTAAGACTGTGGATTACTGTGGGTCATGTAAACCGTATGGACGAACAACGGATACCCAAAAAATATTTGTTGGAAGAACTAAAGGGCAGAGACCAATGGACAACCCGAGGAAATGCTGGTCTGGCTTGGTCGATGAGAACAGTTCATTGTTACTCGGATTTGAAAATTGTAGGATGCGGTCAATGGATCGAGATAGTTGGAGGCCCGACAGGGGCTTTAGTACTACGAAGAAGAAGAAGATACTAAATACATTACTCAATCTACATTAAATGAGAATCGTGAGAAGTACTTTCCATGAGAATATAATTTCCCCAAATCACCCCAACCAGTGATATTCTGCTCGTTTCAAAATAATTACATAATTTTTAACAAAGCAACAGTCGCTTGAATTATCTTGGACTACAAAACACAAAACAACGCACTTATACAAAGGTATGCACTTCCCATTAACTCACCCACTGCAGATTTGTTGACACACAAACATAAAAAAATTTCTGAAAGAATATATGTACATGTATGTAGATATGTATTCAAAATAATTTAGAGTTTTTTTTTTTAAGTTTTTCAAAGTCAAAATAGCGGCTACTGCATGAAAAAGTAAAGTAAATGTTTATTCTTATTTCTTTATGTATGCATTGAGTCAATGTTTTAAACTGTTGGCCGAGTTCCTGCATAAATAGCTTGAAATAAAAGTTTGGGCTTCATAAATTGGGTACAAAACGCTTCAGGTAGGAACATACTCTCGCTTCGCGACTTCTTTTTATGTTAAATATTACCGGATGGTATCTACAAACTCCCTCACAAGATCGACTGTATACTATAGGTATTTTATCCAACATATTTATATCTGGAAAAGAAAATTGAATATATTCACGCAAGTTGTAGCAAAACAAATTTATGTACTTTCCAAAGTCAATGTAAGCTCATTCCAAGAAGGCCCAATCTTTGAACCTTGCTTTTGCTTGAGCTCATTTCATAACTCAAATATTGGCTTTTCCAGAGTACTCATCGAACCATTTATAGCATTTCCTCTGAAAATATGTATAAAGTAGATGACCTTGAATAGCTTACTTAATTCAATTGCATAGTTCAATTTTTTTTTAAATTTTGCAATTAAATATTTTTTGAGTAAGACAGAGTAGCGAACGCATCTTAAGAATAAAGAAACAAGAAATGTTCATTTCCTTTTTGTACTGTAATAGTCTTAATTTTGATGCGAATTAATTATGAGGGTCAAAGTTGAAAGCTTATCTCTTGGAATTGATAAAATTAGTCATCAAACAACCTAAAACGGAATAATTTGAACTTATAATATTTTAATGATGTACAATTAAAATAAGGGATGAAAAGCCATCCTAATGAAGGTTTCATGAAATATTTTCCATATCAAAAGATTAATCATTTTTAATGATTAGAAGTTATGTTGGATGAGATGAAATTGAGGCTAATAGGATTTTTTCAAAGTAAATGATCTGAACAAAAGTTTCCTAGAAACGGCTATTTCACTTATTGATGCTCTTAACATTACGGTTGAGTGAATTTATTTTGTTATTTAGGCAATCCTAAATTAAATTCAGTTCATGTAATGGGTAAACCATACCCGCCAAGTTTCAAAAATTGTAAGAAATACGAGAACGATGAATTCAAAACACAGGGTACAGTATTATGGAAACATCCGAAATAATGATTAACTATGATCGATAAGATAAACTACCAACTGATTCAAAAAACTTATTGAACTGAAGAAAGCTTTGAGTGGTGACAGAAATACGTGTATACAGGAAATAAAATTATATAGTCGTTAAAAAGGAAGTTTTTTGAATCAGTTGATATTATATCTTATAATTGAAAGCAACAATCGAACAATCCGAAAAAGCATCTTAAATTCCTGGATATGATTGATAAAATTCACAGTTATCTACAATTGCCAGAAAAAGCATCCGTACAACATCAAAAGAAAGCAACATATTGGGAAATTCATGCTAGAGAAGGCTGCTACATTTAAATATTTAAGCAACAAAATTTACTTATTAATGAAACTATCTTTTCGATAAATTTTTCCTGTAGAATCCTTTGACAACTAGATTTTACAAAAAAAAAAAAAAAAACAAAAAAGCCTCACTTAAACGAAACAGAAAAAGTATCCGTACTTGTCAATATTAATTGAAAATATTCAAAGATTTTATCACATATCAGGGCTTTTTTTGTGATGGGGAGGTGAATGCTATTTATGCACAAAGTGTTGGACTCCCATGCGCGACTGGACTACCCACTAAACACCTCCCCTGTCAACCTGAGAACCCAGCCTGGAACTGTTTGGCACATTACTTCGGGCCAGGTCTCGTTTTGTTACGCCGTGGGGCGCCTTCAAGCTGGGGAGTCCCTTTCCTAGCGGGAGGGGAGAGGGGAAGAGGAAATGCCTGAAGGGCAATCCTCCAGCCCCAGCGCCCTCGGCTGCTGTGAGTCCCTTTTATATTTTAGGACTGCCCGAGCATAATGTGCCACCTGGTTCCATTTGTCAACCGATTCGAGCATCACCGCAACTGTATTATCCGGGGTGAGCTCTTCCGTCTATCTGTAGAGTTCTCTTCGCAGCCTAACCCATTTTGTACCCGCAAAAAATGTGTGACAGGCATTTTCCTCCTCTCCTGGGCAAAACCGACGATCGGGGGAACGTGACTTACCGATCTTGTGCAGTTAAGACTGAAAACACCCATGCCCGCTCAAAAGCTGGGTCAGATAGAAGTCAGTCTCACCATGCCTTCGATTTAGCCACGGTCTCACATCCGGGATGAGGCGCGCAGTCCACCTTCCCTTCGTGCAATTGACCCAAGACTGCTGCCAATCGTTGAGCGAGCGCTGTCTCTCCTCGCGGACAACCATCTCCCTCGCATCCTCGTTTCGGCACAGCTTGTCAGAATAACCTTTTTCTTTTAAGGACTTCCTTAAGTCAATTTGGCATGGAGTGAACCAATTTGAGTATGTCCTGCCTGGTGATTTTGCCCCATTCGTTAACGATAACATTTTTCAGCATTTCCTTCGAGGATATGCTGCGCTGACGGATCCTGCGCTCCAACAAGTCCCATAAATGCTCAATGGAATTAAGGTCTGGGGATTGAGGCGGCGTACGCAATATATGTTTTGTGTTGTAGAGCAACCAAAGCTTCGCAGTGTGTAGTGTGTTCTTGGGATCATTATTTTGCTTAAAACAGAAATCGTCACCAAGCCTCAACTGCTGAACGCTTTGCTTCAAATCCACCTACAAAATATTAACGTAACCGTATTGATCCATGGTTGATTCTATAAATGTAAGTTGTCCAACTCCTTCTGCCACCATACACCACCAGACCATCACACCACCTCCACCATGTTTCACAGTTGGTACGCGACTTTCTTTTCCGAGGGCAGTAACGCTCTTCCGCACCACTAACTTTCTTCCTTTAATGCCAAATATGCAAAATTTGTTTTCGTTTGTGAATAAGACCTGTTACCAAAGCTCTGGTGGCTTGTTTATATATTTTTTGCGGAATCCACACGTTTCTTCCTGTTCACTTCTGAAATGTATGGCTTCTTACGTGCTATGCATGAGCGATATCCATCTGTCTTTAGTATTTTTCGTATGGTATCTTCGTGGAGAACCTTGCCAAAAAAGTATTTTATATTTGTAACAATTTTTGGAAGTAGTTACTCGAGAATTCTTTTTAACCGCCTGCGAAACGTTTCTTTTTTCGCGTTCAGTCAGTATGGAGGGTCAAACACAACGAGGCTTTGACAGAATCGAACCAGTTGTATCAAATGTTTTCCCTTCATACTGGACAGAGGAGTGTGTTCTGCCAACTGTTTGACCAATTTCGCATAAAGTTTTCCCTTCACTCTTACGTTTAAGCATAATTTTCCTCTCCTCAGCACTGATTTCACAAATTTTGAGCGTCATGATGTATTCTGGTGCACAACAAATTAAAAAAAAACTGCATTCTCTTTCAAACCTATCACAACTTAAAGTGGAACTATTATCGAACTTAAAAAAATTAATATGCATCTGCATATGTCATCGGATAACATGGGGAGTCCCCCGGTTTGTTCTGTACGGATACTTTTTTAGGGTTTTGTAAAATAATTTTACAAAACCCTTCTAAAATCGCGTCCTGTCTGTCCGTCTGTCCGTCTGTCTGTCTGTCCGTCCGTCCGTCCGTCCGTCCGTGTGTCACAGCAGTTTTTCTCGGAAACTACTTAAGCTAGAAGCATCAAATTTTGTATTTAGGTGTAAAGTGGTGCTCTCTTTAAAATTCAACTACAAAAAAATTTTATAAGGTATTTAAGGGGGGTCTCCCCATGTAGGGGAGTAACCCCCCAAAAAAAAAATTTCATTGGAGGTAGCCGATATGGGTATCAAATGAAAGGTCTTGATGATAACTTTTCAAAACAGGTCTTCGTTTGGCAAAGTTTGCTTCGAGGGGCGCACAGGGAGGGGAAATACACGAAAAATTTGTGTCCCCCCCCCCTCGCGATTGGACACCTGTGATCCGAAAAATCTGAAAAAAATCAAGAATGTAGACCTTGATGAGTACAACAACAACAAATACGTGAGAAGTCCCAATTCACTCAACTTTGTTAGTAATAGTATGATTTATCGATTTTATGTTTTCTTGAATAAAATCTTAACGGTACCCTTAAATTCAATGAAACTCAGTACACAGATGACTATTTATAAGATTGATTTACCCTGCAAGTTTCATAAAGATTGAATTGTATTTAGCAAAATTATAGCGGTTTGAATTTTCCTGTATTACTATGGAACAATATGCGCTGCATGTATTACTATGGCAACATATGGCTATGGAACAATATGCGCTTTTTACCGACTCAGCCATTACAGTTTTGCTAGAATTTGCATGAAAATTTCAGGAATGATAGGTGTCATGAATAACTTTGAGAATCGGTTCAGCTAGTGGTATCAGTAATCGTAAAACAAAATGGTGGCTGTTTTAAATGCGATGATTGAATAATTTTGAGTTATTTTTTCCCAACTTCAACGTTTAAGGTGCATTCTTTGAACACTTGATTCAATTTAATGAATGACTGAAGATGAGTACCTACAATTATTACTCATACGTGAAACAAGTCAAGGAGGTGGGAGAGAGCTCCTTGCAAAAGGGCTTTGTAACAACTCTAGGATTCGAAAAAATTGGCCATTAATCGATGATAACAGTACAGGAGAGTGGCCCCTGAAAAAAAAATTCATCAAACGCAGCCGATATGAGTATGAAATGAAAGTTTTCATGGGAGCTTTTCAAAACAGTTCTTAAACTGTCAGTTTCTGCTTCAGTGGGGGTACAGGGGGGAAATACATGAAAAATGTGGTTTCCTCCCTCACGAATGGACATCTGAAATAATCATCAAGGGAGATATTTATGAGTATAACAATAACAAAAACCTCAAAAGTCTAAATTCGTTCAACTTTGTTAATAATAGTATGATCTTCGAATTTCATAGTTTCTCCAATAAAATCGTCATTGACATGCTTCTTGACTTTATTCAATCTGGTGACTGCATTTTGTAAATTGAATACAAAACCCTTCTGACATGAGCGTAGGTCTGTTTGCCCAACTTGTTTGGTCTATTTTGGTGCCATAAATTGATGTTGTTTGAGTTTCAAGTCTTTTTAAATAGTAAATATTATGTAGCATACTGGGAATCATGCAGAAGTGTAGATTTTATGATATTATAAAAGAATGCATTTAAATCAAGTGGACATATCCTTTTTAATACAATGACAACTTTGTTATCTTGCATGTACGGATACTTTTTCTGGCAGGTGTATATCTACTTACATTATACGGTGGCTCAAAGTTATAATGGAACAGGATGGATATTTAAGTTTATACCCTAATAACAAACTAACTAGTTTGTTATTAGGATATAAACTTATGTTTTGTTTTTTATTTTAAGTAGTTTAATTGATATTAATTTATTATAAACAAAAACTTTAACAAAATTCACATTAAAAACAACAGAAATTGCATTACATAACAAAACAAGTACTTCAGCCTCAACGTTATAACGGAACACAATATGAGTTCATAAAAAGTTTAAGGTTAGAAAATTAATCGAATTTTAATATTTAGTTGGGAGCCCTTTTCCTTGTATAACAGCTTTCATGCGATTCGGCATCAACTCCACTAATTTTCAATAGAAAGATGCCGGAATTTTGTTCAACTCTTCTTTTAAGCCTGGTACCAACTGTATTTTATTTTTTTTTGTCATGATTTTTAGGGTTTTGTAAAATAATTTTACAAAACCCTACTAGTTTCGCGACCAGTCTGTCCGTCTGTCCGTCCGTCCGTCCGTCCGTCCGTGTGTCACAGCAGTTTTTCTCGGAAACTACTTAAGCTAGAAACATCAAATTTTGTGCGTAGGTGTAAAGTGGTGATCTCTTCAAAGTTCAACTAAAATACAGGAGAGTGACCCCTCGAAAAAAAAATTTCATTGAAGGTAGCCGATATGGGTATCAGATGAAAGGTCTTGATGAGAACTTTTCAAAACAGGTTTTAGTTTGGCAAAATTTGCTTCAAGGGGCGCACAGGGAGGGGAAATACACGAAAAATTTGTGTCCCCCCCCCCCTCGCGATTGGACACCTGTGATCCGAAAAATCTGAAAAAAAATCAGGAATGTAGGCCTTGATGAGTACAACAACAACAAATACGTGAGAAGTCGCAATTCACTCAACTTTGTTAGTAATAGTATGATTTATCGATTTTATGTTTTCTTGAATAAAATCTTAACGCTACCCTTAAATTCAATGAAATTCAGTACGTGGATGTCTATTTATAAGATTGATCTATCCTGTAAGTTTCATAAAAATTGAATCATATTTAGCGAAGTTATAGCGGTTTGAATTTTCCTGTATTACTAGGGAATAATATGCGCTGCATGTATTACTATGGCAACATATGGCTATGGAACAACATGCGCTTTTTACCGACTCAGCCACTACAGTTTTGCTAGGATTTGCATGAAATTTTCGGGAATGATTGGTGTTATGTATATCTTTGAGAATCGGTTTAGGTAGTGGTATCAGTAATCGTAAAACCAAATTGTGGCTGTTTTAAATGCGAAGATTGAATAATTTTGAGTTATTTTTTCCCAACTTCAACGTTTAAGATGCATGCTTTTAACACTTGATTCATTTTAATGAATGACTGAAGACGAGTACCTACAATTAATACTCATACGTGAAACAAGTCAAGGAGGCAGGAGAGAGCTCCTAGCAAAAGGGCTTTGTAACCATTCTAGGATTTGAAAAAATAGGCCATGAATCGATGATTACAGTACAGGAGAGTGGCCCCTGAAAAAAAATTCATCAAACGTAGCCGATATGAGTATAAAATGAAAGTTTTCATGGGAGCTTTTCAAAACAGTTGTTAAACTGTCAGTTTTTGCTTCAGTGGGGGCACAGGGAGGGAAAAACATGAAAAATGTGTTTCCTCCGTCGCGGATGGACATCTGAAATAATTTTCAAGGGAGATATTTATGACCAAAAACCTCAGAAGTCTAAATTCATTCAACTTTGTTAAAAATAGTATGATCTTTGTATTTCATATTTTCTCCAATAAAATCGTCTTTGACATGTTTCTCGATTTGATTCGATCTGGTGACTGCATTTTGTAAATTGAATACAAGACCCTTCTGACATGAGCGTAGGTCTGTTTACCCAACTTGTTTTATGTTGTTTCCAAGTAACTCCACACTTACTCGATCGGCGACTACAGTGAGTTTGGAAGCACATGAAGGCTATTTTAGAGCAGTCAACTGCGCACAAGATGAGCGTTCTGCTTTGGGTCGTTATCATGATAACAAGCATGTCATATTTTCCTGTCATCTGACGAACAGTGCTTAATTTGTGCTCGGTGTTTTTCAAATTGTTTTTATTTTAGACACGCAAGTTTGCTTTCCCGTCTTGGTTTTCCACTTTGTATGGATCATTGCGCTTCAGTTGTGCTACCGTTCTATTGTTCCTTTTTGCGAATTTAGTAGCAAAAGTGAATTATTCATTTCGATGATCAGTTTGTTTTGGTTTTGATTGGTTGAAATCAGAAATTGTATTCTGAAGTGTTTAATGCCATCTCTTAGCAGGGGCGGATCCAGAATTTTTTCCGGGGGGGGTCTCACGGTAGAACAATATAAAAAATAACAAAATATTATATATAACAAAAAATAACAAATTTATTAGCTTCAATACATTACACGTAAACCAACTCTTTACAAAATACTAGAAATAATAAGCGACAAAAAACTGAAAGGAACTTGTGGAAAATTTAAAAAAAACTATGTAATGAATCATGCGACGCCGCTGGTGACCACTACCAACACACTTTGCTGCTATGTGGCTTGTCATTTTGCGTTGGTTGCGATCAGTGCACATCCCACGTCTATTTTGTCCTGGGGTGCCAACAGAATTTGACAGCCACATGGAATTGAAGCGTGGAGGTAGTGGCCGCCACCCACGAGGTAGTCCCGGAGTGTGAAAATTGAAACGGAAAGTGCAAGACCTGATTCCACGGCGATTATAGTGCATGGTGGCGATGTCGTAACGTCGATAAGAAATTGCGATACGGAGGAGAAACGACGCGAACGAAGTTTTCAGTGCAAACAATGTGGGAAAACATTCAAACGCTCAAGTACATTATCGACTCAATTACTTATACAGAGTGATACACGGCCATATCCTTGTCAATATTGCGGAAAGCGTTTCCATCAAAAGTCGAATTGCAGGAATTGGGAAAAAGAAGAAGAATACGCGTACGAGCCAACCGGAAAGGTATGTAAGGTAACCTAAAAAGTAGCATTGTAAATACGACTCCATTAGTGAGTTTTCGTTTCACCGCTCTAATAGTCTGTTTTTCCGGATTCCTCCTGCTATTTAGGAACAGACTATATGTGCAACGAAAGGTGCCGTTTATTATGCCGCTACTCCACCGGCTCCGATAAGCAACATACCTAGGGATCAGTTAGCAGCAGTTTACCCACCAGCAGTTGTGCCAACAATATACACACCTTCAATGCCGTACCAGACGTTTTAGCAGTACTACAGTGTGCAAATGAATGTTCCCACCATTTGGCTTCAGAACTACCAAGGTAATTAGATTTGCTTGTATAGATGATACGACAGTTAAATTGGAAGCGTGGGATACGGCCGGACAAGACAGGTATCACAGTGTAGCGCTAATGTATTATAGAGGAGCGCAGGCCGCAACATGGATTTGTAACAAATTCAATGGCGTGTTTTTCAAAAATTGTATATTTCTTTATTGTTAGCCGATAATTTTGATAAAGTGAAAGAAATCAATTTCCTTTTGTTTCAGAAACACAACAAAAAGAACACGTTAATTAAACCTGCAATTTAAGAATAAGAAAATTTTAGTATAATTATTACAAAAGAAAAGAAAACAAGAATTAACGATTTAGATTTACTTGATAATATTCAACAATTATTTTTATTATTAAATCACATTAAATTTTATGGTTTTCTTCCGTGATTACTATGAAAATTATGAACTGAAGAAAATATTAAAACTTGAATAGAATTATTATAAAAAACTTAAAAGTTAAATCAGAGAATAAAAAAACTATGTATTGCTAACCTTAACAACGACTTTCCTTTCCAGTGGTTCTTCTTTTCAGTGGGAAATGTGGTGCAAGGTAGGTATGCCGTCGCGAGGGTAGAGTTTGAGACAATCCGCTGCGGTTGGTTTTGCGTCGTGCGCGGTACGCGGTACCTTAGTTGATTTTGGTTTTTCTTTAGCGTAGTTTTTTTTCAGAATTGAGTTAACGTAGTATACTTTTCGGTACCGCGTCGGAATTTCGGGAACGCGAAGTAAAAATTAGATTTTGTTCTTTGACTGATAAATGAAGAAATACGGAGTAATGTAAAGTAGGTTTCCTCTCCATATGGTTTTGTTTTGTAACGCGTTTGAAAACGGACATGTATAGGTGGCTGAATATTGTAAATGAGCGTAACCCATTCGGAGACCCGCAATCGAAATCCTCTCCGATCTAGCTGGCCGACAAGCAGCCACCGCGTGAATGGGTTACGGTGCACGGATTGGTTGACCGGTTGATACCATCCGTTGGCACTACTCAGACTTAACGTCTAGAACCGATGAGAGGTCGGTTCCGCGTTCGCACGTAGACGTAAAAACATTACAACTATTTCAGAAATAAAGAGAATAAATAAATAAGAATAAACAAATTCCCGCTTCTTTCAACTATTTCAATCAAATATTTGTAGACAAATCCAAGGGAATCTTTCTTCATACAAACATCCTAAACGCACATGTTCTTCGTAGGTAACCAACCATTAAATTTCATAATCCTCATGCACTCCTTGCAAAGAATAAAAACAAAACACGATCGCAAAGAATAAAAACAAAACATTTCGAAAACAAAAATCAACCAGCTGATCATTCCAACGTAAACTCATGATTGCGAAATTCACGTTGGTGCCTACGCCGTTACGTTCTCGCAACTGTGCATCTATTTTAAGAAAATGGCCCACCTAAATTAACTTTTCACGATATGTGTTTTCGGTGTCTTGAACATTTTTTACCGTCATTTCGTCTCGTCTCTGTGATTATCATCGGGAAAGCTTCTAATTAAAATTGTAAAAGGTGGCAATGATTTCTTTTTCGTATAGATCAGTCTTCTCGAAAATTCGTGAAAACTTATACTACAACAAGTACTTACGCGTGAACGTTACAGTTTTCTGCTAATTTTGTCGTGGAATTTCAGTAAATTATCCGCAAAATAAGTGAAATAAACGCAATCGTGGCAACGCCTTCTTTTGTCTTTTCCGTGTACTATATGTATGTATGTATCTCACTGTTTTGTTAAGGATGGCATGGATAGTTTAATACGATGATACTTGGTGATATCGCAGTGAAATTTTAATTAGTAGTGCGGGTAATTGACATTGATTCGTCGAGAAAAGTGTTGTAGTGAAATCAAAAAGCTTCTATTTTAAATGGGATCCAGGCAAAAGCTTGAAATGCAAAAATAACAATACAAACCGAATTTTCCGAGTTTGTTTATAGAAATTCTCGTAAATATTTATCACTTTTATTTGTTTACAGTTTTTCAACACTTTTTATTGATTCCTTCTAGTCGGCTGGTCTTATAGTTAGAAATTCTGGTTCTTAATCCAGTAACGAAGAAAATTCAAAGTTTTAATTTGGCGAATTGTATATGAAACAACATATTAAGATTGAGACATTGTTTCTAAAAAAGGCGACGAAACGACCAGCTTCCATAAGAACTATTGACACTTTCTTTTCTAAAAGTCAGAAACCGGAGTCTCAAATCTAGTTCTAAGGCATCATCGTCGGCGAAAGAATTCATACCATCAGCTAGTATTTCGAACATCACTGATAGGCTTGAAAATGTTCCGTCCACTTCCCATTCAGTGAATACTACGCATACAAACGAACCATGCTGCAAGCCTCATTTCGCGTCCGATATAGGGTCCTACATAAACCAACGCAACATCGACGATTTTACTAAGGCGGATTTACTTAAACATCTCTGGGAACTTCCTCCCGATTATATTTTTCCTAATAATGTCGTGATTAAGAATGGGAAGGAAAGGAAGAAGTACGCTCAAAAATCCCATCTAGAGAAATTCCCTTGGCTGGTTTTGTGTCATAAAGAACAAGGTATTTATTTTAAGTGCTGCGTACTATTCGCGTCGAGCTCAGGAGGAGGTTAGCAAACAAACGCTTATCTGAAGAGACTAGTTTGAGAACCGCTGAAAAAGTTTGACGAATTACTTAGTGAAAATGGGGTGCTTTCTGTTCACCAACGAAACCAATATCACCAGGAGGCGGTAGAAGCTCACAAATATTTTCTTCAGACTTTTCACAATCCAGCATCAGAAGTGGTCAACCAGGTCTATGTACAACGACATATGCAGGTAAAAGAAAATCGAGAGCGGTTAATGCCTATTATCAAAACGATCATATTTTGCAGTCGGCAAAATATTTCTTTACGTGGACATAGAGATGATGGATCGCTCTTGGATAGGACCGACGGAGGAGACAGTCTGGTGGCAAATTATGGGAACTTTTGGGCTCTTCTTCGCTTCAGAATTGATTCTGGCGACTCTTCTCTTCAGCCACATTGAGAAACCGCAAACGCAACATACATTAGCAAAACCACCCAAAATCAACTGATAGAAGCCTGCAAAGAGGAAATTCAGCAAGTTATCCTGAATAGAGTAAGAGCGGTAAAATTTTTCTCTGTGGTGAACTCCCCGATTCGCTTCCTCTAGTTTGTGCTGCGTGTGGTGTAGAAATTTACCCATCCATTTGGAAAATGCTAAATATTTTGCATTCGCTTCCTGTGACCGCAGCCACTGCAGAAAGAAGTTTTTCAACCCTCCGTCGCCTCAAAACTTGGCTGAGGTTACTATGGCAGAACATAGGCTTGCATTGTTACACATTCATCGCGACATCGATGCGATAATCAACAGATTTGCGAAACAAAAACGAAAATTAGATTTTGTGTTCCAATTGATCTTCCCAGTTGGAACTTATACAAATGTAAACAAATCACAAGTGTTGCTACAAACCAAACAAAAAAAACACTATTTAGTCGGTGTTATAGTTATATTTTGTTTCCAATGTTTTTAGTTAACAATATGGTAAGTCAAATTTGGTCGTTTAGTGTGTTTCTGGTTTTTGATTTCACAAAAAATGGGTTTATTTTGGTCGGTTGATTTTTGTTTTGTTTTTGGGTTTGTGAATAACTCATTCAGCTCTGTTTTTTTAAAATGAATGCTGATTTGGGGGAGGGGGGGGGGCAGGGTGAGGGGTTGGTGTCCTCTGTGACCCCCCCTTGGACCCGGGCCTATTTTTTAGCGACTGTAGGCTATCTTGTTTCGTATCTGCAATAGTGGAACTTTAATCTGCAAGAACTTTGTGGCTCTGTTCTACGATCGTGTGAACTAATAAGTTGTGAGTTACTTTTGGAACACTCGCGGTTATTTTTGTGCTAGTGCTACACTTTCTTTTCATTGTTTATCTTGGCTCAGCAATGGTACAACCTTTATCCGAGATTACGAGTGATAGGGGTAGACTTTCCTTCCTTCTTGCCGTGTTGTTGTCAATTTGATGAGCTTTTAGTGCTCATACCAAATTGGATTTGTTTTTCAGTTTCAGTGAACTCCAAACCTCTTACAAATTCAAGACTTTAATTTTAATAGTTGAATTCTGTATACTACTTGCTCATATTAATCTCTTTGGTGACTGGTATTTTTATTTGCAAATCATTGATGTCTTATTGCGGGGCAAAATCTTGTTAGAATAAGTCTAATAAATCGGCTCAGTAGTCGTGCTTTGGTTTCTGTGGACCACATTTACACGATAAATGTGCTGGTTTGACAGGACCAGCTGCTCATCTGATAATGCGCTGTGGAAATAGTATATATTGGTACTATTTTACTTGCCTCAAATACTCGATTACAGTCACTTGTATGCGACAGAAAACACAATTGAAGGCATTTTACTAATCTGAAAGAAATGCTTGACGCTACCCATGTAGAAATAAGTTTGTTAGTAAAGATTGCAGATGCTGTTCAAGTTTTGGTGTCACCGAAAGCATAAGACGTCTCAAACTAACTGGAATCTATAAATGAACAGACTGTAAACTTCGACATAGTAATTTCCATTAACTGTCGATCAAACTTAAATGATGGTTCGTCGAGTTACCGAGATAACATGCTAAAACTAGAAGTAAGAAAGTTGGTATTCGTCGCCAGAAGGCTTTATCTTCTCAAAGACCTAAAACAGTTGCCAACTCTCCAGCTACACTTGTCGTGGCGCTGCCGGGAATCATATCACAAGCTGATCATGCTATAAGTCCACATGGTTCCGTTGTCTCGTCAGATATTCTTGATTTTCCTCTACCCATTGAAGTGTTTGTCTCTCGATTCGCAGATCATACTGTAGCTGAACCAATCAGAGTTTATGTCGTTGCCAAACCGGGTTATAAGCCTCCATCACTTTACTGCAAAAAACTTACACCTAAATTGCGTCATTTCAGATCACGATGAGCTCAGGTATCACGAGTCTTCTGTGCAAAGACTTCTAGCCACAAGGTGTGTTCTTTAAAGAGTTCTTCAGGAGAATAAGAAATTTTCGATCGAAAGTCATCCTAAATCCTCCAGAATAAAAAGATCTATAACTCTGTAGTATCAGAATGTTCGGCGTGTTAGGACCAGACCAACGAATTTCGTCTGGCTTCTTTTATCACCTCTGAAGTGAACTGTTTAGCTATGCACAACGAGATTTGCTCAATAAAATTTTTCTCTTTCTTGCACAATCTGAGTATTGGGGACGCGGTGCGCAAATTTTATGACCGTCGTGTTTGAATGTGCAAATCGCTGCAGCTTTAAAAGCTCAAGATAAGGCTCGCAAAACATTCCGTATCATTGGGCTCAGTTCTGATTCCCAGAAAGTCTGAGAGCTGAAGTAAAAAAACTTTTTAACTGTAGCCCAATTAGAATATCTTAATTATATTGAAGGTTTAATTCATCGTAACTGACAAAACCATATTACTTCGTCTTTCGTTAGATGAATATTTTCCACCAATAATTCTCCGGCAACTACAAAAACTCTGGTCGGGGCCTTCGGATCCAGAAGCTCGCCCGGAGACGGGCGCTTGTGCCTTTAAGCCCCAATTGAGCCGCCAAGCGAGAACATGGCTCCGCAGATGATTCTTCTTTGATCAACAAACCTGCCTAAAGGAGGGAACCTACCACCAGTCTATATATGCAGAGGCACCACTACCACTAGTGGAAGACCTCCCTTCCACCACCGATCATTGCGCGCGAAGACTACGTTCTCAAAACCCGGCAGCACTGACAGTAATAAAATCAACACCTTTTGCGGAGGAATTTTGCTTCAAAACAAAATGCACTTCCAACAACCCAGTGCGAGGAGAAATTCTAACACCTACGCAAAACGTGCACCTCTCACCACCGAAGCATCAGCTGGAAGAAACAATCGAAAACCACGAGAAGAAAATTAGCAAACGAATTCAACCGATTCCCTGCGCACACCAATCCTGCAATGGCAATCACACGGCTGGAAAGCAAGTTAATAAATAACAAAATGCAGAATTTGTCTCTTAATATGTAATCAGTAAACGAATCTTTCCAAAAAATTAACCTATTAAGAACTCTACTTATCGCTGTTATACCTTTCTCTACTGCGTTGAGGGGCCCCTTTCGATGACAACCACCACCAGCAGCCTCTTGCGCCTCGACGTGCACCAATTTTTATCATGTCGAAATGAACTCCTACTTGAGCTCACACTTCAAAGAACATCACGATCACTTTCCTTGCACCTAGACGTCCACCACTCATATCCGTATCCAATCAACTCCAGCTTACCCCCGTACTTCAAAGACAACAAACTTTTGCTCCTACTGATCGGCTTCTTGCATCCACTCGTTGGAAAAAGAGACCGTCAGTAAGCTTTGGCCTCTTTTATTCCCTCGAATGTTACATAGCGGTGAGCCGGTTCAATGTCGAGGTCATTCGAAGCAATGTTAATGGAAAGTGGAAATTGATTTGTTGACATTTCTGACTATTACGTTTCCTGATACATTTGTGCTTTATTGTGTGTTTCCGATGATAACATTTTCTGGCATTTAATAAGTATGACTGTGTATTATAATCATGCTATATGTCCTTGCTGGTAATGTATGTTTGTTTAGGTATTAATAGGTATGTATTCTTTTCGAGGTTACGTAGTCAATCTGAAGTCATGTATGAAATGATAAGTTTTGTAGTACCAATCCCGGGTAGTTTTCAATCAAGTTCTTTTTGGCACTTGGGGTTCACTGAATTTAAAATGCCAGCTAAATAAATGTCTATTCATGTGAGTCTTCTTCTAATTCAAAATGTCCATTATGATCTTCTGCTGTCGTTTTCAATTTCTCTCCGTAGAAAGGAATGATTTTGTTTATGAGTGTGATTACCTTCTTCACTTAATTTTCAGCCTTGGATTCATAGAAAAGAACTGACGGAATTCTTGTATAGTGTCAACCGTTGACACTGTATTGAGCCATTGTTGTTGGGCACTTATTTTGCTACTACTGGCGGTCCCTAGTTTTACTAACATGAAGCAAAAATTTACTTAAAGCTACTTTAAACCTACTTAATTTATTTTCCATGTAGGACAATGTATCGAACACTAGCTTTCAAATGCGAATTTCCTTTACCCTAATTTGCCACGGCTCAATTGGTGGGGATGTTCAATGCAATATGCATTTACACATTTTTGCTTCTGCGTCAGAGCTCGAGAGCTCGTAGTGGGAAGTTTCTAGGGTGAAGAAATAACACCGTAACAACTATTTTGGGCGTACATTAAATCGCTAAGAAAAGTCAAAACTATGCCTAGCTCAATGCACCTTGATGGTATCGAAACGTCAAATAATTTGCCATGTTCGCTCAATACTTTTCTAACTTTTACGCTAAGCCAACTTCTTCTTCCATTGTCGAGTATGAACAACAACATTCACAAGCCACTTCCTGTTCTTTTATTAGACCAATTGAACAAGATTGCTTCTTAAGCATATAGATATAATTTGCAGGAAGGGTCCTGATGGTACTTTGCAAAAGCTCTCTACTTGTCTTTATTTGTCCTGTTATCTATTTTGTTTGACAAAAGTCTAGCCTCTGGTGCTTTTCCTTTTCTCTGGAAGAAATCGGTTGCTATTCATAAATCTGGAAATAAAGCTTCCAACTGAAACTATCGGCAAATAACCCTTCTTCCTGCTTATAGCAAGATTCTCGAACGAATAGTTGATAAAAAGTTATGTTTTCTTCAACTTTCTCATCTTGCCTTTGAACAACATGATTTCATCAACGGTTGATACACTCTTTTGAATCTTCTTTCTTTCTCCCACACGTATCCCCTGCTTTAACAAAAACCAAGCAGATGTCATTTACACTGACTTTTCAAAAGCTTTCGACTCAGTAAACCACGGTCTTCTTATGAAAAAGCTTAAGGCCTTAAATGTTAACTGGTCTCTTCTCCACTGGTTAATCTCCTACCTCTGTGGTTGGGAACGTGTGGTTACGTCTTGCAACTCCTCCTCATACTATCCTTATTCTGGTGTTCCTTAAGGTTCAATTCTCGGTTTTTTATTATTTTTAGAGTTTAAAAATGATATTCCTTGTTTATTTAACTCTTTGTCGCTTGTCTATACTGATGATTAAAAAATCTTTAAGGTAAAACATTCCATCGACAACTGTTTGGGCCTGGGCAGATCTAGAGTTGCTTGTTTCCTGGAGTATTACTACTTCCCTTCCCTTGAATATTGACAAGTGTTTCCTTATGCTCTTTTCCCGTAAAAAATCCTCCATTGCATTTTGTTATTAAATAAGCGGGGATGACGGGCTTTGAATCAAATATATACCCTGAAAAACCGCATGCTATCAGATTCACAGATGGATCTGAAAACTCAGAGGGAATAGGAATTCGAGGACTGGTTGACAAATAGAACCAGGTGGCACATTATGTTCGTGCAATCCTTGAAGATAAGTGAGCCTATAGCAGTTGAAGCTGAGGGATCGCTTATCTAGCAATTCTTCTTCCTCTCTCCTCTCCCGTTAAAGTAGGGATCCCCCAGCTAGAAGGCACATTAAGGCGTAACAAAACAAGACCTGGCCCAAAAGAATGTGTTAAACTGTTCCAGGTTGGGTTCGCGGGTTGACTGAGGAGGGATTTAATGGGTAGCCTAGATGCTTACACGCATGGGAGCCCCATACTCAATGTGTGAACGGCATTCACCTCCCAACTACAAAAAAGCTTGCATAAGAAATCGTTCAATTTTATACAAAAGATGTAGAGTTCCATTCATTAGTTCATAGCAGGTGCTAGCTTGTTTTAGCTTAAATAACATTTCTAAATACTTGGCTGATTGGACGGATTTAAATTTAACACTATCCCTTAAATTTTCATGTAAATCCGGAGAGAATAAGAGTGCCTAGGTTGACTTGAAATATGTTTCAACCATTAAAACGTGTTTTTTTTGTTAGGCAAGGGGAAACCTTGAAAAGACAGATCGAAAATTTGGTGGACCTATCTTAACTATGTGGGATTTTCCCCAGTACAAAAACCTAACCTGCCGACGACTGAAGACCCAAACCGGAAAATGTGCTTTTGTTGCTGTAATTCAAAGCAACTCAAACGGCTATAACTCACTTGACTATGATTTGATTTCCATGCAACTTTGTGAGCATAAGCATCGTATGTTAACCTATAAAACTTTAAGGAAATTATGCGTACCGTTTCAATTTTATGGGGGAAAACTTGGGCACAACGTAAAATTGACAAATCAAACTATTATCAACGAAATTGAATGGAAATTGATTTCTGGGATGTTCGTTGCCCTTCTGGGAATAAAAACTTACATCCGTGATCTCTTTAGAGTTTTTGACTCGATGGTATCGAGTCGCGTGAGGGGTCACACATTATTCAAAAAGTTCCCTCTGAACCCCTTGATGCATAGAATTATTCTGAAAATATTGATCAAGAAATTTTATTTTATACTCGACACGTCTACATCGGATAAACAATTTAAGGGCCACTACGTTATAAGTGGGAACCATCTTAGACAATTTTGAAATATTTAATAAGATATAAAGCTTTGAAAACCCACCACTTTTGACCTTTGCATAAAGTTGAACCCACCATTTTTGACCTTTGCATAGAGTTTGAGCTTTCTAGCTTCTATTGTATAATTTCTGAGCATACTTGCTGTGACGCATGGAGAGACGCAAAGATGGAGGGATGGACAAACAGACGTTGCAAAACTAGTAGATCTTTTAAAGTTTGTTTTACAAAGCTCTAAAAATATAGTTACTAATCTTTAACATTATTAAAATTCCTAATTTCAGGACGTCGTAAAATAATTTTAGGGAACCCTACTAAAATCCCCTCTTGTCTGTCCGTCTGTCGATCTGTCCATCCAAACCATACAAGATAAAAACACAACATTTTGTAAGCAGATGCATTCTTCTAAGTTTCACTTCTAAGCAAAAAAAAACAAGTTGGGTATACAGACCTACGCTCATGTCAGAAGGGTTTTGTATTCAATTTACAAAATGCAGTCACCAGATCGAATAAAATCAAGAAACATGTCAAAGACGATTTTATTGGAGAAAATATGAAATTCGAAGATCATACTATTATTAACAAAGTTGAACGAATTTCGACTTCTGAGGTTTTTGGTATTGTTATACTCATAAATATCTCCCTTGATAATTATTTCAGATATCCATTCGCGAGGGAGGAAACACATTTTTCATGTATTTCCCCCCTGTGCCCCGCTAAAGCAAAAGCTGACAGTTTAAGAACTGTTTTGAAAAGCTCCCATGTAAACTTTCATTTCATACTCATATCGGCTACGTTTGATGAATTTTTATTTTCAGGGGCCACTCTCCTGTACTGTTATCATCGATTAATGGCCAATTTTTTCGAATCCTAGAATGGTTACAAAGCCCTTTTGCTAGGAGCTCTCTCCCGCCTCCTTGCCTTGTTTCGCTTATGAGTATTAATTGTAGGTACTCATCTTCAGTCATTCATTAAATTGAATCAAGTGTTCAAAGCATACACCTTAAACGTTGAAGTTGGGAAAAAATAACTCAAAATTATTCAATCTTCGCATTTAAAACAGCCACTATTTTGTTTTACGATTACTGATACCACCAGCTGAACCGATTCTCAAAGATATTCATGACACCTATCATTCCTGAAATTTTCATGCAATTCCTAGCAAAACTGTGGTGTCTGAGTCGGTAAAAAGCGCATGTTGTTCCATACCCATACAGGTGTGTTACTATAGTAATAAATGCAGCGCATATTGTTCCATAGTAATACAGGAAAATTCAATCCGCTATAACTTCGCTAAATATCATTCAATCTTTATGAAACTTTCAGAATAGATCAATCTTATTAATAATCATCATTGAATTTAAGGGCACCGTTAAGATTTTATTCAAGAAAACATAAAATCGATAAATCATACTATTACTAACAAAGTTGAGTGTATTGCGACTTCTCACGTATTTATTGTTGTTGTACTCATCGAGACCTATATTCCTGATTTTTTTCAGATTTTTTGGATCACAGGTGTCCAATCGCGAGGGGGGGACACAAATTTTTCGTGTACTTCCCCTCCCTGTGCGCCCCTCGAAGCAAATTTTGCCGAACGAAGACCTGTTTTGAAAAGTTCGCATTAAGACATTTCATTTGATACCCATATCGGCCACTTTCAATGAAGTTTTTTTTCGGGGGGTCACTCCCCTATATGGGGAGACCCCCTTAAATACCTTTTAAATTTTTTTTTATATTTGAACTTTGAAGAGAACACCACTTTATACTTACATACAAAATTTGATGTTTCTAGCTTAAGTAGTTTCCGAGAAAAACTGCTGTGACACACGGACGGACGGACGGACGGACCGAAAGACGGTCAGACAGACAGACAGGACGCAATTTTAGAAGGGTTTTGTAAAATTATTTTACAAAACCCTAAGAATGGTGTTTAAAGGGGATCTCCAAATATTAAGAAGTAGCCCTTGAAAAAAATTCACCGAAGGTTACCAATAGGAGTATTAAATGAAAGTTCAGAATAAGAGCTTTTCAAGACAGGTGCTAAACTAACATATTTTGCTTCGAAGGCAAATATGCGAAAAATGTGTGCCTCTCTTTGCGATTGAACACGTTTGATCTGAAAAATCTAAAAAATTCACGAAGAAAATCTTTAGAAGTATAGATGTAAGTCTAGCGAGCAACAACACAAGACAAGCATACAAAGTTGTGAAAAGCCTGGAACGTGGCTATCAGCCCAAACTCACCCTCCGTCGTTATGACACCAGCAATATCATCGCTGATGAAACCAAGATAAAAGAAAGATGGGATTTATATGTTAAGAACCTCCTTAATTCTCCACAAAGCTCCACAACATCGAAGCCTATAGATGTCTGCGAGGAGCTTCTATCGACCCCACTAACTCTGAATGAAGTTTGTTGCGCCATAAAATCCCAAAAGAATAATAAAGCGCCGTACATCGATGAGATTCCAGTGGAGCTCATCAAATATGGTGGCAGCAGTGTATTTTATTTTCATTGATTTGTAGCCCTACTAGCTCATGATGCAGTCAAGAAAAGCTACTTCAAGCACACAAAACATCACACTTGACGAATACAATATTGTGGGCAAATTCATGTGTTTAGGCGCCAAAATAACGAGAGCCAGTAATGAGAATGGCAAAATACGTCGGTGAACACAGCTCTTAAATAAAATATTTTATTCAGTTTTCACGATTTTGCAGACCAGCTGCATACACAGGAAAACAAAGCTCCAAGTAAACAAATCTGTGATAAGACCTGTGTTATGCTATGGGTGTGAAACATGGACCCTCACCCAATTATCCGCAAATATATTGAACGCCTTTGAGCGACGGGTCCTAAGGCGAATAATCGGAGCGAATCTAGACGGGGACCAATGTCAATTCGATGCAACCAGGAGTTGTATAAAATTTTTGACGAACCGGAGGTCTCAACGATTGTCAGACTGCGGAAGCTGCAATGGGCTGGCCACATTAATCGTATAGACAAACACCGGATACCTGAAAAGGTATTCGCTGGGAGAACTGACAGCCCTTAGTCCAGTGGAGAAACCGAGGAAACGCTGGTCTGACTCCATCGACGAAGATAGTGCATCGCTGCTTGGATTTCAAAATTGGAGGACGCGGTCAAAGCACCGAGACAGTTGCAATGGACCTGCAGTAAGTAGTTATTTTGGTAAACATTATAGAAATAGTTTTTAATGTTATCATGAAAATCAAAGCAATGCGTCAAAAAAAAAAAAAAATGGCAGCAAGTTTAGCCGGGATTCAGTTCTTCCGTATATAAGTCAAGTTATGATACTGTCTGAGTTACTTAGTGGTTCACAAAACCCTTTTAGCAGAACCACTCCAATGTTACTTTGACTTGTTTCATTTGTACTTTTCTTTTCTTAACTCGGATTCATGCTTTCCTTTGACATATTATGTATAATTTGATAATCTGTTACCTTACCAGTGTAGTGTATTATTAACTTTTAATTGGCAAATTGATCTCTAAATAAGTAAATAACTTTAATTTTTGCCTGACGCTCTTTTTGTTTGAGAAAAGTGAATTCAAGTGAAAAGTGTAATGTGCTCCCATTTTAATTTTTTAGGTAATAAAATTGATAAATGTGCTAAAGCGTTCAAGTATTAGTCCGAATCTTGGAAAATAGCTGAGTTATATGCAGACTCATTTAAAATTTTGGTAGTGCCTCAATTTTGAACCATTACTATTTGTATCCTATACATCAATTCATTTATAAGTTTTACTTTAGATAAATTAATGGTGGTGCAGCAAGAAGCTAGCATTGAAAATTATAAAATATTAATTCTAAAGACAACATTCTTAGCTTAAATGCAACGTATGCAAAAAAGTCCTGTAGTCTGCCTAAAATTCCGAGTCAAACCAATAAACTAGAACAAGGAACAAAGTGCGGCAAAGCCCTATTAAAATTCAGGAAGCTACTCATGTTGCTTCATGAATTCCAATTGCTGACTTTCTATGGAATATATGCTCTCAAAAATGTTCCATGAGGCAGTTTAAAAGTGCCACGTGAGGATAATCCATTATTTATAACCCTCAAGGTAAAAAAAACTCCTTTTCCATTTTAAATGACACCGATTCTGAACATTTTGAGAATGTGAATCACCCGTAAGTTATGCAAATGACTTTTAAGTGCCAATTGCTACTTAGAAGTAATTTCAACTTAAATGGAAGTATTTGGAATGTTCTATATGAAATGATGTTTTATTTATAATTTAATGCAAACTTGTTGTCAAGAAAATCAGTTTACAGATTTAAAGTTTTTTAACATTGGATATATGAAGTACATCATATTCATGGATGTAATTCTTCAAAGTATCATCATACCTTCATCTTTTTCTCTAAAAATTACGTATGCTACACTTAGCTGAAACTTTTTGGAAGAATGAATGGAATTGTCATATTTATTATTCATTCAACTGAAAAATATTTTGATTTGGTTATTTTTTGAAAATATATGTTCCTCCAAATGGTAATATACACATAACATATCGAAAATAGTTGCCTTTCACACTGCAATATACTTTCCAAATATCTTCAAATTAAGAAAGTGAATAACTTCATTTCTTACACCAAAATTATTCGAAATTTTACTCTCTATAAGTTATTCCTTTGAAAGTATTTCTTTGAAACATTCCCACAAAAATATTCCTAATGGAGTCAGAATTCATCTTTTTTCATATTTATTCGAAGAAATACATACAAGACATCATTTGGGAGATATTCCTTGAATGAAACTTTTCTTAGAAATAAGGAAAAGTGACAGCAAAGTATGCACTGGTATTTACCAAATATGCTCTGACAATATTTCAGGGCTTGGATAAAGGGGCAAATTGATTTATAGTTGTCTTTTTGTCATTCATCTTGAATCCTTGAATTTTTGTGAGGAATTTACTTCGTTGTTTTTATAATGAAAAACGAAAGGCGTTTATAATTCAATTGTCCATCATGAAGATACCGTAAACACGTTTTACGCATATTTTTTGAAATACTAAGTAAATATATAGAGTTGGGGCAGTAACACACCGACCTAAGTGTTCGGATTACACAGCCATCATAAGATGAATTTCATCAAAGGTAGCCGATATGAGTATCAACTAAAAGGTCTTGATGAAAAATTTTCAAAACAGGTCCTAAACTGACATATTTTGCTTTGAGGGCGCTCAGGGAGGGGATATACACAAAAAATTTGTGTCTCTCCTGTCTTTATGAGCACAACAACAACAAAAACATAAGGAGTTAAAATTCACTCAACTTTGTTAATAATAGTATGATCTTCGAATTTCAAATTTTTCCCGATAAATTTAAACTCAACGAAATTCGATATTTTAACAGTCTTGGAAAAGGTTCTTATGTTCAGCAAGTTTGATCAAAATCGAATGATATACACGGAAGCTATAGCCATTTGAAATTTCTCCAATTACAACAACACATGATTTTGATATTTAATGGACTTTCCTTGGAATCAGTCACTGCAGTTTTGAAGATCAATTACATAAATATTTTTGGGAATTCATGATTTGAGCAGCGGATTGTAATGATTTTATGTCTACGTGCGAACGCGGAACCGACCTCTCATCGGTTCTAGACGTTAAGTCTGAGTAGTGCCAACGGATGGTACCAACCGGTCAACCATTCCGTGCACCGTAACCCATTCACGCGGTGGCTGCTTGTCGGCCAGCTAGATCGGAGAGGATTTCGGTCGCGGGTTTCCAAATGGGTTACGCTCATTTACACTATTCAGCCACCTAAACATGCCCGTTTTCAAACGCGTTACAAAACAAAACCATACGGAGAGGAAACCTACTTTACGTTACTCCGTATTTCTTCCTATAACCAGTCAAAAGACAAAGATCTAATCTTTACTTCGCGTTCCCGAATTTCCAACGCGGTACCGAAAAAAAACGCTACGTTAACGTAATTCCGAAAAAAACTACGCTAAAGAAAAATCAAAATCAACTAAGGTACCGCGTACCGCGCGCAACGCGAAACCGACCTCAGCGGATTTTCTCAAACCCTACCCTCGCGACGGCATACCTACCCTGCACCTCATTTCCCGCTGAAAAGAAGAGCCACTGGAAAGGAAAGTCGTTATAAGCGTTTAGTAATTCATGTTGTTATTTATTTGTTTTAGAAAAAAAATAAATCGTTTCCCTTCTACAAATGCTCTTTTTGAGCGCATAGTTCAATTTTTCGTGCTCACGATATTAACAATTTGATTACAATATAGCTTATTTCATTAAATCTTTTACCACATAAAATAAATGACTTATAATAAATAAATTTTTAACTTGTCCAAAACAAACTGATTTATTTTTTTCAATTTACTAAATTGGCAACCAGTTTTTCAAATATTTCTTTTGTAATTAACAATATTCATTAACTAATTTGATTGATAAACTTAAATGTTGTTTTCAAATGAATTATATCGCGAATCAAACCTTAAATCTAAGTACAATAATATACTACAAATCATTTGAAATGATGATTTGAGATTGCAGCGTCGAAATTAATCCAGAATACTTCAAATATTTGTTAGACAAATATTAATTATGAACATACAAAATTTAATATGAAAGAATTCATGTAAAAATATTTTCAGTTAGTTTTTTTTTTGGTTGAGGCAATTTCATTTCAAAATGAAATAATTTGCATATTACATATTTGATGAACTAAAATTTGAAAAACGCAAGTTTCATTTTATATCACAGAAAAATTGCCACTTAAAAATCTGATCTAGATTATAAATTGTATGCGGGAAAACGTATTGAAATCTTATTAATCATTTTTTTTTGTGGTAGATTATTTGCAATTTTAAACTCATTATTTGAGTTACAAACATATTTTATAAGTGGTACGAGAAAACAAAAGCGATCAAAGAAAAGCAAATTCGTCGTGAGAATAAATGCTATTCTTTTTATTTCAAAAGTTGTTTCATTATTCAACAAATAAACGAGCAACAGTATCCGAGAAGAGAAACAAAACAAATAAAATATTCGGAATCACAGCCAAAATCGTAAAAGTCATACATGTTAGGGTGGGCAATGAAATTTTTTTCTCTCAAATCCATTTAGAATAGTGAAATTATTTTGCCTTATAAGGTCAATTGCAAGCCTCTAAAATATTATTCATTTATTTATTTACTTTCATTTTTGTTAATTTTGCTTTGCTTATTTATATTTTGGTAATTTTTAAGATATTCTAAAGAGGCAAGAGCCCGTAGACTATCATAGACTCCAAATGAAGTGCTTGACTAATTGGATATGTCAATGTAGTTTGAGTAAAGGTTCTTTCAGTTCCAAAATTCAATAAATTTTTCTTTTTTATATGAGGTGTGCACAACTCATAAATACCCAATAAGGCTTATTATTAACAAAAAAAAAACAATCAAGAAAAGAAGAAGAGAAATGAAATACGGAGTACCTATTACTTCATTCAAACTTATAGGTGACTGACTCTCAATTCATCTGGTATGTTAGGCTTATATTTTTTACTGTTTTTAGGATGGTTAATTGACTTTATGTAGATAGTGAATATTATTTTATTGTCTTCCGATTACGGCTAACTAAACTCTGCTATAAACGAATTTCGACTAATCAAATATCTAATGATAACAACTTTAAACCTGCATAACCCAATAACGAGATTCCAACCGTAATTTTTCGTGTGTCGTTTGAAGGCATTTTAAGACAAAATTTTTTTGTTTTCGGCGCACTCAACAAAGTAAATAGAAATTTTCATGCAGCAATCATTTAGAAATAAAATGGAGTATGTTAAAAAGCACTAAAAAGTATAAAGCGCGCTTTTTATACAGTATTGGATTCTGGCATATGAGTATAACAAATTTTTAACACCGACAATTCCTTCAAACCACGTCCTACCTCGTTGTAACAACCCAAACATAATTTAATTCTAGACCGCTATGTCGACGGCTTTTATTGAATATCTTTGATTAGTTTTAATATGCACGTCTTTGCAGGAAATGCTTAATCGTGAAGTAAAACCATAAACGACTCAAGCTGCAATCGACTTCACCTTGTGCGCTTTGGCGAAGTTTTTTTCCTTTTTTTTTGTTAATTATGTTTCATTTTGAACTCTCTAAGACAGTTTCGACCGTTACCGTAATAATGTTAAGAAGTTTGTAAACATAATTCATTGTCCGTACAACTTTCAAACTCTCGCCTAAATAAATCACTCTTACAGACTAAATGTTTGATCATGCAATTTTATGGGAAAGTACGAAGAAAACGATAAACAACAATTAACCGAATATGAAAACTTATTAAAATTTTATGAGATGTCCAATCACTAACGATAAAAATACTGGTTCCGTAAACCCGCACCGCTTCTGAATAGCAGACTTTTTGCAGTAAAAAGATAGACTCTTTGAACCCATCCGTCTTGATACAGGATAAAAGAAATATATCCACCCTAATTTTCATGATATGACCTTTGGTTACTTGTGCCAGCACAGGCCGATGGCTGACGAGTGAATTAAAGAGTCATAATTTTAAATTTTTTCAAAATACTTGGAACTAAAGATAATTTGGCATTTTTGCTCAACTCAAGTTTCTGCTTCATTCTTTGATTTCTCCTAAGCATGCACTGTATCACTCGTAACAGATCAGGTGCAATTATCTTTGTGTTAGCTTTAAAACTGACCTTTGCTTTGCCTCTTATTAGGACTTTTTAATAGACGACTGAATGGTGCTCCACACCTGGGGGGAGGTGTTGCAACTGAATTGATGCCCTCGTTATTGTTGTAGGGTCGCCAGCTTGTATAATGGCAATGGGAACTGTTTGGGTCGGATCTCCCGGATTATGTTGTCGTTGCGGCTGTTGTGGAGGAGGCTGTTGTTGATGTTGCTGCTGGTGCTGCTGCTGTTGTTGTTGCTGCTGCTGCAAACTGATCAATAACCCGTTGCCCATCGTTGCCGGTGGAGTAGCGCATAATAAACGGCACCATTCGTAGCACACACAGTCCGTTCCTTTTTTTTTGTTTTGCACTCAAGTTTCCAACGCTGTTTCGAGAGGATTCAAACAGTTTTCGGGACGAATCGACCATGGAGCAAGTTCTGAGTACTGAAAACGAACAGCCGTTAGCGCTACAAAATCTAAATATAACACAAATCTCCGAAAATTTAAAGAAAACTTCGTGATTATACATAAATGCGACCACTTCGTATTTGTGCACCGTTCGTGGCTGTTTAATCGTTCGCTGTCGCCCAAAACTCCTTATGCGTGGCGGCCACTACCTACACAATTCATTGCCATGTGGCTGTCAATCTCTTGACATCCCACGATAAAATTGACGTGGGATGTGCGTGCGTCGCAACAAACATGAAATGACAAGCCACCTAGCAGCAAAGTGTGTTGGTAGTGGTCACCAGCGGCGTCGCATGATTCATTACAGGATTTTCTTTTAAACGCTCACATCTCTTTGACATGTTTCTTAACTTTATTCGTTGCTGGTGGCTGCATTTCTGAGAAGTTGGGCACAAAACCCTTTAAACATGAGCGTAGGTCTGTCGACCTACGCTCATGTCATGATAATACATGACTACTCATTAAATGATGTACATCAACGTTTTTCAAACCATTTTCTAAATTGCTCATCAAATGTCCTACATGTCTGTAGTGTCTAGACCAGAGTGCAGGGTTTAGGTACTCACTTGTCTACTATAACAAAATTGATGGGTAAGTGTAATCACAGCTAAATAAACAAAGGGACGGCACCTGCCCCTTTGTATTTTTGACTCAAATCAATTTTTCATGCAACGGTGTACCGCTAACCACCATAACAGATACGTTCTCGAAATCCATCGCCATCCAGAATGCCGCTCCATTCACATTCTGCACTGATTCCGGGTATTTCCGTTCGATTGATCCCATCATGAAGCTTTTTAGGGTTTTGTACTAAAATACAAAACCCTATTGCAATCACGACCTGTGTCCGTCTGTCCGTCCGTCCGTCTGTATGTCACAGCACTTTTTCTCCGAAACTATAGAGGCTACAGCCATGAAACTTTGTAGGAGGGTCATAAGTGGTGACCTCTTGAAAGTTCAAGGGTGGAAAAATTTTTCAAAGGCGTTTAAGGGGGGTCTCCCCGTATAGGGAGGTAGCCCCTCAAAAAAAAATTTCACCATTGGCAGTCGAATAGGGTGTCATTGGAAAGGTCTCAATGAGATCTTTTCAAAACAAGTCTTAAAATTGCCTTACCGGTACCGAGGAGGGCAGGGGAAGGGGAAATGTACGAGCTTTTCGCGTACCCCCCTCACGATTGGACACCTTCCATCCGAAAAATCTGAAAAAAATCATGAATGTAGGCCTTTATGAGTACAACAACAACAAATACATGAGAAGTCGAAATTCACTCAACTTTGTTAGTAATAGTATGATTTATCGATTTTGTGTTTTCTTGAATAAAATCCAAACGGCACCTTTAAACTCAATAAAATTTAGCAAACAGATGACTATTTATAAGGTTGATCTTTTCTGAAAGTTTCATAAAGATTCAATAGTATTTACCGAAGTTATAGCGATTTAAATTTTCCTGTATTACTATGGAGCAATATGCCCTGTATTACTATGGAAACATATGGCTATGGAGCCATATGCGTTTTTTACCGACTTAGACACTACAGCTTTGCTAGGATTTGCATGAAAATTTCAGGAGAGAGCTCCTAGCAAAAGGGCTTTGTAACCATTCTAGGATTCGAAAACAGGCCATGAATCGATGATTACAGTACAGAGGAGTGGCCCCTGAAAGAAATTTCATGAAAGGTAGCCAATATGAGTATCAACTGAAAGTTCTCTATGGGAGCTTTTCAAAACAGTTCTTAAACTGACAGTTTTTGCTTCAGTGGGGGCGCAGGGTGGGAAATACATGAAAAATGTGTTTCCTCCCTCGCGAATGGACACCCATGATCTAAAAAATCTGAAAAGATTATCAAAGGAGATATTTATGGGTTTTAGCTATAACAAATACCTCAGAAGCCAAAATTCGTTCAACTTTGTTAATAATAGTATGATCCTCGAAGTTCACATTTTCTCCAATAAAATCGTCTCTGACATGTTTCTTGATTTTATTCGTTGCTGGTTACTGCATTTTGTAAATTGAGTACAAAACCCTTCTGACATGAGCAAAGGTCTGTCTACCCAACTTTTTTGGTATTAGCGTTGATCCAATGCATCCGACGCACGAAACTTTTCCATCTATTTTGGCCACTGTTAGGCGATGACAGTAGTTTATGATTGTTAACGTCCGGGTCGTTGCGCGATTTAGTTTTTGTTCGAGAAATTAATTTTCCGTGCGTACTAAGTACAACTAAGTGCCTGTTGCAGTATTGCTGACGGCTATTTATGCGCCACAGTTGAGCTGATGAGTGGAGCGGTTTTCATGCAATAGTTTTCGTTGAATTCGTATGTTATCGTTGGTAAGGGGAGGTTGCATTGTTGCTAGCGCGGGCAGGTTTTATTTGCGCAGTCGTATGTATAGTACCTGTATGTCAGTTGTATTTAATTCCCGAATCGTTCTAAGACCCTGGGAATCGATATTTTCAAGTCGTCTTGAATAGTTGGTCGTTCGTTTCAATTCATTCACACAAGAAAGCTCTTGCATGTTGATTTAGTTAAGGAGTTCCGTGTTGATGTATAGGGTTATCCATTTTACGCTTGGGAAAGTAAAGCTAAAGAAAACACATAAAATGTTCAAATGGAAACAAAATTTTTTATTCAATATAAAGATTGAACCTTCAACACAACATCATTCGAATGTCTTACACGGGACCCCTCACAGGCCTTAATCATTTTGAGGTCGTTTTCAATGACTTTTCGGAACATTTTCGGCAATATCTCGGCGGTAACTTCACGAATATTGGTTTTCAATTGCTCAAGATGTTGAGGATTTATCACGTAAACACAATCTTTTGCATAGTCCCATAAAAAGAAATCCAAAGGTGTCAGGTCGCAGGCGTGCCATTTGACATCACTCAATCTCGAAATTACGCGTCCTGGAAGTTTCTCTTGCAAAAGTGCTCGATTAGCCTGTGTTGAGTGGCTTGTGGCTCCGTCCTGTTGTAATCACATGTTTTCCAGATCATAATCCACAATTTGTCTCCAAAAATAATCGGTTAACATCCGTCCATAGCGGTCAGAATTGACTGTAATGGCTCTTCCTTCCTGCACACCAAACGGTCACTTTTTCCGGATGCAAAGGCCTTTCTGCGATCACCTGAGGATTTTGAGAGCCCCGTATGCGGTAATCCTGTTTATTTACATAACCCCTGAGTGAAAAATGAGCCTCATCACTGAAGAACATTTTGTTCGAAAAATCATTATCAATGGCTTGCTGTTCAATCGGCCAATTCGCATACATTCTGCGTTGTGTATGGTCTTGAGGCTTAAGTTCTTGGGTGAATTGGATTTTGTACGGATGGAGATGCAAATTCAAATGCAAAATCCGCCACAATGAGCCGTAAGACAAGCCAAAATGTTGAGCACGTCGAGGAATCGACAAGTTCGGGTCTTCCTTCACACTTTGAGCAACGACAGCGATATTTTCAGCAGAACGAATGTTGCGATGATGCACAGGCCTTGCAATATCAATAACCGATCCAGTCTCTTCAAATTTTCTCACTGTGTTCGAAATTGTTTGCTGTGTAGGTCGATTATGTCGACCGTAATCGGCTCGTGAAGCCCTAAATACAGCAGAATCACAATTTTTATAATAAAATTAAATAATTTTAACGCGCTCTTCGACTGTTAAACGATCCATATTTCTAAATGGCTTCAACTAAAAAAAAACCCACTTTAGATGACATTTAATTCTGACAGACGTCAAATGGCGGGGTTATACTTTCCTACCACGAAGTAGATAACCCTGTAGAACAGCGCAAATGACCGTAAGAGTGAAACAGATCTTTCATAATGCAATCATGCAATCTCAGTAAGGCTGGAAATTTTCCTCACTAAATTAGCTGAGCCATGCTGTAAGATGCTGCTTCGCTTGCACTTGCGTAGTCTTACATTGCAATTCCCAATATCTCTTGTTGAATTTCGATGAAAGCTTTAATTAACTTTCATTTAACAATTGTTTGATTTTTTAAGTGAACGTTCAAATTCATAGTATCAGCTCTAGACCGTTAAAATTTATTTTTAATAATGAGTATTACTTCAATGTATAGTATCATTTTATAATTATTTCTATTCCTCAATAGTTCGGCTCGTGGAAGATTATTTTTTTATTTTTGCTGTATTTCGTTAAATAATTTCCATTCGTAACGAGTAACTTTATGTGCTGGGAAGTGCCCAAAGTTATCTCCCCCGTAACAAGTTTTTGGCAAGTTGTAAGGCCTGCTGTGATTTTATTGCCGAAAACGTAAAATTCATACTATATATTATTGTCAACAAAGTTGATCGAATTTCTTCTTCTGGGAAATTTTTTACCCTTGTAAGACCTACTTTCGTGATTTTTGTTTCCGATTTTTTGGATCCATGATATCCAATCGTGAGGGAGGCGGGAAAATCAAAGTTTTTTCTTACGTTACTTATGAACATTTTTTATAGCTACTGATTGAGTTGCGTATTTAATAATTTTTTCTAAAAATTCTTAGAGAAGGAGAATGTTGGAAGAAGGTGGTGAATTGATGTGAAAAGGGTGTAACGGTAAATTTAAAGCTTAATAAAGACAAGTAATTACAGGAGAAAATTTAACCTGAGCATAATTCGTAGTTACATAAACATATTGTGTTCGCATAAGTAGGAAAATTAAAAACAGCTCTCTCACCTCTAAGCATGGTGGCCGCCATCACCAGTGTGTATTTAATAAGAGTGATGGCCCGAAGAGAATTAGTACACTAGTTAAAACCACCTTCTTCCAACATTTTCCTTCCCTAATAATACAGGAGATGTATAATAAGTAACCGGACTGAGCCTGCCCCGCGCCGTCAAAGCGTCGGCTATCCGGTATCTGGTGCTGTAGTCGTGGTGGGGGTCAAGGTGAAGGGAACCGGGCTGCAGCAGTTGCCTCCAAACGCTTAGAGAGATAGCATCGAGCGAGAGCGGAGTGCGTGTTCAGTTACGTCGTCGGAGTGAAAATGGAGTGTACGGTCGAGCAACGTCTTAGCATCAAATTTTGTGTCAAACTCAAGAAAACGGCTACGGAAACTCTTCAAATGATTCAAGAGGCTTACGGTGAGGATACTTTGTCCAGAACTCAAGTGTTTCAGCGGCACAGAAATTTCCAGGAAGGCCGCGATGACGTCCACATCAAACAGCGCGTCGGTCCTCCATCAACGAGTCATACGGACACAAATGTGCAAAAAGTGCATGATGTGTTGAACAGTGATTGTCGTCTGAGCATTCGGACTATCGGAGATGAGGTTAGAATTGATAAGATAACCATTCACAACATTATTAAGAACGATCTGGGCATGAGGAAGATCTGCGCGAAGCTGGTACCCGAACACCTGACTGATGAGCAAAAGGAGCGTCGTGTTGCTGTCGCTTCAGAAATCCTTGACCTTGCAGTCGATCAAGGATTTCCGAACCAGAGTTCTTACAGCCCGGATAAGGCACCAGTGGACTTCTTTCTGTTCCCCAAGATCAAGAGACACCTTAAGAGGACGCGGTTCGGGACTCCGGAAAACGTTCAACGTGCTACGACGAGGGCTCTAGACAGCATCGAGGTTGCCGACTTCCGGGGAGTGTTCGGGGATTGGAAAATCCGGTACCAGCATATTATCGACTCCAATGGGGACTACTTTGAAGATTTCTAAAGAAAAATTGTATATATTATGCCAATAAAAAATTTCCTGAGGTCAGTCCGGTTACTTATTATTCAGACCCTGTATTTCATAAAAAATTATTAACTAAGCAAATCAATCATGTAGCCCCAAATAATTTTCATAAATAACAAAAATTTAAATTTCTTGATAACTATTGTATATGTTCTGGAAATTTCACAATAATCGAACAATAAATAGCTAAGTTACAGCCGATTGAATATTTAATAATTATAACAACATTCACACGTGATACTAGGGAGAAACACGTTTGCAATGGACCTAGACACTACAAATATGTAGGAATTTTTATGAAAACTTTAGAAATGATTTGTAATATTGATGTGCTATCGTAACGAATTAAGCGACGGGGTCAAAACGCTTAAAACAAAATGGCGGCGAACTCAACCCTTTCACGCTTATGAGACACATTTTTCCCCTGTATTATTTTCAATTTTATGCTGAACATATTCATTCAATACAATTCGTAAGTTGTTTTTCACAAACTAAATAGAATGCTCTAATATATTCACGTTGGCAGCATCAAAAAGAAACTGATTAGATAAAAAAAATATTGGCATGCATCTGCCAGTTTTTAGTCGACTATAACTTTGTTCAATATTCTGATTTTTAAAATAATTGATCAAGAAGTGTTTAGTGAATAGTTAAATTCTTTAGTAAGTTTTCTGTGTATTGCATGTATATTTCGAAAGTCTTGGCAACTAAATATGATAATTCTTGAGTATAATTGTAAAGGGACGCGGCTGTCTCAGTATGCACGAACGAAGTCTTTTGATGATACTTCATAACTTGACAGAATACCTATTATTGTGAGGTTTTCTGTGTTTATATAAGTACTTTTTCTGAAATATAGTTCGAAGTTTGATTCATTTGTTTCAGAATATGTCAAAAATATGAGACAGAGAGTTTGCATTAACGGATAGTAAGATTTTCGTGGATAATCAGTTTTTGGAACAAGACATTGATGGAGGTGTCTCCACTGTTGTGATTGAACCCAGTATTTTTTTGAATGTTAACGAAAATCTAGAGATCAGAACCCAAAGACAGGAAGAAATCAAGGAGGCGAATCATAAAAATTTTAGATTTTTATTCAATTGGAAGAAAAACTTCTACGTTCCGCCTCCTTTCCTTGATCAAGAAGGATACAACCACGATGAAATAAATATTTTAGATAGAGATATTACCTTATCTTTCATCGTAATAAACATTTCAAATGTATTGACAAATTTTGATGAGCTAGTTGACAATATTATCGCTCCTGAATCAGAACGATACGCAAATCAAAATGGAAGACGTTTCACTCTCACTAGGCTTTCTCGGGGATGAACTATGTGATGGGATATCATATCTTGCCTACGTTTCACAACTAATAGTCCTCAGATCCTGATATGGGAGTTCCTTACATCATAAACATAATGACATTCAATCGGTTTGAGGAGATAAGAAGAAATTTACACTTTAGCAATAATAATGATGAACCATCTAAAACTCAACCTTTTCATGATAGAGCGTATAAGATTTAACCAGTTTTAGACCATTTCAATAAGAGCTTTCAATACGCCATGAAAAACACTAAATTTCAGGCGATCGATGAGCACATGGTCAAATTTAAAGGTCACAATATAATGAAACAGTACGTAAAAAATAAACTCATCAAGTGGGGACTGGCCACTGGCTTTTTATTTGAATTTGACTTATATACTGGTAGAAAACAAGGCGGTGCTGAAACTGGATTAGGAAAGTCTATAATTTTACAATTATCAAACAGTTTACAAGGTCTAGGTTGCGAGCTTTACTCCGATAACTTTTCCAACTCTCCGAACCTACAACATAAATTGACCAGCATGAACATAAAAGCTTGAGAAACAGTTCGTTCGAATAGGAAGAATACACCCAAAAATGTGCCTGTCGATAATAGTATGCAAAAAGGACAAACGTTTGCGACCAGTTCCCAAGGAATTTCTTATATTAAATGGATGGACAATAAAGCTGTTTATATGTTGACAAACTTCTTGTCCCCAATACCTACTGCTACCATAAAGCGGAGGCTGCAAGAAAGTGGCGTAAAAATCAATATCACATGTCCCAAAGTCATTGTAAAATATAATTAAAAACATGGGAAGCGTGGATTTGATCGACCAAAGAAAAGTTACATATGAGGTGGACCGTAAAGCGAAAATCAAATACTACTTGCGATTATTCTTTGATTTATTTGATACTGCTGTGAACAATGCTTACAGAGTATACAGTAAAATGCACGAGGGAAAACAAATCGCATTACTTTCCAGCCTGGAATTTCGCCAGGTTGTGAGTTGTTCTCTCACTATTGATTTCTCGACTCGTCAGAGAGCTCCTTCATCTTCCGTAATGACGAATAAGCGAAAAAACGGGATTTGTCTTCTCATTTCATTGTAAAGGCAAATATTAGGTAGAGGTGTGTACAATGTGCCAAATCTCGTGTTGAGAATCAAACAAAAGAAATTAGTTCAACTTGCAATGTTCACTTATGTTATACATCTGAAAGAAATTGTTTTGGATTTCTACATTATGTATAACGTTTTCATCAATATTACTTGTTAATTTTCATATCTGTAGTTTCTCTTAATTTTATACTTTACGCAACCTTTGATGCATACTGGGACACATTTGTCCTATGCTAAAAAACATAAAAAATAAAAAATTAAATTGAGTATTTCATAATTTTATGTTTAAGTCGATCCAAATAAAAAGTTTTACCAGGCTTAAAACTCTGTTTTGTTTTTCTAAAGACTATGTGCGTGTAAGAGTAAAAAATATTTTAACTAGGATCTAATTTTTCAAACTCTATTAATGGAATCTGTAGATGTCAAGTTTTGATATGCAGAACGTATTGTTTGATTTCTTAATTTTTTTACATCCTTCTGGCAGGAGCAGCACTCTCCTGCTATTTCAGCTTGTTTTGTATTAAAAGCTTAAAGTAGGCACTTACTTTACATCGATTTACAAAATTTCATGATACTAGCTTATGTGGTTTGCAAGAAAACTTGTTCTGACATACGGACGAACAGACGGTTTTTTTGGCAAACCGTCAAATAAACAAAGTAATTGACTGTTGGAAAATTATTTTAAAATATCCCGATAAAAAAAAATTCACACATTGACGAGATAACATTTTCCTTAGTACTAACTCTATTTATTTGGACACAAAGTCTGTGTCTCCATGTGACAATCTCAATTTGTTTCCTCTAGTCTTCGCAATGGCGACAATGGTAAAAAAGTATCTGTACGTCTGTTCCTACAGACGTCACCTACCTAGTATTTGCCCCCCAGTCATTGCATTCAGTCAATCTTACTATTGTCGTTTTTCCAATTTATATGACAAATACCGCAACGTGTCATTCTTTTTTGTTCTACTGTTCTTAAGAACTAACCTTTTTTCAAACATTCATGCTTTGAATGCCTGAATAGCCCAGTCATATTAGGGCTTTCACCTCGGAATGAAAGATAATAAGCTGCAAATTGGTATGAACCTTTGTTTTGTCATTCTAAATGTTGTCTCAAAAGTCACAATCGTTATCGTGTTCGCGTCTCAAGATATTCAAGGTCAAAGGTCACAAAAATCGGTTTTTCGCGAATATCTGGCTTCCTATCGGTTAAATGAGATTTGCATTTATTATAAAAGTTGTAGGCTATAAAATTCCCTACAACTTTTGTTTAAACTTTTTTTTCATACGACCAACCGTTTTGAAGGTAGAGCGCGAAGAGTGCACATCGTACAGTCATATACGGCCTAATGCAAGGTCAAGCGTGAGTTATGGTTATCAGTACGTTATAAAGTCAATTATTTACTTGGAAATTATAATTATTAAACAATGCCTATTATTTATGTACTAACTATTAATTATTTATATTTAATTAAAGTAGAACCTAAAGAATGGGGCTGGATGCTTGAAAATGAAATCCTGGAGCCCATACGAACGTTATTACCTCCAGCACCAGCCGAACTACTAAACGTAATATTTTGCAATTGCAAAAATGGTTGTGGTTCCCGCTGTGGATGCAGAAAATCAGGGCTACAATGTTCTTTAGCTTGCGGCCAGTGCAACGGACGAGCTTGCCTCAACGCTTCACTGTATCCAAGTAATCCCGATGAAGAAAATACATATGATCCCGATATTCTGGAAGGTTTGGAGATGAACATGACAGATAATGAGGATGATGACAATGAATCGAACATTTTTGAGCGACAAGAAGAAGAAGACGACGAACAAGAAGAAGATAATTAGCTTCCATTTCCAATTTCATTACAATTAAAATCAACAAAGATACTTTTGATATTTGAACTCACATTTTGATAAATGTATATTATGCCGTATTTAATAATAAATAAAAATATGTGTAAAATATATACTCTTACTATCATTTTAACTTAAAATAAAACTAAAATATATAATCCAGAATTAATAATATTTTATACTTAAATAGTTAAATATGAATAATTATATATAAATAATCAAGTTACTTACTTTAATTAAATATAAATAATTAATAGTTAGTACATAAATAATAGGCATTGTTTAATAATTATAATTTCCAAGTAAATAATTGACTTTATAACGTACTGATAACCATAACTCACGCTTGACCTTGCATTAGGCCGTATATGACTGTACGATGTGCACTCTTCGCGCTCTACCTTCAAAACGGTTGGTCGTATGAAAAAAAAGTTTAAACAAAAGTTGTAGGGAATTTTATAGCCTACAACTTTTATAATAAATGCAAATCTCATTTAACCGATAGGAAGCCAGATATTCGCGAAAAACCGATTTTTGTGACCTTTGACCTTGAATATCTTGAGACGCGAACACGATAACGATTGTGACTTTTGAGACAACATTTAGAATGACAAAACAAAGGTTCATACCAATTTGCAGCTTATTATCTTTCATTCCGAGGTTGACCCCTTTTTTTACCTAATATGACTGGGCTAGAAGAAGAAAGTTGATCTTAAAGAGCAGCAGCTTGTATAAGTTAACGAGCAAATTTTAATTACGATGCAATTCACACGTTTTGAATCCAAATTCACGAAAACCGAGACGCTGAGCATGCAAATATGACACCGGCGGGAATTCCGTGAATCCAGCTCAGGTGCAACACTTTCCCACATTTAGGAAAGTGCAACGCAAACTTTTCAAAAGTATAAATTTAATTGTCTAATTTGATGAAATTGCATTGTATTTTTGAATTTTGAACGCTACGAGGAAACTCTGCCCGTCGGAATAATAAAGTTATATTTTTTTGTTAAAAGCTTAAAAAGTTTGTTAACTGGCGCCCAACGTGGTTGGCTGTGATCGTGCGTGTACGATAAATTGCATACTAGTTTGTGATAGACCAATTCGTAAAATTTATTTTACGAAGGAGTAACCCTTAGGTCTTAACACATTGTTGAGACTGGCGTGTGGTCCATACTAGTACGTGAATACAGAACACGAAAGAAGCCTCCCAAAAAAAGTTACAAAAGTGGTACGAGACGATAAAAAAGCCCCGAATACTACCAACATTTTTAAAAGCAGACATCCGGGTCGATAACCAAGCCCCGAAGACGCGCATATCCCGAAGGCCGCTTAGTAGCGGGACTAACCAAGCCGGCAAAAAGGAATCAGCCAAAGGATTAGATCGCAGGCCTACGAGAAGAACTCACCTAATTTACAAAAATACATTGTCAACAGCGCAACATGAAGAATATCATATTGATTGCGTAAGTTAATATTCCTAATAGTTATCGATCTTGCATAAATTTGAAATTTTTCTACAGAAAGGAATTGTACATTAAATTAAAAAAGTTTAAAAGTTTGTGGAAACGGACAAACCTATAAAGAATAGATTTCTAATTTTACCATAAAATCAAAACAGGTCTTATTTTATTATATTTATTTCAATTATATTTAAGAGAAGTGAAAAAGTGTTCAAAAAAAAAAAAATAGTGGAAAGTGTAAGCGTGAAAGCTGTCCCTATTGCGCGATAATTGTTGGTTTTGGCTGGTGTCCAACATCCTTTTTCAAGTTTTGAAGTTTGTGAAGTTATACTTGATCATCGTTTTCTTGGTTGTTGTTGACGTTTCTCTACGAAACTCTGATGATTGAAATTGTGAATTTAAATTCAAAATCAACTGGTATCCCACATTTTCTATCGATCCTGTATTCTTTTTCTTGGTTGTTGTTGGGTTTCCTCTAAGTAGGAACGAAACTCCGATAATCGAAAATACGAAGCTACAAATCAAAATTAAGTGATTTTGTGACCTTTTGATCTAAATAAAGTGCGGTTTTGGTCATCACGCAAACAAATATTTCACACATACTCGAAAAATGCCAAATATGAGAAACCTCATTCACCCACCACGTCTTCCTATGCCTCCACCGAATAATAACGGGGATGAACTCCCAAATAATCCCCCTGCAAACGCCAAAGTTGACCCCCGTGCAGACGCCCAAGACATTCTACCTGTCGGTGCGAGGAATAAAAATCTGACCTTAAACGATCTGACCAACCTTATCAGTCGAATTGTGTTACAATCTGTACACGAACAAGTGCCACATATCTTTAATACTCTAATGAATCCTGCATCTGACATAAATAACAAATCGGATGTAGGTATAAAAGCTGGCCACGATAGGGGATTTATCCGATATGGATAAAATCCCTGACGTAGTGAAAAGCCTGAGAGACTTCTCAGGAAACCCAGGGGAGATTGGCTCATGGAATAAGAGTGTCGAAAGGATACTTAAGATCTATGAGCATCTTGTGGGAACTCCAAAATACTACGCAATACTATCCGTTATTAGAAACAAAGTAGTCGGTCAAGCTGACATTGCCTTGGAGTCATACAATACCCCATTAAATTGGGAAAAAATCTCCAAGTGTCTTACTCTACACTACGCCGACAAGAGAGATTTGGGTACACTCGAGTACCAAATGACAACTCTTGTCCAAGGGAATAATAGTATTCTTGAATTCTATAAGGCTGTATATCACCATCTTTTACTCATCCTAAACAAATTATCCTCAACAAATATGGGACAAGAGTCATTAGACAACATGGCCCAATATTATCGAGATAAGGCTCTCGACACTTTTATCAGAGGGTTATCTGGAGATCTTCCCAGGCTTTTGATTTGCCACAAGCCCTTCATCTCTGCCTCAAGTTGGAAAATATGAACTATCGTGCACAACATGCTAACAACTTTCAACCTGGTGCCCGCAAACTTCCCATTCTGACACCACCACCGCTTCCACCGAAGAAAATGTTCGCATCATCCTTACAACCAATCCAAAAACAGAGCTTTCACCCCGAACTTGTTCACAACCCAAGTGCACCTCAACCCCCGCGGTTCTATGAACCAAGATTTTCCCAGCAATACCGCAATCCATTGCCATTACCACCTAAGCCACGGGGAGTCAAACCTATGGATGTTGATCACTCCCTTAGGCCTAATCCAAGACCTCCATATGCCCCAAAGAGAACTCAACTTTTCGACCACAGACAAGTACATAAACAGCAACGGTTATACTTAACCTATAATAATAACATAGAGGCCGGAACAGCAAATGAAGCCGCAGAATGGCTTCAACAAGAGTTGGAGGAACAAGAACTTGTCAACTTCCTTGTCGAAGAAGATACTGAACCTTTCCCAACCGATTTACAGGACAACAGTGCAAAAATCCCAGAAATTAATGAAAATCAAGATGATATTCATTTTTTAAGACTGAACAGCTCTTCGCTTCCATACATTGAGAAGAAGGCGAAGAGCGGAGAAACACTTAGATTCTTAATAGATACTGGTTCCAATAAAAATTACATTCAGCCTCGCTATACCAGGAATCCCCTGAAAAATGATGAACCCTTTAGTGTAAATTCTGTAGGAGGAACGGTCGACACAACACACCATGCATTTGTCGACCTCTTTCAACCAAGCATTGGAAAGCTAAAATTCTTCATTTTGCCTACTCTTAAAACGTTCACGGGAATAATTGGAAATGACTCCCTCAAGGATATGAACGCACTTATTCACACTAAAGGTAACTTCATGACGATAAGCCATGGTATAAAACTCACACTTAAACAACATGCTTCACAATCCGTGAACAAGTTAGGCATAAATACAAACCACCTTTCATCAACCCAAAAAGAACAACTTCAAACTATTTTAGGCTAATTTTCTAGCTTATTTTCTGAACCAAACAAAAGGCTGACCCACACAACAACAGTGCAAGGAGAAATCCGCACGACCACAAGCGATCCTATCTACAGTAAATCTTATCCTTATCCGATCGCCCTAAAATCCGAAGCTAAAAAAGAAGTTAAGCACCTTCTAGAAGATGGTATTATTAGACCATCTCGATCACCTTACAATTCACCTGTGTGGATTGTCCCCCAAAAAATGGACTCTTCTGGGGAAAAGAAGTTCCAGCTGGTGATCGATTACCGCAAATTGAGCTCGGTTACGATCCCCGATAAGTATCCTATTCCTGAGATAAATGAGGTACTGTCTAACCTTGGAAAAAACAAATATTTTTCCATCATCGATTTAAAGAGCGGCTTTCATCAGATCCCTCTGCGAAGTAAGGATATAGGAAAAACTACCTTTTCGATTAATAATGGTAAATTTGAGTTCCTTCGGTTGCCTTTTGGGCTCAAAAATGCACCCTCTATATTCCAACGCGCGTTGGACGATATTTTGCGGGAACACATTGGGCTACGATGCTATGTTTACATTGACGACATTATCATCTTCGGTAGAGACGAAGCAGATCACTTTGAGAATCTTGAAGTTGTTCTCAAAACTTTAGAAAACGCGAACATGAAGGTGCAACCGGATAAGTGTGAATTTTTTAAGAGGGATGTTGAGTTCTTGGGATTCATTGTAAGTGCCCACGGTATAAAAATCAATCCTAAAAAAGTCGAAGCGATTGCTTTTTCCCACCACCCAAAACCCTAAAAGACCTTCGATCTTTTCTCGGAATGTCAGGGTACTATCGACGTTTTATACGTGATTATGCAAAACTTGCGAAACCCCTGACATCCCTTTTAAGAGGGAAGGATGGACGATTGTCCAAACAAATTACGAAAAATACAGCAATCAACCTTGACAAGACAGTTATGGATGCGTTCTTGAAATTGAGGAAAACTCTTATCTCGAAAGATGTGATACTGACACACCCCAACTTTGACAGGGAATTTGAGCTAACAACAGACGCCTCTAGCTATGCCATTGGTGCCGTTCTCTCCCAGGATAACAAACCAATCTCCTTTTAATCACGCACCCTGAATAGAACCGAAGAAAATTATGCAGCAAACGAGAAGGAGATGCTGGCTATTATATGGGCCTAAAAACATTCATAAACTTTTTGTATGGGTCACGCAAAGTCAGAATCTTCACTGACCATTAGCACCTGACTTACGCTTTAAGCAACAAAAACACTAATATCAAGATGAAGCGCTGGAAGTCAATCCTGGAGGAATATGACTAAGGACTCCTATACAAACCAGGAAAGGCTAACGTTGTTGCAGATTCTCTAACAAGACCGCCAAACTCACCGGAAGTCAATTCCTTAACACCCACAGAGCATAGCGACCAAAGTTCTTCCGAAAACCTGATTCCCTTGGTCGAAACCCCAATCAATGTCTATCGCAATCAGCTTTTCTTAAATAAGGGCAATGAAAGGAGCTACCACATAAGTAATCCTTTTAACAACTACACCAGACACACCTTGATACAACAAGATTACACTGAACAAGATATTATTCAAATTTTCAAACGCTACTTAAACCCTCACGCTGTGAGCGGACTCATGACAGATGAACGGTCATTAGGACTTATCCAGGAAATCTACTCACAACACTTTAAAAACTACAGAATCCGTTTTACCGTGTAAAATTGTAGATGATTTACAGAGTGACACAGAACAAGAAGAAAGGATACTTAACACCCACCGTAGAGCTCATAGAAACGCAGAAGAGAATCGGCTACAAATTTTAGAAAATTTTTATTTTCCGCATTTGTCTGCCAAAATTAAAAGGCTTGTCGCTCGATGTATAACATCTAAGGAAAATAAGTACGAACGACATCCACGAAAACCCATTCTTAACGCAACCCCCATTCCTAATTATCCTGGACATACAGTCCATATCGATCTATTCGTGACCCAAAAAAAGGTATTCTTGACAGCTATTGACAAATTCACCAAATTCCTCCAAGCAAAGATCCTCCCATCTGAATCTGCTGAAGACATGAAACAACCCTTGAGAGACATCCTGTTTTTCTTCTGCGTACCAGAAAATGTCGTAGTAGACAACGAAGGCGCCCTTCGATCCGTGTCTCTATCTTCTATGATGGAAGATGATCTGCAAATAAAGGTATTCAAAGTACCCCCCTATAAAAGTGAGGTGAACGGCCAAATAGAACGTCCCCATTCCACTCTAATTGAGATCATGAGGTTGAGGGATGATCCTCACAGGTCGTTTGAAGAACTACTCCAAAAGGCGGTGAATGAGTACAATTTTACTATCCACTCCACCACGGGTAAAAAACCTGTGGAACTTTATCTCGGTCGCCTACCAAGAGTATCTCCCGAAGAATTTGAGCAAATGCGGCAGAAAAATATTGATAAATTAAAAACCAAACAAGACAAAGATCTAAATTATCATAATAAAACCAGGGAACCTTTAAAAAACTATAATATTGGAGAAACCATTTTCGTAAGAAGAAATAAAAGATTAGGTTCAAAGTTAACTCCAAGATATAGGCAGGAAGTGGTTAGGGAAAATAGGAAAACTACAGTAATAACTGAATCTGGAAAAACAATCCATAAAAGTAATATACGCAATTGAATTTCATCCTTTTAGACTCACCATACACATGGCTAGTGGTAATATCAAAGTTCTTGACTACACAAACTCTTAAATTATAACCATCAAAGCAGGACAGGCAAAAATGAAAACAGGGAATTTTAACATCATACACGATGTAAATATCTCGCAATACGAAGAAATAATATCTGCGATAGCAAATATAATTGAACGAGATATTAATAAGACCGATCCTTTATACTTTTATCTCGACCATGAGGTAACTCAAACCTAGCAACTACTTAGATGCTTACGACCAAAAATCACCAAAAGATCCTTAGATTTTATTGGAACAGCCTGGAAGTGGGTCGCAGGGAATCCCGACCACGAAGACTTTAATATTATTCAGGATAAAATAAATAATTTATTAAAAAACAACAACCAAATCATCATAAATAAATCATTGACCGACCGAATGAACAACCTTACACGTATTTCGAACCAAATCGAAAAATTCGTAAAATTAAGTGATCGTCATAATCATGATTTGACTACCAGCCTCCAATATAAAATCAGGTTAATAAAGGAAGAATTGACAATAATTAACTACGCTTTAGATTTTGCAAAGACTGGTATTGTTAATTCAATAATGTTATCAAGAAAAGAAATAGAGAAAGCCATTGACATATTAGATAAAGAAAATTTCCCTTACAATTCAATTGAAGACGCACTTAAATTAGCTGTAATAAAAATAGTTTCAAACGATAGAACACTCCTTTACATTGTCAAAATTCCAATAACCACGATTGAAACTTTTGGAAAACTTATCATAAGACCTGTTAAAAAGAATTATAAAGTGGTCGAAATTTTGCAAAATAACATCTTAAGAAATAAAGATAAAGTATATGGTATGTTAAATAATTGTAAAACATACAACGAAATATCAATTTGTAAGCAAATCGATCTATTGGATATTAGTAATTGGACATGTCTTCCTAACATCTTGAAAAGCCTCAACTCCAGCCGTAACATTGTTAGTGGTTTCCAAGCACCAGAAATAGAGGAAATTGCAAGCGACATGATCCTTTTAAACGACTTCAATGGATCAATCACTATGAACAATGAGTCCCGCTTGCTTCATGACACGTTCATCGTAAAATACAACAACGTCACGCTCACACTAAAGGACAAGGTCTTCATTTCAAAAAAATCTACAATCTGGCAAGCCCTTCCTGTGATCTTTCAACCTATGCCTTACGAGAAGGAATATCGACATATCCTTCCTTTGGAAGCTATAAACGAATTGCACATAAACAACACCAAGCGAATCGAGCTACTTCAAGACAGAAACTTTCTTGAACGCTGTACCAACTATGGGATAGGCCTGTCTACTCTACTTTTTTTTACTTATTCTTATAATTCCCAAATACTTCAAAAAGGACAATGTTAAAGTCGCAATCAGCCAACCTGCGATAGTAGAGGAATCAATAAATCGATCAAATACAAACCTTTCGCCTCAGGCATCAATCTCAATACCGCTGCAGCCCTACGCATCCATTAATCAAAATCCACGACTCTACAACCAGCCATTCTTCTGATCGGATGTGGACATCCGAATTTAGGCGCGGAGGAGTTAACGAGCAAATTTTAATTACGATGCAGTTCACACGTTCTGAATCCAAATTCACGAAAACCCAGACGCTGAGCATGCAAATATGACACCGGCGGAAATTCTGTGAATCCAGCTCAGGTGCAACACTTTCCCACATTTAGGAAAGTGCAACGTAAACTATTTAGTAGTCTAAATTTAATTGTCTAATTTGATGAAATTGCATTGTATTTTTGAATTTTGAACGCGACGAGGAGACTCTGCCCGTCAGAATAATAAAGTTATATTTTTTTGTTAAAAGCTTAAAAAGTTTGTTAACTTATATATATCAAATATTATAGCTATAGCAGCAATGAACGTATATGTAACTGTTTGTATCTTTTCACCCCACTTTCCTTTTTGTTTTTTGCCAGTTTCTCGATACTCCTGCAATAGTTTTGTTTTCATTCTGCTCTATTTTTTAGATTCTGGTTAACTTTATAAGGAACTAACTATGCAACCAAGGTACCTGTTTTTCGTTCTTCATTGACCCAATATTTCTCCGCTTTTCTTCATAGTTGCAAAATAGCAACATCTAAAGGTTGCATTAGGTGAGCAGCATTCGCAAAAATAGCGCCAAATTGATTTTACTCTTATTATAAGCCTCATTAGCTCATGCCGTAAGGCAAAGGTCCCTGATTCAGAAATTAATATTGAAATCAGGAATTTAAACGAATTAATGATATAAGGGATGTTGTAATAAAAGTGAATGTAAAATTACAATTTGAAAAACAATAATTTGTAGCGAGTCGCAAACACGCTAGTGGGAGAGAGACTGTAATTAAGCTTAACAAGGCAGTCACTTGTCTCTGTGCACGCAGTCAACATAGTTCGGATCTAAATTTGAACATTATTAAATACATTTATTGTATTCTAGAAAAGGTAAAATGTTTAATTTTTCCGCGACCTCAACAGAATCTTCTCCAAATTTTCAGAAAAGACGAATAACAAAAATATGTACACATAAAATTCATATCGGTCAATGATTTAAGTAATATGAACAAAATGTTAGCTGGTTGAAATGGAGTTCTTTTAAAGCAAGAATATATTTGTTGTGCATGTGATTAAAGTTTTTCTTGAATTAAGTCATTTTAATATATTGTAGGTTAAGTACAAAACCCTTTTAACATAAGCTAGTTCTGTCTACCCAACTTATTTTAAAGTGCGCGGTTGGACCGATAAAGAACCGGTCCAGAAAATGGCCTGGGCTAAGATAAGGCACTGGCTGCCTGCTACGGGACTGGTTCACATACTGAGCCTAAAAACGCGGGCATAAAAGTGGGATTCGGTTATTGTTTGTAAGGCAGTTAGAGGAAAAGGCCAGTAATACGACTGTGCCCCTCTGAAAACCCACACGTACGATTTGTTTCAATAGACGCCATTGTCTACGCAAACCTAAGAAAATATAGGTGATAGATATGTGCTTCAGAATCAGTTGCAACAGCGTATTTGCAATTACTGAAAGAATAGAAAAGAAAGAAAAATATAGGGTGCATCCCATGAATACTCCAAGAATCAGTCAAAGCCAATTTTTTTCTCAAATCATGTTGCGATTTTCTGCCTCTTAAAGTTTTTACTTCATCAGCTAAACCAACCAAATTTATCCTGTACTCTACTAAGATGACTAGACTCCGCATTCAAATTTCTGAACGTCTGGTGTGGCTAAAATAAAATATATGAAGAAGCTATGCTCTGAAATTCGTAATCAGTTCTTCCCCGATCTGGAATTCAGAATGCTGCAGGTTTTATTTTTGAACCAAACATCAGGTTTTTTTTCGGAATTGAAAAGTTCAAACCATGTGCAATAGCTAGAGTATTTTGTATGTAACCAGTGCATTTGGTTGTCCAAATTGGCATTCCTGATTTAAAAATTGAGTCAGGAAACTATGGGTTGCATTAATCATATTCAAGAAATTTAATTTGTTCCAATGTCTATGTTGGTATAAGATTTTCTTTGTATCACTTCCGTTCTGCTCTTCTAAAAATCAACACGTTGTATCAGTGAACTAAATAAAATACTAGTGTGTTCATCACAAAAGTGCTTTCTTTTTATTTCAAACATCAGGTTATGGGCCCAGGCTAAGATGAATAAGAACTGGATGGGCTAAGCTCATATAAAATGCATGAGAGAGCATGCGACCGGTTTCTGCTCTCTTCCAAGTGAACAGTCTGTCATTTCCTCCCCGTCTGCCTCTTGCTGGTCACTTTCTTGTTCCAAAAGCTGATTAGGTGTGAACTGACTGTCAAGTTGACTGATGCAAATTGGACGCCAAATTGGCCAATTTGCAAGTTTCGTCGCGAATTTTATCCGATATTAAAACTGTGGAAAGTGTTCGCGATCTAAATTTGTTCCAAGTGTTTAAACATTCGATTGCAGTTTGTGATTCAAGTAACTTTAACGTGTGACACTGTGAAATTAATTTAGAATTTCAAAAAAAATGTGTAGTGCCTTCGTGAAAAAATCATAGTGAAAAAGGATCTGTAGGTCTTTCCTTTCACAAGTGAGTAGTTAATTTATTAATGTTTTGCATGTTTTTCATACAATGCTGAAGGTTTTTCAAATAGAAAGCAAATTTTTGGTATTGTATGAAAATTTGTTTACATTGAGCAGCAGCCATGTTTGCTTGTGCAATTTGGCTCTCTCTTAGGTTGTAAACAAGAGCGTAGCAGCAGGAAAAGTGGTCACAGGGGTCGTTGCAACCATATTGTCACGTGGTTGTCCACTCCAGTATTATTTAATTACTCAATGGGCCGAGGCACAAATAACAGCTTGATGTAGATTGATGTTATTTACGGTGGCAGCAAAATCTGCGAGAAGGAAAAAGTGAGGTTAATTCACTACAGTTTGCGGCATCGTGATCAGGCTCGGGCACTGTGTAACATCGTCCATGATGGAGGAAAATAACAATAACGTCAATGTGATTAAGTTAGAAAGGGCCAAAAATTGGAATATATGGAAATTCCAAACAACACTACAGTTGAGGGGCCATGGATGGTTAAACATTGTGGAGGGAAAACAAGTGAGGCCCAAAGTGGCCAGTGAGATATCTGCATGGAAATCTAAAGATGCCAAAGCGCAGACGTTATTGGTAACACGAATGTCGGAAGAGGCAATGCTACATATTATTACATGTACGAGTTCTGCCGAGATGTGGCGGAAACTCCACAGTGTATATGCACAGAAAACTGAGACCAGTGTGCACATTATGCAATAGAGATTTTTCCAATACAAGTTCGAAAGAGGTATCGACATATCTGTTTTCTTATCTAAGATACAAGAATTACAAAACCAATTAAAACAAATGGGTGAAGAAACCTCAGATAAATTTTTAATCACGAAAGTACCAATGTCGTTACTAGACGATTATAAATATTTTATTTCGGCTTGGGAGTCGGCGCCTGATGACAAACAAACGTTTGATAATCTAGTGGCAAGACGACTGATTGAAGAAGAGCGAGTAAAAGAGAAGAACGACGGAGCACAGCAAGCAACACCTTCTGCATTCTTTGTGAAAAATAAAGGACCATCAAAACTTTTCAAATGTGGAAAAGTGGACAGTATCAAACCGAGAGTAAAAGTAACAATAAAACTAATAGTGAACGGAACGTGAGTAATAATAATAACTGTTTCTATTCCGGCAAGTTCGGACATTTTAAAGCTCAGTGTCGTTTTCGAAAACAAAAAATGTTAAGAAGTGAAAATAAAACGAATAGTAACGCATTCGTGGTATCTAATCTGTCGCATCAACTGCAAAAATCTAAGTGGCTAGTCAATTCTGGCGCTACTGAACATCTGTGTCAAGACTGTGCATTGTTTACATAATCCTCAAATACTTCGCCAAAACCTGTAATCATCGGTAATGCAGCAGTGATAAATGCGATTGGTTATGGACAGATGGCAGTTCAAGTATCGAACGGAAAGGAGTGGATTGACACAATTATAGACAGGGTGTTGTATGTTCCTGAGTTAAAAACGAATCTGTTTTTGGTCAGTCGCGCCACGGATAAAGGTTATGTCATAGTGACAGGTGACAGCTCATGCAAATTCTTCAAGGCAAATAAAATGTGCGCGGTTGCGGAAAGAATTGGAAATTCGTTTTATTTGGATTTACGCTATAATACGAGTAATAATTATGAAATTGCGAGTACTGCAGAACTAGCGCCGAACGATTTAAATGAGTGGCACAGAAGATTGGCGCACCAAAACTTCACTTACGTCAAAGATACTTTGCGGAAAAACAAAATTGAGGTTAAACAAACATCCAACTCGGCGTGTAAGAGCTGCTTGATTGGGAAAATACACAGATTGCCATTCAATAGAAGCGAATACAAGAGTACCAGGACATGTGAATTAATTCATGCTGATAAATGCGGTCCCATGGAAGAGTCGTCAGTAGGTGGGTCAAGATACTTCGTTGTGCTGAAATATGATTATTCGGATTTCAGAAGTATGTATTTTGTGAAGACAAAAGATAAGATCAAGTATATAATTGAAGAATGTATAAATAAGGCCGAGAATAGTACTGGAAACAAGGTGAAAACATTCAGAAGTGATAACGGCCTGGAGTTTGTGAACAGGAATGTGAAGGAAATGTTTACAAGGCGTGGAATAACACACCAAACTACAGTCCCATACACCCCAGAAAAGAATGACAAGCCTGAGCGAGAAAACAAGACATTTCTGGAAGCGGCCAGGACAATAAAACATGAAAGAAATTTACCAAAGAAATTATGGGCTGAAGCCATAAATACTGCAGTGCTCGTGTTGAACAGGACTGGGAAGAGCCATGAGGATGGGTGATCTCCATTTGAGGTATGGACTGGGAAAACATATAATATCCATGAGTTAAGAGCCTTTGGTACAGAAGTATATGTACACATTCCAAAAGAGAATAGACTGAAGTGGGATCCGAAAGGAGAGAAGGGATTGATGGTCAGATATTGGGAAGATGTGTAAGGATATCGTATTTACTATCCTGAAAAGAATATGGTGGAAACAAAAATCATACAGCAAGAAGAGAAGGAAAAGCATCAAGTGAAGAAAGGTCAAGAGAAAACTGTTGTGTCCTTAAATCTTGAAAAAGAGACAGTGCAAGAGACAGATATTGATGAAATAACAACCCTTGACCACAATGAGATAGAGACAACCCACATAAGTAATATCTCAGGAGATAACTCGGAAGATGACAGTGACTAGCTGCCGTGCAGCGAAGAAGAACATCTATTGGACGGAATTAATTCACCCATAGAAAGGGAAAGGTGTTAGCGTGAGCGTAAATAAACTGATTTCTACAAGTGTAACAATGTGCAGTCGGACCAAAGTGAATGTGATCCCATCACATATGATGATGCCATGAGCCGAAGTGATGCCGGGAAGTGGAGTGCGGCTATTGCCAGGAAACTTAAGATTCTGAGTGACAATAATAAGTGGGAATTTTGTAAATTACCTGTAAGTGCAAAGCCCATAAGTAGCAAATGGGTTTTTAAAATAAAAAATATAAATAATGTCAAGGAGTACAAGGCTAGGCTAGTTGCTAGGGGATATAATCAACTTAAGTGACATTTATGCTCTAGTTGCTAAGCTAGCAACTTTCAGGTTGTTTGTAATAATTGCAACAAAATATAATTTACCTATATACCAGATGGATGTTACTGGGGCTTTTCTATATGGTGATATGAAAGAAAATGTATATGTAAGCTTACCAGAAGGGGCCTACAAAGGAAAGAATATTATTGTATAGTTAAACAAGTCATTTTACGGGTTGAAAAGTTCACCTAAATCCTGGAATATTAAAGTTAATTCATTATTAACTAGAGAAGGCTTTATAAGGTCTAAATGTGATCCATGTTTGTGTAAAAAGTATAGTGGTAAAGATAAAGCATTTGTATTAAAATATGTAGATGACTTGCTAATCTTTGGAAGTAATGAAAGTGAAAAACAATGTTAAACACAAAAAATTCAAAATGAAAGATTTAGGGCAAATTTCAGATTTTTTAGGAATACATGCAAACAATTGGCAGACATGCTAACAAAGTCATTCAGTAAGGAGTTATTAATTAACTTTCTGACAAAATGCAATGTCAAATGGAAAGGAAGTAGAGAATTAATAATGTTTCCAGTTATATGTTGATGTTAATTTAGATTAATTTGTTTAAAATGCATAAACATTGAGAAGGGGTGTTATTAATATGGCAATGTTTATTTGAAAATGTTTAAGTTGGCAACAATACAAATATTATATGTTGTTCAAATGTCTATGTTGGTATAAGATTTTCTTTGTATCACTTCCGTTCTACTCTTCTAAAAATCAACACGTTGTATCAGTGAATTAAGTAAAAGACTAGTGTGTTCATCTCAAAAGTGCTTTCTTTTTATTTCAAACATCAACAAATTTACCAGAGTTGCTTATATAATGTGATAAGAAAAATTTTCTTTCTTTTATTTTCATAGATATGAACCATAAATACCAAATAAATTCTGCTAAATAAAAGCTACACATGAAAAAATATTTTAAGTTCTAATATTCCAAAATAAGTACGAAAATTATGCAATAAACATCATTAAATGTACGAATTAGTCAATGTCGTATAAATTTTGTATAAATGTGGCTACAGTAGCATTCCATATCAGAGCTTCACCTCGTTCCATATACCTAAACATACATACTACATTATTATCGAAGAATTTAACTCTACTACAAACCTCTGAATGTTTTTGAAGAAATATTTTATGAGGCTACAAAGCTGTTCAGATGAAATCCTTCAAATATTCAAAATATGAATTCTGACGCACAACAAATATGCCCTAATATTTTAACATCATCTCATGCCCAGAGTAAAAAATTTTGCGCATTTGACCTTTTTTCTGGGTTGCGTTGCTTTATCGGCATGTTCAATCAGTAATTAATTCGGAAGCATTATTCACTAAATCCGATACAAATTTTCTTTTGATTGTAGAGATGCCATCAATCTGTACGGTGGAAACTCACTTCCTAAAAATTCTTTCTCATAAGTTAATCCAACTGGCATTAATCTTAAGCACAAAGAAAGTTTTTCAATTCAAATGTCAAAGGACCATGATTTGTAGACTTACGAAAGAAATATATAAGTTTTACTTGTTAATTTGGCTTTTGGATGCGAAAATTGAAAAAAACATTGCTAATGTAATTGAGAAAAAGAAGAAAATCGAAGAAATAAGTTTCCGAAACTTGTACTCAGGGTATGAAAAAGGTCATTAAATGTTTTCTTGCATGTACTCGTACGTTTAATATTTTCGTTTGAACCTTGCAATACTAAGATATATATTTCATTGCACTTTTGTCGTTTATTTTGTGAACCAGACCATCATCTTCATTAAATAGCAAATAAGGAAGTCGTAATGGTATCTACTTCAAGTGAAACAGATAGTGATGCATTGCCCTGAAATAAATATTATACCCTCACGTAGGCTCAGATTAAGGACATTGGGGGCTCTGAACTATTGCAAATATAGAACCCCCTAAAATGTTATCATGAAACCCAAGCCAGGACATCCAAAACCCCAAGCAAGCCAATCTCAATAACCCTGACCACTAGGAGTCCAAGCTCTCGGGGACGATGCGTCAAATAAGTGACGCATCGAGAACCTAGTCAAATTCAGAATAAAAAGCAAAAATCGAAAACAATTAAAAAATAACGTATTGACACGGAACGCACTCTAAGTTAAAACATGAGGAAAAAAAAAAAATAAAATCAATTTTAAATTAATTGAAAAAGGATAGGGGAAAAAATCAACAAACTTCATCACTCATGGAGAAAATAAGCAGCTATCCTCAAGTGCCCTAACCCCCCGTAATCGTGGGCACTAGGAGTCTAAGAACTCTAAGATGATGCGATAAAGGGTTGACGCATCGAAAATTCTACCAGCTATCCCAGAGTATTTACTTATATATAAAGAAAGTGTTTATATACTCGTATGTGAAAGTTATTTATAATAAAACATTAAAAAATAAGTCGTGTGAAAATCATCATTGGAACAAGCTGTTACAGTTTATAAATCAACTCCATTTGTAAATCTTCGTGGTAATTTGGAAGGTATTCAATAAATAAGGGGGTCCAAGTGGAGGCAAAATGTACCAAATTTTTTTTCCTCGTGATTGGACAACTTAGAACCGAAAAATCTGAAAATGATCACGCTGATGGGTCTTTATGAGTACAAGGGCAACAAATACCTCAAAAATCGAAATTCAATCATCTTTGTTAATAATATTGTTACATGTACAAATAATTACATGTACAAATAATTCTGCGAGCTACTGTCGCAATTGTTTTCATCATCATTAAGAACGTCAACGAATGATTTTACTCGAACCCACGAGAATCCAACAAGCATGATCAACATCTGCAAGTGACGTCACTCCATTCATGAACTAGCTCGAACCTACCAGGTACCTCTCGGTAGAACATTCGCCAATGTGCGAGAAATGGGCGAATAGGTAGAGACCCTATATAAAGGCGAGCTGAATGAATGGGGGGAATCATTCATTCGACCGCGAGAAGAACTGCGATTGTGTGTGGGAAGCGATATTCTTCGAGTAGTAGAAAAGTGTGTTTCGTAATAGTGAAGTAATTTAGAAGACAATTGCGATAGTAAATTTATGGACAAGTGTTAGATAATTTTAATAGTGACAATTAAAATTAGTGAAAGTGTTAACTGATTATTGTGCATTTTATTTAATTGGTCTGGAGTATTTACAAAATCCTGGAGTATTTACAAAATCCAGTTTGAAGCCGCCGCTAGGATAAATCACTGGAATGAGCAGGAACGAGCAACTGCGTTAATTTTGGCTCTAAGAGGCCCAGCTGCCGAGCTTTTGCAGACTATCCCCGTTGAGCTGCATTCAAACCCGGCTGCTATAATGAATGCGCTGGACATGCGTTATGGAGACGATCATCTGAAGCAGATTTACCGGGCGCAGCTACGGCATCGGATGCAGAAGTCTGGCGAAACCTTACAGTAGCTAGCACAAGACATTGAGCGATTGGCAGTTTTGGCTTACCCAGCGTACGACCCAGAACATCGAGATGACGTAGCAGCAGAAGCATTCATCAGCGCCTTAAAGGACAAGGAATTGCAACAAGCCGTGCGGTTAGCTCAAAAGCAAACAGTCAAGGAAGCATTGGCTTATAGTTTAAATTTTGAGGCAGCCAAAAATGTGACCCGCACCATGTCCGGGTTCGCGAGGTAGTGACAGATAAATCCAGGTGTGAGTGCGTGGGAAATGAGCGAGAGCTGCAGGTGAATGGTGCGCCTAGATGCTGGAATTGCGGGGAAAAAGGGCACCTGCAAAGAGACTGCAAGAAGGGAAGAAGACCGAGCTATTGTCCAGGGTGGTGGAGATCCAGACCGTTTCAGGAGCCTAGAATGGAGGCCCATCAAACTGCAAGGGCCAACTTCGTGGGGCGAATGTTGGCCACGAGTATCGACATCCCCAGCACCGTGCCAAGGCAACATCGTGGAGAAGCAGACAGATGCCTTCCTGGTCAAGTTGATGAAGAACAATGCACCCTAACAAACGACACTGGTGCAACCCGATCGACGATCCGACCAGACCTAGTGAGGCCCCAACTGCTCCACAAGGGCAGAGTTCATGGAATTGCTGACGCCCTATCTCGTCATCCATGTCCAGCTAACTGCAAACATTGCCAACGGATTGAGGAAAAGGAGCCGCCCGTTGATCTGCGAGTGATAACGGCCGAATTCGATGAAGGTTGGTCATCGGAGGAGATTCGAAATGCCCAGTTAGCCGATGAAGATATCGGACCATTGCTCGTATGGAAGGAGACGACTGGGCGACCGGAGTGGAAGGACGTTTCGATGCATGGCGCAACCCTGAAAAGCTATTGGGCACAATGGAACTCCCTACAGGTGGAGGGTGGCGTACTCAAGCGGAAATGGGAAACGGAGGATGGCAGCTCCTATAGGATGCAAACTATACTACCCAAAAGCCGAATCCACGATGTGGTTAAGGAAATGCATGAAGGATCCTCGGGAGGCCACCTTGGTGTTAACAAAACCTTAGCGAAATTGCGGGAAAGATTCTAATGGCTCCACGCTCGAGAAGACGTAGAGGACTGGTGCCGCAGATGCACAATTTGCGTTTCCGTCAAAGGCCCAAAGCGACGACTGAGAGGACAAATGCAAACCTATAACGTAGGCGTGCCATTCGAAAGGATTGCTGTTGACATCGCTGGACCCTTTCCTGAATCTGAATGGGGAAATCGATACACGCTGGTTGTAGCTGATTATTTCAGCAAGTGGCCCGAGGTCTACCCCATTCCCAACCAGGAAGCAACTACTGTAGCCGAACAGCTAGTGTTAAATTGGGTCAGCAGGTACGGCGTGCCTTGTGAACTACATTCGGATCAAGGCCGAAACTTTGAGTCACTAGTTTTTAGCGAAATGTGCGAGCAGCTGGGAATACGGAAAACGAGGACAACACCGCTGCATCCACAATCCGATGGAATGGTCAAACGTTTCAACGGCACGCTCAATAAACACTTGGCCAAAATGGTTGACGAGAACCAAAGGGACTGGGACCGACATATCCCACTATTTTTAATGGCGTATAGAGCCGCTGAACATGCATCGACGGGCCAAGCCCCAGCCAAAGTCATTTTTGGAAAGACTATTCGTTTGCAAGTGATCTAAGACAACGGTTGAACCAGATACATCGGACAGTGCGAAAACACCTCGAATCGGCTACTGACCGCATGAAGACCAGGTATGATCTAAAGGCTAATTCTACTGGCTTCCAGCAAGATGACTTGGTGTGGCTTTATAACCCGCAACGGCGAAAGGGTAGGTCTCCAAAGTTGCAACATATTTGGGAGGGACCATACCGTGTTACAAAGCGAATCAACGACGTCGTATACCGAATACGGGAACATCGTAAGCCGAGAGCTAAAATGAAAATAGTGCATCTGGACCGTCTTGCCCCATATTACACCCAAGGAGAATTGACTACAAATAGCGACACATCTTTTCGGGGCGAAAAGAACTGAGGTGGGGGCAGTGTTACATGTACAAATAATTACATGTACAAATAATTCTGCGAGCTACTGTCGCAATTGTTTTCATCATCATTAAGAACGTCAACGAATGATTTTACTCGAACCCACGAGAATCCAACAAGCATGATCAACATCTGCAAGTGACGTCACTCCATTCATGAACTAGCTCGAACCTACCAGGTACCTCTCGGTAGAACATTCGCCAATGTGCGAGAAATGGGCGAATAGGTAGAGACCCTATATAAAGGCGAGCTGAATGAATGGGGGGAATCATTCATTCGACCGCGAGAAGAACTGCGATTGTGTGTGGGAAGCGATATTCTTCGAGTAGTAGAAAAGTGTGTTTCGTAATAGTGAAGTAATTTAGAAGACAATTGCGATAGTAAATTTATGGACAAGTGTTAGATAATTTTAATAGTGACAATTAAAATTAGTGAAAGTGTTAACTGATTATTGTGCATTTTATTTAATTGAATAAACTCTTTTAACTTAAATTAAAAGACATTGCGTTTTCACTTTCCCGGAACGTTAAAATTATTGGCCGCGAACCAATAACACGCGACAATATGTTAGCATATTTGGGCATTTAGATTCTGGCAAGTGTTCAAAAATTCATTGATTTTTTGCATTTTCTATGAATTTGTAAGTAATTTCACTTCGGTTTTTGGGCCAAAAAATAAAACAATTACCGATTTGTTTGGTGTTGCTTAAGGAAGGTTAAAATTTCGTGCGATAATGTGTAATGAATCATGCGACGCCGCTGGCGACCACTACCAACACCCCTTGTAATGCAACGACCTTCTTTGGTGAAAGTAACGGTTGCTTTTTGTGTAATGTTTGCGTTTATCTCAAGCCTCCGTGTCCGCTTACTTTAACGAGGCAAAAAAATATTGAATTACTGTAGAGTAGCTTAATTGACACCTAATAGAACATTTCTAAAGACAATAAAAATTGATCGGTGCGTCTTGTAGAGTAGAGCACGCGTGATAAGTATTTTGTAGTGTAGCATCGTGCCTCGACAAGAACCCGCCTCAATGATCCCGCAAATGCTAGTCGTCAAGCACGCGTACGCGGTCGTTAAGCGAAGCTAGTTACCTGAGCTCGGTGTTGTTTATAGCTCGCTGACACTTATGCCAGACCATCGGCACCCGTGTCCTACAGGGGCATTTCGAAAATCATTACAACTCTTTTTTAAGCAGAAGGACACAAAGATCGAGATCCACTGACAAATTTGTGCCAATTTGGGGAGTGTTCAATTTGTGGTCTAAGATTTACTCTGATTATTTCTGTCCAAGCAAATGTGTAACTGTTGACAAACAAATGCTTAGTTTTTACATCGTCGGTACAAATTTCATCAATACATGCTTAAAAATATGGCCTGATACTCTGGTTATTAGTATGTTCTTCAGCATGCTACGTACAGAAAAATCAACCATATTTGAGCAGCGCATTTGGTGCCAGAGCTGAAAATAATCGGTGCAAACACATTGTTTTGGATCTGATTAATGGATTGCAAGGCCACAATATAATGGTGAACAATTTCATTTCATCATATGAACTTGATCAGAAACCTTTGTCTAAAAATATCACAACGGTTGGAATGATGTGGAAAAATAAGAGAAGCACACCACCAAAACTTCTGGAATACAAAAAAGTACCGGAATTCCAATATACATTTGCGTTCACTGAAAATACGATGCTGCATAATTCGAAAGATGTTTTAGTTGGTCCAAAAAAGTTACTAGAAATCATAACCTACAACAATTGAACGAAAGGTTTGTAAAAACATTTTCATAACAAAACTCATTTTGCTCAGTCAAAATTTTTCCTTTCAGCGGGTGTTGAAACAGTAGATAAAATGCTTTCTTGTTACATATGCAAAAGAATGTCCTATTGGTGGCCAATGGCTGTTTTTTCTAATATGATGGATACTTCCACTTTGAATGCCTTGATTATTTTCAAAGAAATACATACAAAATGGCAAGCCATGCATAAAAACAATTTGCGACGAATTTTTATGCGTAAACTTTGACTTGGCAAAGCCATATATGACCATGAGAAGCAGTGCACCTCGTTTTGTGCCAGCAGCATCACTTCTGTCATTCATCTCACGTGAAAGCTCACTTGTGCCTTCGTTCTCTCGTGTGAGCTCACCTATATGGCCATCAACATCAGCCCCAGTAATTTCAGCTAAGAGAATGAAAATTATTCCACCCCATTCAATGGGAGGCCCACGATGCCACATTTGTTCTGAAGAAAGAAAAAAAGTGCAAAAAACTTTATACTTGAAATCACTTGCTGTTTTTGCAAAAAAAAAGGCCAAACATTATCGAAACGTATTTATGAAATGTATAAATTTTGCTTAAAATTTTTGTATTTAACCGAATATGTCTCATTTAAATAATTAATTAATTTAAGATAATTTTAATACTTTGCACAAAGAACTCAAATTAATGTTGCCTTTAATATGTTTCATTTTGAACTGAGTCCAATCCAGGATTTCATAAAAAATTTATGGAAATTCCATACGTGCATTTTTCTACGCACGAGGGTAGACAACTTAATTTTTTAAAGGTAGGATAAAGGTTAATATTGTATGAGACTCCCGTAATGTTATTTTCAAGTTTCATTATTTTGTTTTTTCAATAATGAAGCTTCATATGAAATATCCAATTTACGAGTTTCATTATTAGCTAATTAACTTGGAGCATTGTCTAAGCCCGCAAAATCATTTGCAAGAGCAATCACGGTGTGTGCTCTTTTTGAACGTTGCGTTATGGATGGACTTGTAAACTTACCATTTTTTTGTCGTAAAATAGTCCATCTAATATTCCATCTGCAAGTGGATGAACTAAAAAATTATACAAATTCTGTAAAGGATTAAAAAAAAGTTTCTAGAATGAATATTTTCATTCACACACAACATTCAGCAACGAGGTTCAAAAAACTTCATTTGTTTTCCCTCGAAGTTTTGCTTGTCATTTTTGAGTCTCGATATCATTACAAATGGTTTGCACATTACGTCACCACGTCTTTTAAAATGGAACTGACATTTCAGTTAATAAGTTTTCGTTTGTAATGAAAATTAAAAATTAATTGTTTATTGAACTTTTATTGAATAGAATAAAAAGGAATTTAAAAAATTTTTACCAAAAAAAAAACGCAATTAATAACGTTTTTCATGTTTTTTTTTATCATCTATGTTTTTCAGACCAAAAACTTTTATACATATTCACAGAAAAACCAATTCAACATTCCTAGCTAATACCACTCAAAATCAATAATATAGAAAAGGTTTGAGCATTGTTAATCTAGCGTGTATTCATACTTTATAAAGTTTGTAAAGGAGATATGAAATCTTAGTTTTAACGATTAAGTGATGCCATTGTGACGTGAATGATAGATACACTTGCAAGACTTAATAATAATCCATTCCACAACAGTTCAAATACGAATCTTGGCATTGAGATTTATTGTTAGGGTAACTCATTCCATGACCGTAACGGGATTCGAGGTGATATGATCAATATCACGCTCAACCATGCGATTATTACCGTTCTGTCTGTCAGTCCATCCGTCCGTGTGTTAATCCACTTTTTTCGCAAACTACCTAAGCTAAAAACATAATAGTGACGTTTCACCACAAAAGAAACTTGTAAGGTGTTTAAGGGGGGGTCTACCAAGATAGGGAAGTAGCCCCTGAAAAAAAATTTCATTGAGTGTAGGCAATATGGGTATCAAATGAAAGGTCTTGATGAGAAATTTTCAAAACTGGTCTTAAAGTGACAAGTTTTGCTTTGAAGGGTGGAGAGGAAGGGGAAATGTACGAACATTTTGTGTCCACCGAGATTCGACAACTTTGACCTGAAAAATCTGAAAAAAATCACCGACGTGAGACTATAGGAGAACAAGGGCAACAAATACCTCAAAAGACGAAACTCGATCAACTTATCTAATAATACTCCATTATATAAATTTTACATTTTCGCCTATAAAATCAAAATGGAACCCTTAAATTTCCCATAAGATGCAGTTTAAGTTTTTTGGCAGCAGTTGTACATGTTCTGAGAACTTCATAATAACTGAACAATAAACAGCTAAGTTACAGCCGATTGAATAGTTAACCATTACAGCAACATTAACACGCAATACTAGGGAGACACGTTTACAATTTTGATAAAATTTTTTGAAATGGTTACTAATATTGATGTGTTATAATCACTAATTAAGCGGCGGGGTCAAAATGGCAGTGAATTAAAAAATATAATAACCATGATAATTTTTCGAACTCAATTTATGGAATTTGTATATTGGTTAAATTTCGATATGTAAAACATATTTTTTGATTTACTAATAGTTTTACAAAGCCCTTCTGACAGGAGCACTATCTTGCTTTTTCAAATTGTTCAATTAGCTGGGTGGGCTGATAGTCCGACAGCAGCAGCAAAACTGCAAACTCGATGCCGTGACCGAGATTTGAACTTGGAAGCAGCTGCACAAGCGGAGGGTGCCCTAACCCACAGCTCCACACGGACTATTATCAAGAGTTAATAGCCTATACTTAGTATGCTGAAGTAGGAAAAAAACGCAAGTTTAATTAATATTTTCTTTTAAAACGGCTGCCATTTCGTTTTACGATTACTAATATCAAATTCAAAGTAGCCTGTAGTATCTGAGTCGATTGAAAGCATATATTACTCCATATTCATGTGTTGTTGTTGTTATAACACCGAAAATTCAAACCACCATAACATCATTGATTACAATCTGATCCTTTTAAAATTCATGGCTGATTAGTCTTACAAGCAGCCATTCAGGTGTCAAATTTCATTGGATTTAAGAGTACACTTGCGGTTTTATTCAAAAAAATGCGAAATTGATAAATCTTACCAATTGAATTTCAACTTCTGAGGTATATGTCGTTGTTGTACTCATAGAGAATTATCGCCATATCGAAGAACGTTTTCGTGTTCCGCTCTCCCTGCCTATCCTTTCATCGATATTGCAATTTAAATAGCTGACACTGATAGATCTTGTCAATACCTTTCATTTTATATCCTATTCGACTGTCTTTGGTGAAAATTTTTTCAAGGGGTCACATCCTTATATGAGGAGACTCCCTCTTAAAAGTCTTTGAAATTTTCCTTGGCCATGGAACTTTCACTAACCAGAAATTTCTCAGATGTTCACAAAATTTGATGACTGTAGCTTCAGTAGTTTCCAAGAAAACTTGCTCTGACGCACTGACGGGCAGACAGATGGATGGATAGGTACCAACTTTAATAGGGTATTGCAAAAAAAAATTGAAACCCTAAACAATGGGCGGAAGCAGTATCAGGATTCAGTAACGTTACCACTTGCTAATGGGGAGAAGGTATTTTGTACATCAAAATTATGAAAAGCAAATTTATCATTGATATTAGAAGCAAATTTTGTATTGTGAGAATCTTCCATTTTTTGCCCTTGATTTTTTTGATTCTAGTTTGTGCCGAAATTCGGACAGATTGTAAGTTTTCCGCAATGTTCTCAAATTTCCATTTGAACATTTTTCACACGTGAACATTTTCTTTTACACAAGGAAATTATAGTTGTTGTCGCAAAAGACGAATTCCTAGTCATGCAATGTTTGCGTAAATCCCTCCCTTCGTCCAAATGGAAAATGCTCGAAAGTTTCCCTTTTTCAATTTCTCTTAAAAAATATTTAAATTATTTTATTATTATATTTGACACAAACAAAAACAAGTCTTTTCGTTGTGACAACTCTCCAAGAATCGACACAAGTGAAAATTCTAACTCTGAGCAACAACAAGTTTATTGGGCACTTGACTGATAGCTAGTTGGATTTTCACTGCGTCAACTCCTCGACAATCGGATTCCTAACACCCAGGGTTATTCGAGGTTGGCTCATTTGAAGTTTAGGAAGCCCTGGGTTTGAGGGGTTAAAATTTTATTCTCGAATCGAGGCCCGCCTTGGAGCAGGGCAAATATATAAAAAGATTAAAAAGATGAAACTATACTGTTCCCATTAGGTGTATTGATTTGTTTAAAATATAGAATATACCTACTAGCTGGAGAGCTGGTGAACCCCCCGAATAACGGTCTTCCTGTAAGGTTAGAAATTTGAGCACTTATGATTTATAGCATGCTAAGGGCAAAAGCCATGACGTGGCAGGCGTCAGCCCTGACGTTATCAGCCCCTTAATTTTTTAATTGTAAAATAAATAGAGTATAAAAACTTGTTTCTGTAAACTTACAAATTTAATTGGATGCAGTTTATTTATTGTAAATCTTGAAAACAAAATTGACAGGTGATTACAATGAGCAAAAGTATGTGACAGGTGAATTGAAAGGAGCACAATTGATGAGGTAAAATAAACTTTCTCCTGTATAGTTGAAATTTGGTTATGTTTTTGAGTAAACGTTTAACAATAAATATGTACAATGACAGGCGGTTTTGAATAGCATAAGACCTTGACAGGCGAAGAGAAAACTCCTAAGGATGTGCAAGTAAGAGGTGTTACGTGAACGCCTATTATATGGTGCGAGTGAGACCGTTTATCTAATAGGAAGGGACGTATACCTGCTCTCGATGAACAATGTAAAGAGAAGAGTTTCGTCAGTTGTGCCAAGTATTTTCACTTGTGTAGATGCTACAAACTTTTATGTTTCATATTTTGAGTGATTTCGGAGTTTTAAAATCAAACTTCATAATATTATTAATTGTGCAGTTATCTTGTACATTGTTGTACTTTATATTAACATTTTAGTAAATAGTGTGCAGAATAGAATCTGAACTTCTTCACTCGTCAGAAAAAACGAGTTTAATGCAAGTTCTGAAAGAATTCGGTGAAGATAATGAATTTTATAAAATGTTAGCACAGATTCAAGCGCATTAATTTTTAGGTCTTTGTAAAAAAAATTTTTACAAAGACCTACTAGTTTCGCGACCTGTCTGTCCGTCTGTCCGTGCGTCACAGCCGATTTCCTCAGAAATTATAGAAGCTAGAATGCTCAAACTTCGTAAAAAGATCAGAAGTGTTGGTCTCTCAAAAGTTGAGATCTTAACAAAAATTTAAAAATTTTTTAAGGGGGGTCCCCCTGAATAACGATTTGGCCCTTAAAAATTTTTTTTAATCAAAGGTAGTCGAGTGAGGTTTCAAATGAAAGGTCTTGACTAGAACTTTTAGAATCCGAAATAAAAAAGTCGTTTTATGAATTAAGGGGTCCAGGGGAAGGCACCAAAAATTTGTGTCCTCCCCCCTCGCGATTCGACACCTTTGAGCCGAAAAATCTGAAAATGATCACAAACGTGGACCTTTATGAATACAAGGGCAACAAATATTTTAGAAATCGAAATTTGCTCAACTTTGTTAATAATAGTATGATTTGTAGATTTTACATTTTTGCCCATAAAATCAAAACGGTACCTTTAAACTTCTTGAAACTTTGCAATTATATAAACTAATATAAGATGTATTTTGGATTCTAAAAATTCTAATCAAGGCCTTTCATTTGATACCTCACTCAACTACCTTTCATTAAAAAAAATTTTTAAGGGCTAATTCGTTATTAGGGGGTTATTTTTTAAAAAGACATAAAAAAGAAGATTTTCATTCACTTACCTATGTAAATATTACTTTGAATTATTACAAGGAATACTTGAAGAAAACGATGGAGATGTTGATGTCAATTTTAGTATCCAGCTGTTTGAAGCAAAATTGTTACAGAGTTTCGATGAAATTAAAATTATCAAGAGGGACAGAAAAAAATATGTAACATTGAAGGACTCTTTTGTTGGAGCAAAAATATGTAAACTGTTAGAAGATGCGGAGATATTGCAAAAAGCAGCATCGATTATGCGGAAAACTATTTTAAAAATGAAGAAAAAAGAATTATCGGAAGACATAACAATTGCTGATTTATTAAATGGCGAACGTGAAATACCTAAGCATTTATTCGATTTATATTGTTTTCTCGTGAGTGGTCATAAACGTCGTCGTAGGATTAGTGAAGGTTGTATAAGAGTAACTAATTAATTTCCAGAAGATTTGATTTAATGTCACTAATGGGTTTATCAAAATCAAAAAGCATATCACTCTGGCCGTGACATTGAAAAATTTAACAAGCAGCAGAAAAATTGTAGAAATTATAAATAAATATGGTTATTGTTGCAGTTATTATGTTATTGAAGAATTGACAACAGCAGCAACAACTACGTTATCGAATCGCTCCAAAATTTGTCGAAACGAAATTTGTAAAAGACAAGATTTATTCACAGGAGTAGCCTTCGACAACTTCGATAGATACTCGTATGTTGATACTGCTACTGGTAACGATACCTTACACGATAAAATAAGAATCATCTATCAAACTGTTCTAAACAATGAGGAATCAACAAAGGGAACTTTTGAGCAACTCAAAAATCGTTCTGAAAATGATGAATGCACAGGCGAGCCATCTGTTCCATGTGTTCATTCAGGACATAAAAGAAGGACTTTTGAAGCTAATAGCCCAGAGTTAGTACCATATCCAAAAAAACCCAAGATGAATGATGAATTATTGTCTTCATCCGACAATTTGAGGAACGAAACAACACCAGCTTCACTCAAAATAATTGATCAGCAAAACTTTCTGTGGATGCTTTGCCATGCTTTTAAAAATTCAAAAAACATCGATGTGGGTTTGGTTTCATCATAATTTAAACAAAAATTCTCATAATAACAAAAAAAAAATTTGTTATCTCACACCAATCAAACGAATCACCGACAAATATACCAGTTGTAATATAAACTATGAAACAAAGTCAAAGTATTGCTGCAGAAATTGGACAACCTTGCATTAATGTAACGTATGATCTAGCTATTGCAAAAATTGCTATGCAGGTACAGTCTACAGAAAAACCAGTGTATGATAATTTATTCATCCATTTAGGACCATTCCACATAATGTTGGCGTTGTTGAAAGTGATTTTAAAATTTATTGACGACTGTGGAATAATAAATATAGCTGTTGAAAGTGAAATTATCGTAAATGGTGCAGTCAATGGATTTTTGAAAGGAAAGCATTTTAATCGATATCAGCGACTGCATCCATTAATGGCATTAGGTCTAGGAATATTATGTTTCCAATCTTTCATTGAAAAAGAAGATATAAGTATTAATGAAGATGTTCACAATAATCTCTCCACATTTATCGATGTTAATGAGCCGTTTGTGAATGTCATCGAAAATGAAGCAATATCAACATTGATGGATCGATACCAATATTTTTTTTTATTTTTATTTTTATTCAAGCATCATGATATATCACAAGTTATTCTCCTTTCGGAGTGACACTTAGCAATATAAAAAAACTTGAAAGAGAAGGACATACCCTTCTGTGCCCAAGTGCTCATATAATAAATCTTAAAGGATATATAAAAGAAGTTCAAATAAAAAAAAAATTCAAATAGATAGGAAAAGGAAGGAAAAGAACGAAAAAAGGGCAGAGGTTTTACAATTTGTTTGATAGCGAAAAGTCAGTTTACTCTATCAATTATTGCTGCATAAGATACAACAATATTTGTTTCATTTTGGTCTTATTAGATACTGTTAACATTTTAAGTTCATAAGGTAATTTGTTAAAATAAGTGATTGCTATGAAAAGACTGTTTATTTTGAGCAACTGATTTTTTATACAAAAGTATCTCGAGTGATTTATTTGTAGTTATACTTTTAGATGATGTGAACTGGGAACTTAATGACTGATAATGATGATCAATACACTTGGTTCTATATAATTGCTCGATACTTGGGATATTCTTAGATTTCAACAGAGCAATAAATTTTTCTTGCAGTGTCATTAAATACTTAAAGGCAGTAGGATAGGCCCCACCCCATATTATAATACCGTAACTTAAGAGACTATAAACATATCCATAGTATATTGTTTCAAGTACTTTTTTGGGAAGATAACTTAGTTTTTTACAGATGTATAAAAAATATCTACATTGATTGATTAGATTGTTAATATGCAAATCCCCCTTCAAGTTGTAATCTAAGAGTATTTGAAGCTTTCTTTTCTAGATATATTCGAATCATTTATTCGTATATTTATCGAGTTGGGTACACTATCCAAATAGCAGCCAAATGTGAGAAATACCGTTTTCGTGATATTAATAGTTAGTTTATTAGTATTAATACTCGTACTCATTCATATGAGCTTCAACCTCTGTCCAAGTATTTTCAATACTTAGTACAGCTGTATCATCAGCATATGCATAGACTAGTGGGCAGTTATCAAAAATATCATTCATGTACACTAGAAATAATAATGGTCCCAAGACAGTACCTTGTGGCATGCCAAGTTCTATATCTTGTTCACTACTAAATAGATCATTTATTTTAATTTTCTGCTTTCTGTCACATAAATAACTTTTTATGAGATCTAGGGCTATTCCTCTAACACCATCATAATAAAGCTTTTGGAGTAAGATTTGATGATCAACAGTATCAAAAGCTTTGCTCAAGTCAATAAACGTAGCAGCTACAGCTGTACTACGATTAATTCCATTATATATAGCGTCAAAGACGTTTTCAAGTGCGTGAACAGTACTTTTATTTTTTATGAAACCGAACTGTTTACTATTAATTCTCTCATTCTTAGTTAGGAATATAGAAAGTCTACTATGTACAATTTTTTCGAAGATTTTGGCGATGTTTGAGATTAATAAGATAAGTCTATAATTATTAATTTCAGTACGATCTCCATTTTTATAGACTGGAACTACTTCCGCTCTTTTTAATGCATCAGGCCAGATACCATGATCTTGAAGTCACTAGTGATGAGATAAGTCTTCTCGATAGGGCTGGTATCGAAATTGATAGTACGACTCCGGATAGAAATGGAAACAGGATCATTTGTGAAGGATTAGATAAACTTGCCCTGATTGGAACACATTTTGAATTGGTTCATCTACCAAACCTTGAGAGAGGGAATGAAATAGTTTCAGAGATCGTTGAAGCAAAAGTTTCCGACTTCAAGTCAAGCCTGAACGGCCAATCAATTCTTCATTTCAATGAAACATTAACATCTGACCTCATACCGAGCTTGAATCTTATTGATTATTTTGTCAGCTATGAAGACTTGTGTTTCATATTTCGCAAGATAAACAACAAGAAATCATGTGGTAATGATGGTATTCCAAATGTAGTTCTCCGACATTTGCCTGAGGTTGCTATTAGGAACTATTGCATATTGTTCAACAACATGTTGAGCAATTCATATTTCCCAAATGAGTGGAAAAAGGCTAAGGTATTTCCGATCTTGAAGAAAGGAAAAGAATCTTCATGCCCGAAAAGCTATCGCCCAATCAGCTTGCTGCCTAACATCAGCAAGGTGTTTGAAGTGATACTCAACAGAGCATTAAACGCCCACATTGAGGAAAATGAGTTGATGCCGAATTGCCAATTTGGTTTTCGTGCCAGGCATTCGACCACACATGCAATAACGAAAGTAACCTCAGACATCTGTTGGAAACTAAATGATAGACAATGTGTTGGAGCATGTCTCATTGATATGGAGAAAGCCTTTGATACGGTATGGTTAGATGGACTTATTTTTAAACTTCTTCAGGACAAGTTCCCCGGACACCTTGTCGCCATGATGTGTAATATGTTATACGGGAAATCGTTTGTTGTAACCGATGGAAATCTGACAACAATGCGCGAGTTCAAGGTCTTGAATGGTCTACAGCAGGGAACAGTTACTGCGCCTCTGCTCTTCTCAATCTTTATTCGCAAGCTATTGAACGGCTTTGATTTTAACGTCTCGCCAAAGCGATCATTGGTAGCGTTTGCTGATGATCTGATCATCTATACGGCTGACCGAAAAGCTACAATAGTTCAGAGCGATCTCCAAAAAATGTTCAATGATGTACAGCTGTACACTGACAATTGGCGAATGAAAATCAATGCGCAGAAGTGTGAAACAATCTTGTTTCGGACAACGCTGCAGGGGGTCAGTCAAGACCTGAAACGTAATTGGAAAGATTTCCACATTATGGCTGGCGAGGGTAGTTCAGAACGAATTCCACATAAATCCTGTGTTCGATACCTCGGTGTTTATCTCGATCAGTATCTGTACTATACTGAACATGTGAAAATCATGCTCAGTAAAGCACTTAAAGTAGTCATGGCCCTTCGAAAACTCTTTCATTCCAGATACATTGATCAAAAGGTCAAAATTATCTGTTACAAGACACTGGTTAGACCAGTTTTGACCTATGGATGTCAGATCTGGTACAACCAGAGTGCTAGTACTATGGAAAAATTAAGAGTTTTCGAAAGGAAATGTCTTCGTGCATGTACTGGTTTGTACAGAAAGCCTGAGACGGATTGGAAACATTATATATCGAATAGAAGAATTTATCAAACTGCTGAAGTGACTAGAGTCGATATCTTCATATTGAAGCTTCTTCGGAATCATATTGCAAGATCTGTGACTGTGAGTGAAAACCCTTGGATTTCACAGCCGTTCCACCCTACAGACGGGTATATAGCGACTTGCCTCGCTACTGGCTTCATTCCTCCAGAAGCATTCGTGTATTTGGACATGAATGGATATGTTTTTGATTCTGACGGCGTCCCAGTCATATATCACATATATCGACGGGCCACCGATAAGAAGATAAAATATCCTCCGAATTTGAGTTCACGAGACCAAGGATTTCAATGGAGATACTCATTTGCTAGATTCGTTGAAGCTGATCGAGTTGAGACGGCGCAATCCAGGTATTGGTGGCTGAATGACAATGTCTAAATTTTTCGTGTTTGTTTTCAGTTTTGGTGTTTTTCGTTATTTAGTTTTTGAGTTTCAGCTCATTATTGCTACATTTAGTATTGTTATATATTTTTGTTAAAATCAGGTATAGGTTAGGTATATGTAATGTTTACTATATTCCGTTAGAGATAAGATTAAACACTTAGGTTAGGAACATTGTTATAGTATTTTTAGTATAAGATAAAGTTTTTTTGATTGTATTTTATTAGAAATAAGTTACAACATATTAGGTGTAGGATCAAAGTTTCACTGTTGTGTATTAATTATAAAAAATTTTAGGATAGTGTTGGTTGGTTTTTTCTCCTTTTTCCAATTGAATTGTAAAAATATGTAATAATCGTAATTAATTGCATTTGCTATAGTTTTTTTTTTTTTTTGATGTAATGAGTTTATGATAACGTACAAATTTAGAGAGCCATTTGGGCCATTAAGTTTTTTTGATTGTTATTGTTTGGAATTTGCTTTATATTCTTTTAAAATTTATAACGATGAGTATTAAATAAAGCGCTTTTGACTTTGACTTTGACTTTTATTCAAAATATTAGCTAGTATGGAACTTATGTATGAACTAATCTTTTTTAAGAATGGTTGTGTGAATATGATCATTACCTCCTCCTCTGCACTTAAAATTGTAGATTATCAAATTTATTTCATTTGAGTGAGTATATCTTAGAAAAAACGAATTATTATTACGTTTACTATTATCTAAAATTACATTATGAGAGTCTTGTGGGTGAAGTTTATTTGCAAGGCTTTTGCCAATATTGATAAAGAAATTATTCAATTCCTCAGCCATAACCAGAGGGTTAGACGAAAAATCATTTTCAACTTTAATTTTTTCAACTTTGCAATTTTTATTTTTTTTACCCAATTTTTCATTTATGTAACACCATAATTTTTAGGAATTCTTACTGCTTTTGCTTGCCTTATTTATTTCATGGTTATTTTTAGCAGCCTTTATGACATTTCGTAATATTTTCTCATAATTCTTATATTCGCTCTTTAGTTGATGGGATTGTTTATTTCTTTTCCAAATATTATACAAATTTTCGAAGTGGTTAATTGACTTAAGTATAGCAGATGAAATCCAGGGCTTTCTACACTTAGACTTAGCACTTGACAAATTAAGAGTTGCTTTTAAAACACAGTAATTAATATCATTAATGAGGGAATTAATCGCAATATTTGGATCTTGAATATGGCCATATTTGAATCAATCTATTCTTGATGCTATATCAAGGAATTTTTTGTAGTTAATTATCTTCTTTTTTAATGTCAGCCCAGAAGAATAAGATTTTTTTTCACAATTGAAAGCACAGATAAGAGGGACATGATCAGTAAACACTTGAGCATGCTTGAGGGCAGTTAATTCAAAGTCAGTTTTTACATACATATTGTCAATACAGGTTCCTTCATTACCATTGTCATTTGGCCTTGTAACAGTCTTAAAAAGGGGAAGATATCCAGCCGAATAACAATTATTTAATAATTCATTAGTAATATCATCATCTTTCAAAATGTTGATGTTAAAATCACCTATAATAAAATGATGTTTATTTCATTTCTCTGCGCATTATTTTGTTCAAAGTCTCAATAAGTTTAGTTTCGCTTAGATCATGACATCTATAAACGAGTATAGCAGAAATAAGAAAAGTAGTACTTTCATTAATTTTTAACATTGTAATTAAGAATTTCAAAACGTTATGATCAGAGATCACTTCAGTTGTGTGCTCAATATTATCTTTAACATAAATCACTACGCCATCAGCTATATTTATGATTCCATTATTGTAGTAGATGCAATAGTCATTTATTTTATATAAGTTAGGATTAGTTATTTTCCATGTTTCAGAGCAGATTATTATGAGTGGTTTAATAGACAGATTATTAATATAAGATTCAAGAATAGCAACGTTTGCATGCAAGCTGCGAATGTTAACATGAAGGATAACAGTATTAAAATTTTCAAGTTTACAATTTAAAGAATCAAGTAAATCGACTTCAATTTCATTAAACTGAGATTCTATTAGATCAGAATCTATTAATTCAAGCATATCCATTTGTAATCATAAAATAAAAATATATTTATAAACTCATACATTATTCAAGCATATTACCGATTTTTGGGTCTTTGAAAGGTTCAGTAGGTCTCCAGGGGTAGTTTGTTATGCTAATATGTTTTTCCCATTTCGCTTTATATGTTTCACAGCAGCTTTTATTCTTAGCATCATGATGAATATCTCTCTTATTTTTTAGATATTGGTTCGCCTTGATACAGTTGATACAAGCAAGAATATTAGGCTTGCAATCAGTCTCTTCATGATTTTTGCCACATTTTGGACAGGTGTTAAATATTTCATCTTTCCTTGGACATTTTTTAAGCTGTGGCTAAAACCACAACATTTCTTACAATTTCTGTCGTTGAAATCGTTAAAGACTCGACACTTTTGATAGCCAACAAAGATCGATCTGAATTTCATGATCTTGGCATATGCAGTAGGAGAAACTTCAGCTATTAGTGATTTTTTATCACCTTCTCGTTTAAATATATGAACTAATTTAAAGTCATCTGTGGAGATATCATGTCTATATAAGATATCTTCAGTTAAGGAAGGGTTATGCTTTAGTTGTTCAATGTGGTTAATATCTGTTATTACATCAATAATCTTTATTTGTGGATTGTTTCTTTCTATTGGAGAAATTGACAAATCATCCTTCAAATTACTTTGTAATAAATTAGAGATCACTTCAGAATCTTGTTTATTTATGCACTTCACCAAAACTTTAACATTTTTTAGGGTTTTGTACTAAAATATAAAACCCTATTGCAATCACGACCTGTGTCCGTCTGTCCATCCGTCCGTCCGTCCGTCTGTATGTCACAGCACTTTTTCTCCGAAACTATAGAGGCTACAGGCATGAAACTTTGTGGAAAGGTCAGAAGTGGTGACTTCTTGAAAGTTCATGGGTGGAAAAATTTTTCAAAGAGGTTTAAGGGGGTCTCCCCATATAGGGAGGTGACCCCTCAAAAAAAAATTTTCATCATTGGTAGTCGAATAGGGTGTCATTTAAAAGGTCTTAATGAGATCTTTTCAAAGCAAGTCTTAAAATTGACGTGTGAGTACCAAGGAGGGCAAGGGAAGGGGAAATGTACGAACTTTACGCGTACCCCCCTCGCGATTTGACACCTTCCATCCGAAAAATCTGAAAAAAATCATGAATGTAGGCCTTAATGAGGACAACAATAACAAATACATGCGAAGTCAAAATTCACTCAACTTTGTTAGTAATAGTATGATTTATCGATTTTATATTTTCTTGAATAAAATCTTAACGGTACCTTTAAATTCAATAGAATTTAGCAAAAGGATGACTATTTATAAGATTGATCTTTTCTCAAAGTTTCATAAAGGTCTAATGGTATTTACCGAAGTTATAGCGATTTGAATTTTCCTGTATTATTATGGGACAATGTGCCCTGTATTATTATGGAAATATTTGGCTATGGAGCCATTTGTGCTTTTTACCGACTTAGACACTACAGCTTTGCTAGGATTTGCATGAAAATTTCAGGAATGATAGGTATCATGAAGATGAGTACATACAATTGAAACAAGTCGAAGAGGCAGGAGAGAGCTCCTAGCAAAATGGCTTTGTCACCATTCTAGGATTCGAAAAAATAGGCCATGAATCGATGATTACAGTACAGAGGAGTGGCCCCTGAAAAAAATTTCATGAAAGGTAGCCGATATGAGTATCAAATGAAAGTTCTCTATGAGAGCTTTTCAAAACAGTTCTTAAACTGACCGTCTTTACTTCAGTGGGGGCACAGGGGGGGGGGGGGGGATACATGAAAAATGTGTTTCCTCCCTCGCGAATGGACACCCGTGATCTAAAAAATCTGAAAAAATTATCAAGCGAGATATTTATTGGTATAACTTTAACAAATACCTCAGAAGTCAAAATTCTTTCAACTTTGTTAATAATAGTATGATCCTCGAACATGACGTGTTTCTTGATTTTATTCGTTGCTGGGTATTGCATTTTGTAAGTTGAGTACAAAACTCTTCTGACATGAGCATAGGTCTGTCTACCCAACTTGTTATTTTTTAATATTCAACACTCTGGCCTTCTTATTTTAACAAATTGCATTTTGAACTAATTGCATGACATTTCCATTAAAATTTTCATTAGGTTTAACAACAAGCTGAACTGTTTCTTGTGGTTTTTTTATTGCAGCAGAAACAACGGTAGAGTAGTTCATTGGTGGACAAGTTTGTTCACTTTTTTGTTCGATCAACCTTAAGTGACTATTATGATCTCTCAGTTTTTTATGATGCTGTCTGAGTTCGGTATTGATATCTTTTAGGTAACAATTTTCCTGACAAATCAAAGCACAATTGACACATTCATCGACATCACAAAGAAGAATTTAGAAAAGGAACTTTTGGGAAAATGCCTCAATTTTATGTTACTTATATGGATCTTGTTCATTATTATCAGTTACTGAGTCAAAGCATAAGGACTGAAAACTTTTCTTTGTACATACAAATATATTTTGTCGAAAATGGCAAGTAGATTATTTGTGACAAATCAACCTAATTATTCACGCTGGTTGATAAAATATCATGATCATTTGTTAAAAGTTGGGCTCACACATCCATCTATTGAGAAATTTATGAAAGATGGATACCTCGGAATCAAACGTAATGATAAATAAATTTGAAATTGACGGTGTCCCAATCATATATCACATATATAGATGGGCCACCGATAAGAAGATACTACAGTGACCAAAAACTAAGGTGACTTTTGAATTTAAACTGCGCGTCGACGGATTTGGAGAATCAGAGAACATCAGGAGAACAATTAAAAGAAAATTTTATGACTGAATGTTCACTGAGAGGAAAAAGATTTGAAGAAAGAATTGCAAAAGTGAAAATTAAGAATTTTGCCTCTAAAAGAAAAGAAAAAAATCAAAATCAAGGATAAGGTTCATGAAATCCGTGTGCAACGCGATTTCCTTGGTCACCTGTTAGCTCTGTCAATACAATATAACATCGATTTGGAAAAAAACGTTATCGTATCCTATTACAATTGTTCCAATGAAATTGTGTATTGAAGATGGTACAAAACATAAAACTCCAAAATCAGCATTGGTTGAAATTATGAAGGCAAGTGTCAGCAGTGACGAAGTATCAAGACGAAGTACCAAGATGTTGTCATTTTCGATGGATTCTTCTTACTGCATACATTCAAAAACAACCCAAAAACATTTGGTGGTATTTCCAAAAAAAATATGTCGCTACTAACTGCTACACATGCCTCACAAGTAGATATCATTTTCGAGCAATATTTTTCGCCGTCTATTAAAGATTATGAACGAGCAAAACGACAAGAAGTACGGGACATAAATTATTTCATTACCGGACCAGAACAAGTTAGACCAGTTGACCTTATGAAAGAACTTCGTAACATACAGTTCAAAGAAGCTTTTGTGGGTTTTTTAATTACACACTGGAGCACAGATGAAATGACAGAGTTCATCGGGAATACCATAGTGAATTTAAATAACAAACAATGCCATACTTAAAGTGTCTACAATAGCTCCGTGATCTCCAATATACATAAATGATAATTTATCGTGCCAACATCCTGAAGAGGCTGATTCGAAAATAACATACCATACATGCCAAATGGATGAAGATGTATCCGACGTGTTAATAAAAACATGTGAAACAGACATTTTAATATTAATGCTCGAAAACATGGACCATCTTCACAACAATAATTTAAAAATCCATACGGAATATGGAACTAATAATTTAAAAAAATGAATAAATACTTCTGAACTGTGTAAAAAATCTATTTTCATAAGAGGAAAACATTATCGAAGAGTCAGATGATGATGAAAACAGTAGTAGTGAAGTGTCGGATAATGATGAAGAAAATTAATGTAAAGAATAATGTAGATTACATGAACACTAATAAAATATATTGTATTTATCATTTTTATTTTTATTTCATGTCACTCGCACTGTATGCGTTCACGTGAAACCTCTTACACGCACGCCGTTAGCAGCTTTCCCTTCGCCTGTCAAGGTCTTATGCTATTCAAAACCGCCTGTCATTGTACATATTTATTGGAAAACGTTTACTCAAAAACATATCCAAATTTCAACTATACAGGAGAAAGTTTATTTTTTACCTCATCAACTGTGCTCCTTTCAATTCACCTGCCACATACTTTTGCTTCTTGTAATCGCCTGTCAATTTTGTTTTAAAGATTTACGATAAATAAACTACATCCTATTAAATTTTTAAGCTTACAGAAACAAGTTTTTATTCTCTATTTATTTTACAATATAAAAAATAAAGGGGTTGATGACGTGCAGGACTGACGCCTGCCAGGTCATGGCCTTTGCTCTTAGCATGCTATAAATCATAAGTGTACAAATTTCTAACCTTGCAGGAAGACCGTTATTCGGAGGATTAACTAGCTCTTGGACTATATATGTATTTTGACAAATATAACTTAGAGTTGAGAAATATTTGCTTTTCTAAGGCAAGAGAATTTGAGAAATACTTTTGTTTTGATACTGACAACCGCTGAATAACTAAAAACTTACGCCTCAATGTATAGTTTTAAAACAGTTACTTTTATGATTATGAATTATTATTTTGAACAAGTTGTAATATATTTTATTGTATTTACTCATAATTAACATTTTGCAATCACACCAAAGTCTCAAACCCTGCCATTGGAAATTCAAAAGCCGACGCACTAGCATCTTGCGTTCCCTCTATTAAAAACTGAATCAAATATAACTCTCATGCACAATCTATGCATGTAGACGCGGTAAATATATGAATCAGTTCAGTATGAAAATTATGTCTGCTGCAGATATATTTTATCAGCAGTAAGGACTTTATACTTCAAGCAAAGCTCATATCTGTAAAGTATTTATATCTTTATCCGGGAGAAATAATTTAGACATGAAAGAGACTTTTCAGCGATAATGTTTGTAAATATGAATTTCATATTTAGCTCCGCGTATCTCGAATCGATTGGTTGTCTATCGCAGCTACAGCGACAAAAAATTTAATTTGAAAAGTTTAATCGTTACTAAAATTAAAAGAAAAATTGTGTTAAAGTGAAGTGTAAGTGAGTCTAAAGGCTCTGATCTTTTATTAATATTGAGAAAGAAAAAACTTTGATAGTTATAGAAGAATGAACATTAAACTCAACAGTTTCGAAACTTTTCGCAAAGTGATCCACAAAATGTGTGCACCGGTAAAGTGTTTTGAGTGCAACGATCTCATTGTTTAAAAGAGTGATTCTATTGAATGTATGGGCTGCAAGAAACTCTTAAATTTTTAATGTGCTAGTTTCTCTGAAGCGAGCTTTAGAAAACTTGCTAAAGAAAAAAAGCGAACTTGGATCTGCAAAACATTGCTAGAATCCAACTGTTCCTGCTATGAAATCTTCAATCAAAATAAACGACGACTTGAGTGACAATTTACAAGCCATCAGGAAGGAATTACAAAAGCAAAATATTGAGTTTCTCGAATTGCGTAGATTTCTAAATCGCTGGACTATTGTTGTAGCAAGATCGACGACTTCAACACACAAATTTTAAAATATTGTGAAAAAATTGATAGCCTGAGCTCAACGTGCAACAATTTATCCTCTGAAAACTCAACCCTAATGCGCAAGTGAAAAGTTTGTCCGTACAAGTAAATCAGCTACAACAAGCTAAACTGGCTACGGAAAAAGAAATATGTGGGATTTCAATAACGCCAAATGAAGACGCGTTCGCTGTTGCTGCGAAAATAGGAAATCTGCTGGGAATGGATGGAGAACAAAACCAGCCGAAATTCGCAAAGCGCAAAATTATCAACCGACAACAAATCAACGCATCTCCATCAATGGTTGTTCATTTCGCTACGGAAGAAGCGAGGGATCTGTGGCTAGTCACAGCTAAAGCAAAGCAAGACCAACTCATCTGTGGAAATTTCCACGATAAATTTCCAACTAGCAAATTCTTTACTTAGTGAAAAAATTTGCGAAAGAAAATAATTTTAGGTACGTATCTATGGTTTAAGAATAATAATATTTATATTAGAAGATCTGAAAATGATCACGTTCATAGAATCAATTTAGAGAATGAATTAAACGTAAATTTGCTTAAATGAATGTAATTAACGTAAATAACAAATATTTGAAATGTTGGAATCATATATTCCCACAGAACTAATCGATTTTCACGATCAATTAACTTTTGAAGCCGACACAATCTTTTCATGCAATAAGATATTTAATAAGTATTCATTTAATAGTAGCTTGAAAATCCTACACCTTAACATAAGAAGCGTAAGAAAAAACTTTGATGAATTGGTGATATTATTGAATGAGTTAGATATTTCTTTTACAGTAATTGTGTTAAGTGAAACGCATCACAGTAGTTACATTGATGACTTCAGTGTTATAGCCCCGAGTTTTCAGTTACCTGAATTCAATATGTTTTCTACAATTTTATGCCGTAACAAAAATGACGGTGTCATAGTCTTTGTCAAAAATACTTACTTTGCTCAAAGCGAAGAAATTACGTGCATGGAATTAACGGGGTTAAAAATTAATATCCATTTGCCAAATCAAAGGTCACCCACAATATACGCGATTTATAAATCACCTACGATTAATGACTCAGAATTTATTTTGAAGCTTCATTCCATTATAGGAACGAATAGCAACAGACGTAGTGATTACGATATAATGGTTGGTGATATTAATATAGATATTATGGACCACAATAGAATCACAAACTAATATTTAGCAGCTATAGGTAGTTTAGGTTTTTTATCTCTTATAAACAAATACACTCGTGTTAATGATAATCAAAAATCGTGCCTTGATCATGTTCTTATTGGACAAAAAATAGCTAAAATTTTTGAGAAGTGTATCAAAAAACGACTGACAAAGTATTTGTCTGAAAATGATATTATACCAAGCCATCAATATGGTTTCAGGGAAGGCATGAGTACAGAAGACGCTGTCTTATTAGTAACGGACTTTTTGTACTCAGAAATCGATGCCAATAACAAACCTTTGGCAATTTTTATGGATCTTTCAAAGGCTTTTGATACAATTTCACATCAAATTTTGATATCAAAACTAGAAAAAATTGGTATAAAAGCCAATCCCTTAAAACTCCTTAAATCATATTTGTCTTTGAGACAACAACGAGTCAGAGTGTTAAGTACGCTAAGCGATTGGTGCACGAAAGACAAAGTAGGTCTACCACAAGGGACAGTGCTATCGCCGTTACTATACAATATTTACGTAAACGATCTTTGCAATATAAAATTGAGCAGCAAATGCAAGGTTGTGGCTTTTGCTGATGACACTGCCCTATTAGTTTCATCAACAACTTAGAACGAAACTAAGTATATAGCAGAAATTGCAATGACTCGGATCCATAACTGGTTGCAAAGACATAGGCTTCGCCTTAACTCCCGCAAAACGCAGGTGTTAACCTTCTCATTGACATCTCCGGGTCAGCCATCATACCGGACTCTTAAACTGCACGAACTAAACTGCCATAACACTAATAAAGGGAATACAGTGTGTAAGTGCCAAGACTTAGTTATTGTTGAGAAAACAAAGTACCTAGGAGTCATAATTGATCGTAACCTCAAATGGAATTCCCATTCTGAATACATTAATGGAAAACTCAGAAGGTGCATATTTCTCTTTATTTCATTACGAGATGTGTTGACAATACCGCAACTGAAAATAATCTACTATGCTCTAGTTCAATCTCTAATCCAATACTGTATGTCGGTATGGGGAGTTACATTTAAGACCCATATAGAAAATTTAGAAGTTACACAAAAGACTATACTCAAGACAATGTTCAAGTTACCTAGAATATTTCCATCATCAGAATTATATGACTTAACAGGAGTACTTGACATAAGAAAACTACGAGTATATATCAAATCTGCAGCTATTTACACATTTAAAGCGCAAACCCGTCAGGTTTCAAGCAATGTTTATAATACTAGATATAATTATTATAGAATCAATGTACCTAATTGTAATAAAACTCAATCACAAAGATATATTCAATATATTGGCCCAAGAACCTTCAACTTGTTGCCAGAATTCATCAGATGTGCTAATACATCAGAAATCTTTAAACTTTACATCAAAAAATGGCTTCTTAGTATGTCTGGTGAAGAATTTTCAAGAACATTTAATAATATCAATTGAAAATTTTAATTTTCAAATAGTGTTATTACTACTAAATAGTAAGTCATAGCAAAAATTAGTCTTAAGTTTTTATGAATTGTCATGTTTCATTGCTAAATAAAGTTAAAGTTTAAATATCAAATAAGGCTCTTTACTTATCGTAGATATATTATGTATAATGCATGAGAACTATGTATTCGTACGATATGTAGAACAGAATTAATTTTGTTGTGGTTATATTATATCTCCTGCAAGAAATTATTCCTGCCAAACATATAATTATGTTTACTGTCGATAAGATTGGTGAAAAAATTTTTCACTAAATATTTGTTGTAAAGATAGACACTTTGCGCATCCATTTAAAAATTCAGATGTTTTAAACAAATTTAGACATTATCGTTTAAAAATTTCTTGCACCAAAAATTCTTGATACCAACGTGTCAGAAATAGTATTACAATGAAATACAATAAAAATCGAAAATTGATTCATCAATTCGTCAGTCAAAATACATCTCTATTTCAAAGGAGCACCATCGTTAGTCCTAGGATTTAAATAGCAACTCATAGACTGTTTAATGGCCGAAAAAGCTTACATATTCCTGTCCATATCATGCACAAGTCAATTTTATAGCTAATAATACTAAAGAGACCCCCGAAAGAAATAATCGTAAAAAGTTTATTATTGCCATCACTATCTGACATCAGTATTCTAATAACCATCCCCAGTGGACTTATTTTATGAGTAATACTGATAAACAAAAGGGGATGTAACGAAGACCTAGCATGAAATGTCCATTCTCCACTCAAACTATCATCTCATATTTCAACTTCCGACAACTAACTCTTTTCGACTTTGATTTCATTAGCATTGCCTGACTGAAATTAATTAATATCAAAACTTTTCATAGCTCACCAATAGCAGCTTTGCCTGAGGGATAAGAAAACTTATCAGACTCAATAATATGAGTATTCACCAACACTTCACGTTTCACTCTTTGGACAATGCTTGAAAAGTGTAACTTTAAGAATGTGCCCACAAACACTTCCTGACTCCTTTCTGTTGAACTTTTGCAAACAATGATGATGTTTAAGTTGACACAAGGACTTCGTACACTTTAATCTATGATGGATATCGCACTCCTAGAAACTTAACCGGACAGACGCAAACTTTCACTTAAATCACGAAAATTACTCACAAACTTAGGCAATTTTCATTCACCACATCTCAAACTTTTTTATGAATACAGAGTGAGAATGCTAAACCTCCCTCACCCCTAATGGCTCAACACGCACTCGAGGAACGCTGTAGCTAGAATTATTTGCGAAATTCAGAGTAGTCGTTAATAACCGTTAGGGCAATAATACTTTAAGGAAATTCAATAAGCCCCGAGCTATCATCCTTTTTGCACTTTGCCGTCACCTTTCGGGGAGACATGCCGAACTTGAACTGAATCTTTGGCAATCCAGACCGAGAGCATTTGTACAAAGTTGAAACTTCACAAGCAACTGGTATTTAGCTTGAATCCTGCGCGAGCATTCACTAGGACAGTACCCACGTGGTATTCGCCATAAAAGTGCATAAAACGCTCCAAGGAGTGAATCGGTTCGAAAGCTCAGAAGCTTTCTATATCCCTGTGACCTATAAAAATTTGTTTCCTCAGAATTTCATTGACATTACTCGTATTTGTGTTAACAGTTTGATAAAGACATCATCAAGGACAGCTGTGTTCGTTGTATAACGCGGCTGGTAGCATGTGGTGAGTTGAAAAATTTCAGGAAGGGGGGGGGGGGGTGATTGCTTTCAGCGCAAACAACCGAGTAGTGTTAATTGCTCATTTTCATGGCAATGAATTAGATGAAGCATGTGTTAACGGGAGATTATGTTAACTTCCTTCGTTTGGGCAAATACCAATGATGCTTTTATATCTACGTACCTCACACATCCATCATTCATCAGTTCAAAATTTGGGCACTGATGAAGGAATTTCTAACGAAATAAGACGAGATTTATCATGGGAATGAAAATATTAAGAAGATACAATTGTTTGTGGTATATAAATAACATAAACATATGTGAACAAGAAGAAGCAACTTATGTGGCTAAATTAATATGATTCCGCCTTGAACATAGGCATCGAGAAATTATTCAAGAAACTATGTCTAAAACTCATTACATACAGACGTTTTTTTAGGGTTTTGTACTGAAATACAAAACCCTATTGCAATCACGACCTGTGTCGTTGCCATCTTACTCAGGCCCATAAGGGAATCAATTAACGTACCTGACGTCACTTCCCGTACCGGAAAGAGCTGATCAGTTGCTCTAAATTTCGATAAACAGCTACTTTTGAGATTGTCAAATATGACATTTCTCAGATGAAATTTACCGAAATGATACAAACGGGATCGAAATACATATATTTGCGCGCTAATGTCTGCGACGTCTCATATTTAAAATAAATCGTTGACATAGTACTGATAAAATTTCAAATTACAGTCATATGTACTGTCAAAAATCTTTAAAAAATTTGTTTGATGTTAACAGCATTAGATGGCGCTGATTAGGTTGCTCGAAGTGGTTAGTTCGCGACGTGACGCGGTGTTTCAGTTTTCGGGCCTGAGTAAGAAGGCAACGCTTGTGTCCGTCCTTCCGTTTGTATGTCACAGCAGTTTTTCTCCTACACTTTAGAAGCTACAGGCATGAAACTTTGTGAAAAGGTCAGAAGTGGTAACTTCTTGAAAGTTTTGGGGTGGGCAATTTTATAAGGGGTTTAAGGGGGTCTCTCCATATAGGGAGGTGACCCTATGAAATTTTTTTTCACCATTTGTAGTCGAGTAAGGCATCATTGGAAAGGTCTTAATGAGATCTTTTGAAATCAAGTCTTAAAATTGCCTTGTCAGTACCTTGGGGGGAAGGGGAAATATACGAACTTTTCACATATCTCCCTCCTCGCGATTGGACACCTATTATTCGAAAAATCTGAAAAAAAATGAAAAAATCTCAAAAAAATGTTTATGAGTACAACAACAACAAATACGCGAGAAGTTGAAATTCATTCAACTTTGTTAGTAATAGTATGATTTATAACATCTGAACGGTATCTTTAAATTTAATAAAATTCAGTGAACAGATGACTACTTATAAGATTGACCTGGAATTAAAGAAGTTATAGCGGTTTGAATTTTCCTGCACTTATTACTATGGAACAATATGCGCTGTACAAGGTGCTTTCTAGGATAAATGAGACTTTTGTTATGAAAAAATTTTTAGTAGCGCCATCTGTGAATGAGATAGTATATCTTTTCCTGACTTCCGGTGAAAGTTTGGTGACTTTTGGTTAAGTGGAAGCGAAGTTATTGCGTCTAAAGTGACAGTGTGTTTGTATCATCGGTAAAAAAAAAATGAGTTTCGAACAAGGAGCTAATATCAAATTTTATTTTAAAATCGGTAAAACGTTTACCGCAATATTGGGATTGATTAAAAGAGCTTATGGCGATGATTGACGTTTCAGAGATGGTCTTGAGGACGTAAATGACGATGAACATACAAGCTGCCCAAAACCAGTGATCATCGAAAACTCCTTCGAAATTGTGCGTGAATTTATCAAAAATGAGCCGAAATCATCGTTGAAATTCATGGAATCGGAGTCGAATGTCTCCAAAACATTGATTTATTGGATTTTAATCGATCAAAGGTCTGTGCACGTTTTGTTCCGCACAAATTAACTGATGACCAAAAATTGCTCACAATTCAACATCATTAAATTGGCGAGAAAAGACGAGAACTTCCTTTACAACATGTCACTGGTGATGAAACGTGGTGATCCGTTATGAACTTGAAACTAAGCATCAAAGTGCCGAATAGAAGGCCCCAGATGAGCCACCACCCAAAAAATCGCGTAGAGAGAAGTCAAAAATCAAGTCGGTTCTCATTTGTTTTTCCGATTCCAAGGGAATTGTCCACAAAATGTTCGTGCTAGCGGGCCAAACCGTCAATGCAATTTTCCATCTTGAAGTTTTGAAGCGATTGTTGCATCGCATTTGTCGAACTTGGCCTGAATACCGTGAAGGAAGAAGTTGGCGCTTATTGCAAGATAATGCACCATCTCATCGATTCACTCTTGTAGCTGATTTTTTGACTAGAAATAGCATTTTAACTTCAATCACTCACCGTATTCACTTGATATGGCTCTCTGTGACTTCTACCTATTCGGCCATGTAAGCAAAACGCTTTGCGTCCGTACGAAGCATCCAAAAGGCTTGTGCCGACATCCTGAAGGACATTCCGGTCGATGACCTGAAACACTCTTTCGAAAATCCTTTGGATCACACAAAATAGTGTATCGTGGCCGGAGGAGACTATTTTGAATAAATGAACTCGAATTTATCGGAACGAAGCTCCTGGTGTTTCTATTTTAGCTCAGTCTCGTTTATTTTGGAACGCACCTTGTACAGAGTTTTTCAATAAGAGGTTTTATTTATTTATTTATTAAAAGAAAAATGCCAATTATCGGATGTTTAATTCATTCTAAAGAAAAAGATATGCAATTATTAGCGAAAAATAACATCAGGCAAATGACCACCACGGCTACGCTTACAGGACCATATCCTTTTCATGAAATTTTCCATAACCAAATCGCAAAGTAGCTGCCCTTTGTCCTCAATGGCCTCACGAATTCCATCTTTGAGGTCTTGAATCGACGCTGGGCTGTTGGCGTAGATCTTCTCTTTCAAGTCATCCCAAAGGAAGAAGTCGCAATATGTTAAATCACAAGATCTCGATGGCCAATTGTGATCACCTGTTCGAGAAATAACACGGTCCGGATACTTTTCCCGTAAAAGATTAATGGTTTCGTTACTTGTGTGGCGCGTAGCACCATCTTTTTGGAATTAAACGTTGTGCAGATCAATATCATTCAATTCCATTCACCGTAACTGTTGTTCCAGCCTCATTTTCGAAATAGTAAGGTCCAATGACTCCGACGGACCATATACGGCGCCAAACAGTCACACGTTGAGGATAGAGAGGCTTTTCAACAATAACTCTTGGGTTTTCTGAGCCCCAGATGTGACAATTTCGCTTGCTGACGAAGCCCCGAGGTGGAAATGGGCCTCATCACTCAAGATAATTTTTCGATGGTGTTCCGGATCATTTTCATGCATTTTAAGGACCCAATCAGCAAAGACACGACATTGTTGATGATCAACCGGCTTGAGTTCTTATGTAAACTGAACTTTATAAGAATTAAGGCCCAAATCTTTATGCAAAATACTGTGTGATGACGTTTGTGGAATGCCTAATTCCAAAAAAACGACGAGGAATGGACAAAATAGGGGTTTCTTCAACACTTTCGGCTACAGCAGCAATATCTTGAGTGACGTGCACGGGTTTTATTCTTCACATCACTAAGTTGTCTCAACAGCTCCACCAATTTCTGTATTGCGATCCCTTATCGAACCCAAAAATGTTCGAGTTTTACGAACCGTCTCTGCCAAATTTTCACCATTTTTATAGTGAATTTTAATAATTTAAATGTACTGTTGAAGCGTGTATCGTTCGATTTTTATTAATAACATAGGTTTTACTTGTCAAATGTCAAAAAATGACAGCTTCAAAGGTGACATCTACTGAAATAGTGGACTTTTCAAAATAACACCTCTTATTGGAAAACCCTTTATATGTTATATATATATATATATATATATATATATATATATATATATATATATATATATATATATATATATATATATACTCGTATATATCAGTGGCGGAGCGTTAATTTATGTGGGAGGTAACCCGGAGCAAAAAATGCTTACCTTGGACAAGTCTTCGCATGTAGTTTCCTTACCTCTACACTCTATTGGTGCGGCTGGCTCTATTTTGTATTGGTAGATATGGCTTTAACCCATTTTTACTATACGTGTAAGCCCTGATATATTTAAACAGTGTCTTGCAGATATAATAAAAGTGGCTTTGAAAAAAGCCGTCTGCGGTGAACTATGAGAGACAATGTGAATGAATAAGAAATCTACACTATACTAACGAAATTACTAACTAGGTACATTACTACTTATACTCTAAAGCTAAGCTATGCGTCTATTCTTTTTAACAAAATGCGCAAGGACATTATCATAAAACCTAGGTTGATTCTTAATTTTTAGCAATAAATGTTTTTCTATGGAAATAATGGCCAAATCAGATAATCGTTCCTGTTTTTGGGAATTACGTATATATGTATGAATCCCTTTCAAAGCCGAAAACGATCTCTCCGCAGATACAACTGTAACAGGAATTGTCAAAAATATGCTACACAACGTTGCAATTTGAGGAAATGTTTCACCTAGTAATGATTTTTTCAAATGAAGGCAAAGCTCGTAAGCATCTAATTTATTTAAAGATGGCGTTGTTTATAAAACATTCAGCTCATTTTTCAAAGCAGCGAATTCAAATATTTGCGGAAATTTCAACATTAATGAAGATATTATTTCATCTGGAAATGGTTTACTATAAAAACTATACTTAGATTTATTAAGCGAATTGAGAAAATCCATTTGAGAAAACGATTGGTATCTTTGTTGTACTTGCGTATTTACATTGTCTATTATTTCAATGAAAAGACGCTATACAATGCTTTGGGGTCTAATTCTGCATTTACTCGTCTACGTTGTCGCGGTGGTTCACAAAATTCCTGGACACCGTCACAAATAATATCAAAATTGTTTAAAAGATCATTTGATTGCCAATTTTCGAATGAATCTAATTCGCGGTGTGCTATATCGATATAAACCTGTTTTGACTGCATTAAGTTAAAAAGAACGTCGGTTTTTTGAAAAATGTCTGATAATACATGCAAAAAGAAACAAAACTTCATATTTTTTAATTTACTTAGGAAACATTCTGCCATAGAAAGAGATTCAGAGTCCCAAGATTGCGGGTTATCTAATATTGAATTAAAAGTGTTTATAATATCTAATCTACAGTTAAAAATTACATTAATGACGTGACGTGACGTGAGTGATAGTGCCAACGGGTTTCAGATACTCACAATGCTATTTACGTGTCCAAAAAATGTTTTAAGTTCCGGAATATTTTGAAGTGATCGACTAAGTACTAAATTTAATATATGCGCGTAACACGGAACGAACATGACTCGCGACCTGCCGCTTGCACTCCACCGTACTCACCCGACATAACTGCCGCACCATCGTAAGACTGACCAATTAACTTATTCCTACAATGATATTGGTCTAGTATTCCTAGCAACTGATTTGATAAAACTTCGGCTGTGCGACTGCCGCTAACATCGTAAAAGCCTAGAAATCGTTCTTCAATACCAGAGTCAGTTAAATACCGAAATATTACAGTCAGTTGCTCCCTATGACTGACATCGGGAGTTTCGTCAATCATTACTGATACAAAATCAGCTTGATTGATTTCAAATCTTATCTGTTCACGTAAAACGGATGAAATGCTATGTATTAAATCATTTTGAATATCTTTCGAAAGACCAGTAAACGCGGGGTTTTGTATTGAAGAACATTGTTCCAAATGCGAGTATATTACTGTATCATACTTGCTTAAATATAATAAAGTTTCTATATAGTTTCCGCGATTATCGGAATTCGGACTTTCATCGTGACCGCGAAAAGCTAATTCTTGTTTACCTAGCAAAATGGTAGTATCTATAAAGCGTTTCAATAAATTTCTATTCCGATCTACTTTTCTATTATGAGCTTCATGTGTATTGTCGAAAAACGTTTCAGTTCTACTAGCTCCGAACTCATGTAAAACTAAACAACTACGTATATGTTTCTCAGTTTGAACATGTTTTTTTGACGAATTGGAAAGATTATTAATGTCTGTAAATCCCGAGTGACTCCACACGCTACTAGAATATGAAAATAATAAGCAAGGAAAACAAAACATTTTATTTAATTTACAACTGCCCGTGAGCCACTGATATTTATCGTACAGAGAAATATGAAAATGTTTGACAAAACCATCGCGTCGTTTATAATCTATAGTCATGTCTAGGCGAGCACGGCCTATCTGAATAAAATCTTTTTTATTTTCAAAACTTAACTTTGAAAAAGATGTGCCCTCAGACAACAATTAATCCGTTAAGCAGCATTCTAAGGCAATCAACGCCATAATTCTATCTTTGACTTTTCTACTAATTTACTAAACTAAATTTCTAATTTCAAGATTACACTGCTTACCCCAAATAAAAACCTTAAGTCCTCGTAAGGCCTAATCCACTTCACAAACAGAACTCACTATTGTCCATAAACAAAACAATTCTAATTCTACACTACAGAAACTATTACAGGCACTAGCTGATTGTCAATAATTATATGTACGCAGAAATACAATAATATAAGTATAATACAATGAACAAATGAAGTGTTAATTAAAACTGTCAATCAAAATATTCAAAACGATCTTTTGTCTTCACAGTTTAACGAAATTATGAGCTCGATCGCGCATTTTTGTTTTCCCTTCATTTTCGTAGCTCGCGCCTGAGGAAGTTATGGGATACATACAGTATCGTTCAGTCGACATGTGGTGGAAATTGATTGAGATGTGATATGATGTATGAGACGATTCGGAAAAGGTGCCATCGGCTTATTTTTCGGCAATTTATTTTAATGTCACAATTAAAAAACTAAGACAACATAAAAATTAAGGCGTTTTGTAATTTTTATTGTTGTAATGTATAGTTTTTATTATATTCAGTACAATTTAGTGAAGGTATATGACTAATTATAATTGTTTATTGTCAATGGAAGAGGCCATTGGCTGTGCCATTTTCCAAAGGGAAGCCGGTAGGAATCGAGTTGTATGCAATCTTCGCCACTGATATATATATATATATTTATATATATATATATATATATATATATATATATATATATATATATATATATATATATATATGTATGTATATATGTATATATATATAGTTATATATATATATATATATATATATATATATATATATATATATATATATATATATATACATATATATATATATATATATATATATATATATATATATATATATATATATATATATGCAAATCTATATATATTGGATAGTCAAAAAAGTATTCAGCCTTTTTTGTCACTAGATGGTGTTCGTTGTCATACTACTGTGTCCAAAAAATAATTTAAACTGCGTGCGTCGAAGGATTTGGAGAATTACTTTTTTTTTTGATTGGTAGTACTACCAGTGACGTCTATGTCTAATTTGCATGTCAAAATAATGATTAGTGTTTGAGATATACGTAGTTTTGTGAGCTGCTAAAAGTGAGTTTTTCGTTTTTTGCGATGTCGAAATTTGTTGAATTCGCATTCAATTTTGTTTGCGGAATCAATTTTCTGCTGCGGATACATTGAGGATGGTGCAGAAAGCCTTTGGTGATGAGGCTTTGTCTAAAAAAAATGTTTACAAGTACTATAGTGAGTTCCAAGCCGACCGTGAACGTGTCGAAGGCGAAGAGCGTCCTTGGCGACCATCAACCTCTTCTTTTCTTCGATTATCGTGGTGTTTTGCATTATGAATTTCTTCCGCTGGGCCAAACAGTCAACAAAAAATATTATTTGAACGTTATGCGTAGTTTACGTAACGCTATCTACCTAAAAAGGCTGGAATTGTGGAAACGCAATTCTTGGTTTTTACACCACGATAATGTACCATCCCATACTGCACTCGTAATTCGTGATCGTTTCGCCAAAAACTCAACCCATATTCCTCCGCAACCACCGTACTCACCTAATCTGGCACCGTGCGACTTCTGGCTGTTCAGTAAGCCCAAAAGACCGCTCCGGGGACACCGTTTTGATACGATAGAAGAGTTCAAGCCGCAGTGAAGATGGAACTGAAGGCCATCCCGGAAACGACGCGCATCTCTAACACTAATGAATATTTTGACATGTAAATTTAATATAGATGTCACTGACAGTACTATCAACCTTAAACAAGTTGCTAGTGCTCAGCTCCTCCGCGGAGGGCACTTCTAAGGTACTGCAGCCTTTGTACCTTGGTTAACTGTGCATTATTGTGCACCGAAATGCGAACGAGTCTGCATAGTTGCCGCTAAAAGCTGGTTTTCTCACTCTTTCGAGCTTAATGGCGTCACCTTTCATGTCGTCTAACTTGATGGCCTTAGATGGCACTGAAACTGAACCTTCAACGGAGTATCCATTTATTTTCGATTGGAATAGAGTGAGATAATCCAGCACTAAATTTTCTAAAGTTTCATACTCTGTGTTGTATTTCTGAAGCTCATCCAATCAATTCAAACTCCACGGGTTTTGTGACGCATCATCAACCGCCTATGCAGCAGTGATATACATCCGAGTCACTACCCCTTCAGCAACAAAGGTTACCCTTCTCGCAGCCAAATCAAAGGTGGCTCCAGTCAAGGTCCAGTCAATTCCAAGACTAGAACTTAATGGAGCAACGTTGCTAGTGAGCCTAATGAAAGAAGTTGTGAGTGCTTATAATTGGATCAACGTCTCTCAATCTTATTGGACGGACTCAACCGTCGTACTTTCCTGGATTCAAAGCCCTGCTGCCAAATGGAAGGTTTATGTTGCTAATCGGGTTAGTATTATCCAAGAGCATAGCTCCATTGAGCGCTGGAATCACGTTAGCTCTGACGACAATCCAGCTGGCATCGCATCAAGGGGGATGTTCTCAAAGGCGCTTGTTAATTCCGCTCTATGGTGGGCGGGACCAACATGGCTAAGTGCACCCATCATCCGAATGCCAGTAAAAATTCAGACAATACACCATGAAGACGAAGAAGGAAGGATTACATCCCTAACAACTACCTTAGAAGAAGAACCTGCAATATTAACAAGATTTTTATCCTTCCACAAACTCAACAGAGTCGTAGCAATGTGTCAACGTTTTGCGTTTAATACCAAACACCCCAATATGAAACGCACAGGAATCTTATCAGAAACCGAACTCAAAGAAGCCACAAACACATGCATAAGAGTGTCTCAAGCGCACGCATTCAAAGAAGAAATTCATCAGCTCACTAAAGCTGATGGTGTCCACAGAAGCAGTCGGATTTTGGACTTAACTCCATGGATCGATAATGCAGGTATCCTTAGGGTGGGCGGACGCATCCACTTTGCACGCACGGCCGATACAACTAAACACCCGGCTATAATTTCAAAGGGTCACTTCGCAAAGCTACTGATTCGACAAGCCCACCAACAAACTTTACACGGTGGTTGCCACTTGACTCTGAATACATTACGTCTGAAGTACTGGGTAATCTCAGCACAAACTCAGGTGAAGAAGGCACTGCGAGAATGCATAACATGTTTCAAAATGACAGCCAGGCCAAGGACACAACTTATGGGAACCCTGCCAGCCTCGAGAGTGCAATTAGAAAAGCCCTTCCTACAAACGGGAATTGATCACGCGGGACCAATTACTATAACATGGAATGGAGGAAGGGGTGCCAAGACTACAAAGGCGTACATTGCGATATTTGTATGTATGGCAACGAAGGCGTTTCATCTGGAACTGGTGTCCGATCTCTCCACAAACGCATGCATTGCAGCCATCAAAAGATTCGTGGCAAGACGAGGAATTTGCCGAACAATATTCAGCGACTGCGGCTCCAATTTTCTGGGAGCCAACAAACAACTCCAAGCCATTTACAAAACGTCCCTTCAAGCGTGCTCTTCTGAAGTTGCTAATCATGGTATAGAATGGAAGTTCATCCCTCCCAGCAGCCCACATTTTGGTGGACTCTGGGAAGCCGGCGTGAAGTTAATGAAAAGTCACTTCTATAAAACAATCGGAACTCAAATCTTAAATATAGAAGAAATGAACACACTGCTACCTCAGATTGAAGCATGCATGAACTCACGTCCATTAACACAAATAAGTGACGATCCAAATGATGTAGCCGCACTAACCCCAGGCCATTTTTTAACAGGAGACAACCTATTTGAAATTAAGGATGACCCGTGCGAAGTAAAAAGCACCCTACTGAAAAGGTGGCAACTGGTCCAGCAAATGAAGCATTCATTCTGGAAGAGATGGACGGAAGGGTACCTACAACGTCTTCAGCAAAAATCTAAGTGGTTGGAGAAAAAAGACAACCCAAAAGTAGGTGAACTGGTGTTAGTAAAAACGGACAACATTCCGTCGATGAAATGGCCTTTAGTGAGAGTCATAGCAACACATCCAGGACCAGACGGTCTAGTCCGAACTGTATCTGTCAAGATGAATGGAAGTATCAAAAAAAGACCTATCGTTAAAATTTGCAGCCTACCGCTTAAGAACATGGAAGGAAAGACACCAGAAGTAAACCCAGAACCATCACTGACAGGGGTTCACTTAGAAACCAATACGGCAATCAAACGTCCGACAACAGAAGCTGTTGACGCAAGAAAGAGAAGAAAGGAAATCCTGCCCAGCATCTCAACAGTTTTACTCACCACGCTCTTTGTTCTTGGAGTTTTACCACATCCCGCGTTATCAGAAGCTAATATAACGAACTTAGACGGTGGTCTCTACATTGAAGAGATTGGAAAGGGAAACATCAACCGAGGAGCTTTACAACTCAACATCGAGCTTCCCCTATCTGATCTGGCGAGTGATGAGAATAATCTGCGAAGTATGAATGCAAGCTTATACTCTATGTGCTCCCTGGGCACGCCAGCAGCTGGAAAAGTACATTGCTGGGATTTAGTCCATCATATATCGGAGAGGATCGATGACACGCAACATAAAATCAATTTATTACGGTTTATGCACCATTGGAGGAAGCGTGGAATATTCGGCCAAATACTTACAGCAGTATTTGGGGTCAGCGACGAAATCATCACTGACGTACAGAACTTATCCACAACCAGGAAGCGCTCAAGAACCTGATCAATCATCAAGGGAAGATTATACTTCAAGCCACCAAGAAGCTTAACACAACATCTAGCAGGATTAACCGCCAGCTTGGATGGTTCTCCGACCAATTGAACAAAGGCCTGGAACAGATCAACGAATCGACAAAATGGTTCTCTAGAGTTGATGCAAACCAACTAAATATCCAGTTCTTAGCGACGTATCAACGCGCCATTAATTTCATTGAAGAAGTTTTCTACAAATACAATAACATCTTGTTAGCAATCAATAGCAAGGAAGGAATACTGGATTGCATTAAGATTGCAGACCTTCAAGCAACTATTCACAGCACCCAAGCTCTTCTGCCAGCTCATATTACGATCTTACATTCCGCAATTTCCAGACTCATAACTGACTCTACCGAAAGCAGTATCCAAATTCATGGTTATTTACCAATTATCGACAACCGCAGGTTCAACCTCATCAAGGCTACAGCAATTCCCTTCCACCAGAATTTTACACTATTTACAGCGTTCAGCGTGTCGAACTCGATTATCGGAGTCAACTACAACGATCAAGTTTATTTCGAAACAACCAGCAGCGAGATTGCAAGGGCGCCCAAACTTAACCTATCTTTTGTCCAGCACAATCCTGATCGACATGAAAGCCAAGGCAAATTGTGTGATTCGAGAACTGTACAACCTACACAATCAACGTAAATGTCCTCAAATATCTTTCCGAACATCTTCACTGATTCTCCAACAAATGATGTCGATTAACGCATGGTTGTTCTTCACCCCACAACCAGTTCACGCGCAGACAGTGTGCCAGGGAATACGAAAGGATATTTTAATCGACGGGACAGGAATCATCCGACTCACACAGAATTGCCAATTGCAAGCTCAGGAATTCATCCTCGTAGCCGACCAAAGCCAAGCGGGACGCTCTTTTCCCATATACATCTCGCCAACGATGCCGGAAATAAATATTTCACTACAACACACCGAAATCAAACAACTGAACATATCAACCATCATCGGAGCAGAGGAGTCCTTTACAGCGCTTGTAACCGAGCAGGAAGAACTAACAGCAGCAATGAACAATGTCGAGTGGAAAACTGTCAACCATCATAAAGTGTTATCAACAATATCTATAACACTGTCTGGGCTGATCCTTGCCATATTGGTTATCATTTGCATCTACCGATACAGACGAAGCAACTCCAAGGAAATCAATGTTACATCACAACCTTCCTCAGTTTCCACCTGGTACCGCGAGCACAGTTTATAAGACCCTGTTGGTCTTGGTGGGCGGAATGCTAAAGAACAATTCAACATCTAGAATAAGTTCAAATACGAATACACATAATGTAACGTAAAGAATAATTTCCAACTTAATTTTAATGTTCAATCTAATGTTAATGTAAGCATAATTTTAATTTAACCTAAAGTCCAATGTATCCTACGTTATTTTGTTCACACCATAAAGTTATTACCATAAAGTAAGCAAATAAAGTTCATTTAACTTTGCACTTGCACATATTCGTAAATTGCTTACAATCAATAAGGCATTACTGCCATGTAAATCATTTTGCAAGAAATCAATAAATTCAAAGTTCAATTGAACAATACTGAAATCGCTTGAGAATGTACACGCGCTTGCAAACATCTTGCATGCTTGCAGAAAACTATGTATAAATATACCAGAAGGTGGAAAATAAAATCATTGTCATTACAATCATCAACACTAACGTCTTTTATTTACTTCACACAGGAACAGACAGACCTATGCTCATGTCAGAAGGGTTTTGTACTCAATTTACAAAATGCAGTAACCAGCAACGAATAAAATCAAGAAACATGTCCAAGACGATTTTATTGGAGAAAATATGAAATTCGAGGATCATACTATTATTAACAAAGTTGAACGAATTTTGACTTTTGAGGTATTTGTTATAGTTATACCCATAAATATCTCCTTTGATAATTTTTTCAGATTTTTTAGATCACGGGTGTCCATTCGCGAGGGAGGAAACACATTTTTCATGTATTTCCCCCCCTGTGCAAAAGCTGTCAGTTTAGGAACTGTTTTGAAAAGCTCTCATAGAGAACTTTCAGTTGATACTCATATCGGCTACCTTTCATGAAATTTTTTTTCAGAGGCCACTCCTTTGTACTGTAATCATCGATTCATGGCCTATTTTTTCGAATCCTAGAATGGTTACAAAGCCCTTTTGCTAGGAGCTCTCTCCTGCCTCTTCGACTTGTTTCAATTGTATGTTCTCATCTTCATGATGCCTATCACTCCTGAAATTTTCATGCAAATTCTAGCAAAGCTGCAGTGTCTAAGTCGGTTAAAAAGCGCATATCGCTCCATAGCCATATGTTTCCATAGTAATACAGGGCATATTGCTCCATAGTAATGCAGGAAAATTCAAATCACTATAACTTCGGTGAATACTATTTGATCTTTATGAAACTTTCAGAAAAGATCAATCTTATAAATAGTCATCCGTTCGCTAAATTTTATTGACTTTAAGGGTACCGTTTAGATTTTATTCAAGAAAACACAAAATCGATAAATCATACTATTACTAACAAAGTAGAGTGAATTTTTCGGATGGAAGGTGTCCAATCGCGAGGGAGGGTACGCGAAAAGTTCGTACATTTCCCCTTCCCCTGCCCCCCTCAGTACTTATAAGGCAATTTTAAGGCTTGTTTTCAAAAGACCTCATTGAGACCTTTTCAATGACACCCTACTCGACTACCAATGGTGAAAATTTTTTTTTGAGGGGTCACTTCTCTATATGGGGAGCCCCCCTTAAACGCCATTGAAAAATTTTTCCACCCTTGAACTTTCAAGAGGTCACCACTTCTGACCTTTCTACAAAGTTTCATGGCTGTAGCCTCTATAGTTTCGGAGAAAAAGTGCTGTGACATACAGTCGGACGGACGGACGGACGGACAGACGGACAGACGGACAGACGGACACAGGTCGTGATTGCAATAAGGTTTTGTATTTTAGTACAAAACCCTAAAAAATGATTCTCCAAATCCTTCGACGCGTGCAGTTTAAATTGAAATACCTTATATTTTGGTCACCGTAGTTTATCGGGCAACACTAATCACATTGAGTCAAACTGACATGCGTTTAAAAGGTGACATTCCAGTCTACAATTTTCACACTGGCAGTTAGTGTATTTCATCATTCGTGTCGAAAGTTGTATTCATTTAAAAATGAGTATAATGTGTGAAAAAATTCGTTATATTTTACAATATCACTACGATCAAGGTGAGAATGCATCGTATATATATATATATATATATATATATATATATATATATATATATATATATATATGTTTGTGCGTGTGTGGTTGGTTTTAGGTGTGAGTCTACATAGGTCGAAAAAAGTTGAACGATAAAAAAGCACTTCAGGGTCAGGTCAGAATATAAAAATGGCGGCCAGGCAAAGTTCGAAATTGGAAAATTTCTCGAAGCTACAATTCATATTGGATTTTTACATGATACTCAAGATATGGAGTTTTGAAAGGTTTGAAATGAAAAACATTGCCACTAAAAAGGGTCAAATGAAAAACTTTGAGAAAAAAAAGGAAACCGACTTCGAAATGCTCTTAAAAAGGATGAAATAAATTTTATGGAAGCGGTGCCAAATCAATTTCCCCATTTCAATATATGTATGTAAATACTTCCAATATCTGCACCATCATAAAAGAATCGGGGAAAAAATGATATGGCACCGCTTCCAAAAAATTTATTTCATCCTTTTTAGGGCATTTCAAAGTCGGTTGTCTTTTTTTCCAAAAGTTTTTTTTAAAAACAATTTAAGGCAATAAATTAATTTTTTTGCAAAATTTTAAAAAAAGTTCGGTTGCATGAAGCGCTGACCTTAACTTTTATATGGTTTCGGACCCTGCGCCTTTCAGCAAGAATGAATAACTTAATTAAAGGAACATTATAATTCAGTGTATGAAATTTCAGGTTCAAATCAATGCTGTGTACGCTTAGTATATTGATTTTTAGGGAAGCGACGCCTCGGTTTTCAATTTAAATTAACCCTTTTGTTTGAAATGATATGAAATATAATGTTAATGCATTTAAACACAAGCTAAATTAAATTTGAATAATACTGTTCTTTGACAGATTGAGGAGTCTTAGCGTTATGCATGTATGCTATTATTTTGACTATTATTTCGTAAATGTTGTGAGTCAAATAACTATTGCTAGCATACCTCGACTTTCACATTTATCTGCTCTATTCAGCAACTCCGGAGATTTGTGAATATACGGTCTTATTCACAATTTTGTGAAATATTGCGGTCTTATTCACAATTTTATAACCCTGCAAATGTATTCTTTATAATTAATTGGTACTTCTACCTTTTGGTTGAAACATAAACTAATTCCCAGAATGTTTAGCTATGACCAACAAGAAATCCGATTGTTCATTGAGTTTACCAAACTTGTTCACTAAAATTTGTTGAAATTCATACTTACGAGTCCTTCATTCCAAAGCCGATTAGTAAAATATTTCTTGTACCTGAATATGATAACTTGAGTTAAAATAGGAAGATTATTTCCTGGATTTTATTGTAAATTCAAATGATATACTTAGAGACCATTGAATTCATTTCTGAATTATGCAAAACTTGTTTCAAAGATAAGCTAGCACTGGAGAACTTTTACCATGGAAGACATTCTGCAGAAAGTTTGAAGATTTACATTTTCATCGCAGCACGTGAATGCAAACGATTACATGCCGGATGATCAAAGTTACTTCCAACCTCTTCAATATCCGGAACTTTATTACGAAAACATTTTACTGGTGTAAATTATAGGACAGGAATTTCCTGCAAGTTGTTCCAAACGAGAACATGATTGCACCTGATACACTCAGGAATCTTCGTAAGTTTTTATGCAAATTTTATCGCCATATTTATCTGCTACGCGATTTCCAAAGGCCTTACCAAGAGGTGGCAGAAGCAGCTTACGTAAAACAGACAATCGAATTACTTGTCATTGTTGAGTGTGGCAGAAAGAATAAGTAGTATACTTGATAGCATCTTAACTTCACGACCATCCCAATAGGATTAAGCATCATAAAGAACGGCCATGGATACAAAAAAAAAATCTCTTGTGACAAAGTACGATTTGCAGTAGTGCGGAAAATTTAGCAGTGTATAATTGGCTTCTAAAAAATAAGAAACATCAGAAAGGAAGCTGGAAAGTTTCTGTCATTGAATATTCAGCATGTGAATTTGAAGATTGCTTTCTAAAGGCTATGTTAGCTATAGCCACAATCGTTTTTGGTAGAGCTTTACGTTTCTCATGAAGTTTTCCATACCAAATCGCTTCATAATTGGCTCTTTCATGCGTTAGTAATATCCAAGGGTATAAAAGGGATGAATTCGAAAATTCTTTCAAGTAATTGCCTTAAATATATAAAGAAAGATTTTCGCATCAATACCTTTTCTCAGATCTCATTTGAAATTTGTTGTATTTAAGACAATTTTCAACCTTCATCACATGAAAAAGCATGATGTTTCTCTGAATATTTGCGCATTTATACACAAAAAATTCAAAAATTTTTTGTTTGTAGTTACATCGTTTGAATTTCATGGAGCAATTTGTCAATTTGAAAGCGTAGCTTTTCCAAGCTCACATACCAGCTGCGTCACGGCATACGTAAAATAGCCAACCTTTAGAAATCCTCGACAAAAGCTTCGTTTTTGATGATTTAAACAAAAAAGTTGCGTAGAAACAAACACACTTATTTCAGAAGGGACTTGTACATAAGTAAATGTATATTTAGAATATTAATGGAACAGTTAATTTGCTCAATTTATGTTTACTTAAATTTTATTTGTTAGTCATTCAGCGGGAAAAGAAAATTCAAAGAAGCCAATCTATTTATTAAAGCTTTAACTGTTACTCGTGCTGACGCTTTGAGCACGCAGTTATATTTACGAATCAATTGATTAATAATTCAACTGCTAGCCCCAGGTGCAAAGCCTTTGGACGCTAATACTCAGGCTAACGCCTTGAGTATGCAGTCAGATTAATTAATCAATCAATTATTAGTTCAACTGCAGGCCCCGGGCATAACTGCCCTGGGGCGCTTATACTCGAGTGGATGCCTTGAGTTTGCAGTTGAACGCATTCTTAATTCGCTTATCCCAGGCTTAGTGCCATGGGATAGAATAAGCTCAGGCGCACGCCTTGAGCAAGTGAACGGAAAAATACTTCTCGATTTTCTTGCTTCCATAATTTTCTTTTATAGAATAACTATGCTGACTTAATTGCTTACCACCTAAAATAATGAAGACAATTTAACAAGTAAATGATCAAAGCTCAACTGTAATGTTTTTTGTTTAATGCCATCTCTTTGTGACTGGTGCAACCACAAAGCTCAAGCTTTCACTCGATTTGCCTCATTGCAAATGCGTGTAACCAATTTGTTCCACTGAGGCGGTACATTCGATTGCGAAGTCTTGTGTGTATATGTTTGATACTTGAGTATGGATACACACCCACTTCTGCTAATCTATGAAACAACGCCATGCCCGCAGATGCTTTGATTCCAATTCGCAGCTTTTTGCATACATATGTATGTTGTCATTTGCAGTACACAAAAAGGAACGACGGAACATGGACTGAGTAATATTTGGATTGCGGCTCCCGTAACACAATTGACAATCCGAGAGAGAGAATATAAGTGGGATAGTGCGCACCTGTAATGATTTTCGTTTCAAATCGTTCGAACGTCGAGATTTCCCGTAGGAAAGAAACCGACCTCTCATTGGTTCTAGACGTGAAGTCTGAGTCGTGCCAATGAATGGTACCAATCGGTCAACCAGTCCATGCACTCGTAATCCATTTCGCAGTGGCTGCTTGTCAGCTAGCAAGTTCAGAGAGGATTTCGGTCGCAGGTCTTTCAAATGGATTACGCTCGATTACTTTGTTTCAGCGACAATCACGTACCCGTTTCAAATGCGTCTAAAATACAAACATACGGAAAACTAATATATCCTTATGTTATTCCGTATTCAACTTCCATTCAGTCAAGTCAGACACTAACAAAAACTGGATTTAATTTTGCGTTCCCGAATTTTCTTTTTCCCGACGCGGTAACGAAAAATCGTCTACTTTACCGCAAGCGTTGAAATAATCGACTCTAATTAAAACATCCTCAAAACAAACGATGGTACCGCGTACCGAACGTGACGCGAAACCGGCCATCCGCGGATTCATAGAACCCTACCCTTGTAACGGCATACTTACCGTTCGCTCTCATTCCTGCTGGAAAAAGAAGGTTCTGCTGGAAAGGAAAGCTTTGGTGATCTTAGAAATTCATATTATACATATTTTGTATGCTTTTCCTACTTAAATTTCAACAATTGAACATATGACAGATTTATATTGAGTGGTAAGACTAAAACTGCATGTGAACTTGTGTACTCGTATAGTATGGTTAAAATTTTCAAGATACGTAACGGATTATACTATATAAGCAAACTATTGTCGCCGATTAACATTTGATACGAAATTATGTCTGATGTATGAATGTGTTTATTATTATTGTCCCTTTTACTCCGATACATACTCCTACGTATATATTCAATTGAATATTAAGCAAGGTACTTGCATATAAAATTAATTAAGATATTCATACGTAATGCTTGAAAATATTGTTCGTTATATTGTTTTTTTTTCTAGATTATGCGATAATGCAACCAAGTAACAATTATTTGTATTAATTACTGCTTATCTTACACATATTTCACATATGCTTTGTACTAAAAACAATATTCCCATATCATTTGACTTCGCATAGTCTTGACTAAATACAATTTATCAATAAAGTTTATATTGTATTATATTGATGCCTTTTTTTTCCAAAATATATTTAAATTCGTCGGCACACTGCCATGCATGATTAATCCCGACAACAGACACAAATGATCGCATCTTTTACGAGCTTACCTTAAAACTAAATGAGGAATATGGAAACTTATCAATTATTTATCAACTAGACTACACAATCAGAGGTAATCACTCATAACAGGCACACGTTGAACTTCGATCTAACGGATTTTAAGCAAATCCTTCAAACAAAAATTAATAAAATGCTTTAAATGTTCAAATCACACCCTACTTATTCTATACATTATATTTAATTTATTGCAGTATTTTAGTTCTTATTCTCAATTTCTTTTATTCAGAGCGTGAGTAAAATGGGAGTTTAAAGTATGCGAACGCGTATTCTATATTGCATGAAATATTTCTATTGATTCGTTACTTATTAATGCTGGTATGCAGGTGTGTATGTGTTCGACGATGTATCCTGCATAGCAACCTGTATACCATTGAATCTTTTCAATAAAAGAAAATATTGTTTATAGGCAACTGTCATAGCAATAGCAGAATATGTTTAACACATACTCGGCTAATGCCACACTGCATAATTTGTTCGGTTTCCCATAAGGTACAGAGTAAATTTTCGTCAAAGCGCAAATTCTGCATTACTGTGTTTGCTGTTTATCTAAGTAATTTGCCTTTTATGAATGCTTAGCTATTATCATGGAGGATAGTAGTGTGTTATATTGAGTTTTAATCATAAAACAAGTGTTTTAAAGGAATTTATGACGTCATCAATTTAGTATCGATTTTTTTTTCATTTTCGAAATCCATTTTCGACGATTATTTCGACATCAAAAAAATAAATAAAAAGCGTACGCAAAGTTACAAGATTTCAATCGCCTTAGCGAAAATTAATCTCGAACAATTACAAAATTATTTCGCTTTTTCCCTCGATTTGGTTTTGGGTCATTTTGTACAATTGGTTCTTTTTGAAATTTACTTGCTGACGTGTTCAAGATTTCCAACGAAAAAGTAAATGCTCATTACAATAAGCATATTTCAAAGATTCCAATTTTCGAATACTCTGCAGCAACCTTCTAGTGATCCTTTGTTGAGATTCTATTCACTTGGAAATTCCAATGACAAATTATGCAACTTAGCATGGTTGACAATTACTGAAAGCAGGAACTCGTATAGTGCATATGTATCTAGAGGCAAACTCCACTGTGAATTTAATTTCCCCGTAGTTGTATATACATCCACTTTTCTCTCTGTTCTCAGCTGCTGAACAAATATGCCCATTGCGACGAAAATTGGGCCCCATGCCTTAACCGCAATGAACTCGACACCTTCCTCGGCGAGGCATTCCCCAAATCTATGCCACAGGAACTCTAACTCGGGCGGTCCATTCTCCATATCCGTCTGCCGTAAATTGATCCGCTCTGATAGAACTGGGCATTCCCTTTGGACAACATCTTGTCTCCCTTAGTGGCTTTGGTGTCCACTCCCTTGTCCGTATCCTGAATTGCGTAAGCCTTTCGACCCTCCAAACCTCATTACTTTCCGGCTGCATAGAAAATGGCATTCGAGCACGTGCACTGCCCGTCGCCTAGTTTCTAGACCGATGAGGTTTTTGGTGTAATGGTATCCCCGTTAGTTACTGATGACAAGTCGTATGGGATTCAATTTGGAATTCCTCGTATGATCCACTCTGTCACTGCGAACCGACAAACGCAAAACAGCGCGCGAAAGATGCCCAAATACGACTGTTCGGTTTAAAACTTTCGCGGACACTTTGACAGATGAAAACACTCACTGCACTCCCTGTTCCTGCCAATTGCCCAAACGCAGTTCAGTGACAGCGAGTGACTAAAAGGAACGTCCCGAACCGTTGACGTCAATAACGACTGACGGATTATTTTCAGTGGAGTAGGGCTGATTCATTACACACCTTCTATTTAATTTGCTTAAAAATAAATATTTACCCGTGTGGAGATATTTGTGAATTATTATTTATAAAACAGGGGAAAAAAGAAATAGATTTTGACGGACTACCTACCTCCTTCTTTTTTCTGAAAATTTAGTTTAGTTATAGTTTTAAATAATGAATAGTTATCAATAATGAATTTAATGTTATGATTCTTAATTAAAAAACATTAAAAAGAATTCGTATTCCTACAGTACCATCGGAGGCCCACTTATAATGTTGATAGCAATGTTTGTACATTTTGCTATCAAAATGAATTACAAACTCCGTTTGATCCAAGCTTCCTTTAAATCCCATCAATTTCAACGAGAACCCAAACATTTTCACGAATGATGTAACTATCGTTGCTAGACGCTTACAATCAAATGAGAATTTTCACTAGGGTGTTGTCCATTTAATATTCACAAAATTCAATTTTATTAACTGGTTCTCTACTCATTGTATAGGTTTATTTCATATCTATCACATGCGTTTGGCAATTTTTTACAGGGTTTGCTTTTCACTTTTAAAGATATCCTCGCTTTTTTAAATTTTTATTAGCTGCCCTTTGGCCTCAACTTCAATCACCTTCCTCGTGCTTTGAAAAAACAATTAATCCAATCAGAAGATTTACTGTTAACTTCAACAACCACCTTCCTAGTGCTGTTCCACCTTCTCTCGTGCTTTGGAAACATTGACGCAATTTGGCCTTCCCCAACTGGCTATTTTCTTTTTACATATTTTTTGATTCCATTTATTTTTGCTAAAATGATTTCATTTTTTTACATTTTCACTTTTAAATAACAACATTAATAATTTAATTTGAAATCAAACAATATTACATGAACGTTAATAATAAAAAAGCAAATCGGTAAGCAGTCCGTTTTATTAAAATAAAGGAATGATTTTTTAGATCGATCAACTACCTCCACACTATCGAAACTACTAAATGACCAGTAAAATAAAATTTCCAAGCTTTGTCCGCACAATAGAGGTAGATACAGGAGACGGCGAAAGATCAAATTCATGATGCCACGAGCTTTTGCCTTTGCTATTGTGATAACTCGCATAGGGTCGAAGTTAATTTCGAAATTGGGGTAAAAATGTTGTTCTTCATTTGATGAGGTTTATCATATTCTTGGTGATAGGCTTTATGAGAATGCAGCGTTTGCAAATTAATTGTTTACTACAGAAAGATAGCCAAAAAATTGTCATATGTGCTGATATTATTATTTAGGTGGAATTTTTTTGAAAACATTTGAGAGGGCACAGCTCTTGACCTACGTAGAAAATTTCATAACTCTAGCTTGTGTGGTTTGCGATTAAACTTGCTGTGACGCACGGACGGACGGACAGAAAGACGAAAAGACAGATCACGATTTTAATAGGGTAGTGTAAAAATATTTTATAATCCCCTAAAATGGTCTTTTGGATAAATACTTACAAGTTAAGCCATTAAAAACGTTTCCATGAAAAATATTCAGCACTTCAGTTGCTATTAAGATAGCGAATTGCACTTACCTTCTAATTTTTGGGGGCCATCATTTTGAAAGTATGCATTTTTTGGATTTTTTTAAATATTTCTATCTTAGAGTCTCATCATTCAATCTGCCAAATCTCATTCAAATCGTAGTTACCCTCTAGATAGGGCAATAGCATAAAATTTTTAGGAAAATGGCAACTAAAAATTTTATGTTTAAAATTTTCGACTTCATTATTTTTCATCCGATTTTTATATTTTTTTTGTTTAGTACAAGAGGTTAGTGCAATTATCCATAATTTTAAGTTTCATCAAAATCCATTGGAAAATGTAGCCACTAGAGGGCCATAAAAATCTGAAAAAATCGCATATTTGACTCCACCATTTTGTAACTTGCGCGTCATGCGCACCATAGAGGTACAAGACTGTAGAGAGGACAATAAACAATTTTTTTGTCCGATTTCTCCTTAATTTACTAATACTTATATAAATTTACAACTACCAAACAAATTTGTTCAGAGATGACGAAAAGTAGGGGCAATAATTCATTCATTTTCATTGCAGTAACACATAATAAATTTAATGTGGATTGTTTCATTAAAATCAATATTTTACAATTTATTTTGCTGAGGGTAAATAATTTAACAAGTTTTTAATGTTATAAAACTTCAGACTAAAATAATAGCATCCAATTTCTATACATTAGTTTTTTTGCATTACTGATATTGATGATCAATCATTTCACAAAAAATTACTAGCAAAAAAACAAATCCAAGCGGAAAATTATTTGCTGCATCCGAAACTTAATAACGTAGAGAAAAATTCAAATTAAAAATTAATTGCGGCGTCCAGAACTTCAAAAATTAGCAAGCAAAATATTTCATACAATACCAAATAACAAAATTTTAAAATTTCAATTACCCCCATTAATACTTTGGTTTTTGGTTTTGGGTTTTTGGTTTTTGGTATTTGGTTTCTGGTTTTTGGTTTCTGATTTTTGGTTTTTGGTTTTTGGGTTATGGTTTTTGCTTTTGGTTTTTGGTTTTTGGTTTTTTGGTTTTTTGGTTTTTTGGTTTTTGGTTTTTGGTTTTTGGTTTTTCGTTTTTAGTTTTTGGTTTTTGGTTTTTGCTTTATGGTTTTTTGTTTTTGGTTTTTGGTTTTTGGTTTTTGGTTTTTGATTTTTGGTTTTTGGTTTTTGGTTTTTGGTTTTTGGTTTTTTGTTTTTGGTTTTTAGTTTTTCGTTTTTAAGAGTTTTGTACTAAAATACAAAACCCTATTGCAATCACGACCTGTGTCCGTCTGTCCGTCTGTCCGTCTGTCCGTCCGTCCGTCCGTCCGTCCGTCCGTCCGTCCATCCGTCCGTCTGTATGTCACAGCACTTTTTCTCCGAAACTATAAGGGCTACAGCCATGAAACTTTGTAGAAAGGTCAGAAGTGGTGACTTCTTGAAAGTTCAAGGGTGGAAAACTTTTTCAAAGGCGTTTAAGGGGGGTCTCCTCATATAAGGGGGTGACCCCTCAAAAAAAATTTTTCACCATTGGTAGTCGAAAAGGATGCCATTGGAAAGCTCTCAATAGGATCTTTTCAAAACAAGTCTTAAAATTGTCTTGTAAGTACCGAGGGGGGCAGGGGAAGGGGAAATGTACGAACTTTTCGTGTACCCCCCCCTCGCGATTGGACACCTTCCATCCGAAAAATCTGAAAAAAATCATGAATGTAGGCCTTAATGAGTACAACAACAACAAATACATGAGAAGTCGAAATTCACTCAACTTTGTTAGCAATAGTATGATTTATCGATTTTGTATTTTCTTGAATAAAATCTAAACGGTACCTTTAAACTCAATAAAATTGAGCAAAGAGATGACTATTTATAAGATTGATCTTTTCGGAAAGTTTCATAAAGATCGAATAGTATTTACCGAAGTTATAGCGATTTGAATTTTCGTGTATTACTCTGGAGCAATATGCCCTGTATTACTATGGAAACATATGGCTATGGAGCCATATGCGCTTTTTACCCACTTAGACACTACAGCTTTGCTAGAATTTGCATGAAAATTTCAGAGGTGATAGGTATCATGAAGATGAGTACATACAATTGAAACAAGTCGAAGAGGCAGGAGAGAGCTCCTAGCAAAAGGGCTTTGTAACCATTCTAGGATTCGAAAAAATAGGCCATGAATCGATGATTACAGTACAGAGGAGTGGCCCCTGAAAAAAAATTTCATGAAAGGTAGCCGATATGAGTCTCAACTGAAAGTTCTCTATGAGAGCTTTTCAAAACAGTTCTTAAACTGACAGTTTTTGCTTCAGTGGGAGCACAGGGGGGGAAATACATGAAAAATGTGTTTCCTCCCTCGCGAATGGACACCAGTGATCTAAAAAATCTGAAAAAAATATCAAAGGAGATATTTATGGGTATAACTATAACAAATACCTCAGAAGTCAAAATTTGTTCAACTTTGTTAATAATAATATGATCCTCGAATTTCACATTTTCTCCAATTGAATCGTCTTTGACATGTTTCTTGATTTTATTCGTTGCTGGTTACTGCATTTTGTAAGTTGAGTACAAAACCCTTCTGACATGAGCATAGGTCTGTCTACCCAACTTGTTAGTTTTTGGTTTTTGGTTTTTGGTTTCTGGGTTTTCGTTTTTGGTTTTTGGTTTTTGGTTTTTGGTTTTTGGTTTTTGGTTTTTGGTTTTTGGTTTTTGATTTTTGGTTTTTGGTTTTTGGTTTTTGGTTTTTGGTTTTTGGTTTTTGGTTTTTGGTTTTTGGTTTTTGGTTTTTGGTTTTTGGTTTTTGGTTTTTGGTTTTTGGTTTTTGGTTTTTGGTTTTTGGTTTTTGGTTTTTGGTTTTTGGTTTTTGGTTTTTGGTTTTTGGTTTTTGGTTTTTGGTTTTTGGTTTTTGGCTTTATGTTTTCGGTTTTTGGTTTTCGGTTTTTGGTTTTGGGTTTTTGGTTTTTGGTTTTTGGGTCTTCGTTTTTGGTTTTTGGTTTTTGGTTTTTGGTTTTTGGTTTTTGGTTTTTGGTTTTTGGTTTCTGGTTTTTGGTTTTTGGTTTTTGGTTTTTGGTTTTTGGTTTTTGGTTTTTGGTTTTTGGTTTTTGGTTTTTGGTTTTTGGTTTTTGGTTTTTGGTTTTTGGTTTTTGGTTTTTGGTTTTTGGTTTTTGGTTTTTGGTTTTTGGTTTTTGGTTTTTGGTTTTTGGTTTTTGGTTTTTGGTTTTTGGTTTTTGGTTTTTGGTTTTTGGTTTTTGGTTTTTGGTTTTTGGTTTTTGGTTTTTGGTTTTTGGTTTTTGGTTTTTGGTTTTTGGTTTTTGGGTTTTGGATTTTTGGTTTTTGGTTGTTGGTTTTTGGTTTTTGGTTTTTGGTTTTTGGTTTTTGGTTTTTGGTTTTTGGTTTTTGGTTTTTGGTTTTTGATTTATGGTTTTTGGTTTTTACTTTTTGGTTTTTGGTGTTTGGTTTTTGGTTTTGGTTTTTGGTATTTGGTTTTTGTCTTTTGTTTCTTGGTTTCTTGGTTTTTGGTTTCTGGTTTTTGGTTGGAATGAAAAGCACAAAAAAATAAACACAAAATAGAAAAACGAAAAACACAAAAACGAAAAACACAAAAACGAATAACACAATAACGAAAACACAAAAACCAAAAACAAAAACCCAAAAACCAAAAACCAAAAACCAAAAAACCAAAAACCAAAAACCAAAAACCAAAAACCAAAAACCAAAAACCAAAAACCAAAAACCGAAAAACCAAAAACCAAAAAACAAAAACCAAAAACCAAAAATCAAAAACCAAAAACCGAAAACCAAAACCAAAAACCAAAAGCAAAAATTAAAACCCAAAAACCAAAAACCAAAAACCAAAAACTAAAATCCAAAAACCAAAAACCCAAAACCAAAAACCAAAAACCAAAAACCAAAAACCAAAAACCAGAAACCAAAAACCAAAAACCAAAAACCAAAAACCAAAAACCAAAAACCAAAAACCAAAAAAAAAAAACCAAAAACCAAAAACCAAAAATCAAAAACCAAAAACCAAAAACCAGAAACCAAAACCCAAAAACCATAAATCAAAAACCAAAAACCAAAGCCCAAAAACCAAAAATCAAAAACCAAAAACCAAAAACCAAAAACCAAAAACCAAAAACCAAAAACCAAAAACCAAAAACCAAAAACCAAAAACCAAAAACCAAAAACCAAAAACCAAAAACCAAAAACCAAAAACCAAAAACCAAAAACCAAAAACCAAAAACCAAAAACCAAAAACCAAAAAACCAAAAAACCAAAAAACCAAAAACCAAAAACCAAAAACCAAAAACCAAAAAACCAAAAAATAAAAACGAAAAACCAAAAACCAGAAACCAAAATCCTAAAACAAAAAACAAAAACCAAAACCAAAAACCAAAAACCAAAAACCAAAAACCAAACACCAAAAACCAAAAACAAAAAAACCAAAAACCAAAGACCAAAAACCCAAAAACAAAAAACAAAAAACCAAAAACCAAAAACATAAAACCAAAAACCAAAACCAGAAAATAAACCAAAAACAAAAAAAAAAACAACAACCAAAACCAGAAACCAAAAAAAACCCAAAAAACCAAAAACCAAAAACCAAAAACCAAAAACCAAAAACCGAAAACCAAAAACCAAAAACAAAAAAACAAAAAACCAAAAACCAGAAACCAAATACAAAAATTAAAAACCAAAAACCAAAAAACAAAAACCAAAAACCAAAAACAAATAACCAAAAACCAAAAACCAAAAACCAAAATCCAAAAACCAAAAACCAAAAACCAAAAACCAAAAACCAAAAACCAAAACAAAAAAAAATCAAAACCAAAAACCAAAAACCAAAAACTAAAATCCAAAAACCAAAAACCTAAAACCAAAAACTAAAAATCAAAAACCAAAAACCAAAAACCAAAAACCAAAAACCAAAAACCTAAAACCTAAAACCAAAAACCAAAAACCAAAAACCATAAACCAACAAGCAGAAACCAAAACCCAAAAACCATAAATCAAAAACCAAAAACCAAAGCCCAAAAACTAAAAATCAAAAACCAAAAACCAAAAACCAGAAACCAAGAACCAAAAACCAAAAACCAAAAACCAAAAACCAAAAACCAAAAACCAAAAACCCAAAAACCAAAACCAAAAACCCAAAAACAAAAAAACCAAAAACCAAAAACCAATAACCGAAAAACAAAAACCAAAAACCGAAAACCAAAAACCAAAAACTAAAAACTAAAAACCAAAACCAAAAACCAAAAACCAAAAACCAAAAACCAAAAACAAAAAAACCAAAAACCAGAAACCAAAAACCCAAAACCAAATGCCAAAAACCAAAAACCAAAAACCAAAAACCAAAAACCAAAAACCAAAAATCAAAAACCAAAAACCAAAAACCAAAAATCAAAAACCAAAAACCAAAAACCAAAAACCAAAACCCAAATGCCAAAAATCAAAAACAAAAAACAAAAACCAAAAACCAAAAACCATAAACCAAAAACCAAAAACCAAAAACCAAAAACCAAAAACCAAAAACCAAAAACCAAAAAACAAAAACCAAAAACCAAAAACCAAAAACCAAAAACCAAAAACCAAAAACAAAAAAAAAAAATCAAAAACCAAAAACCAAAAAATAAAAACCAAAAACCAAAAACCAGAAACCAAAATCCTAAAACAAAAAACGAAAACCAAAACCAAAAACCAAAAACCAAAAACCAAAAACCAAAAACAAAAAAACCAAAAACCAAAGACCAAAAACCCAAAACCAAAAACAAAAATCCAAAAACCAAAAACCAAAAACCAAAAACCAAAAACCAAAAACATAAAACCAAAAACCAAAAGCAAAAACAAAAACCAAAGACAAAAAACAAAAAACCAACAACCAAAAGCAGAAACCAAAATAAAATCAAAAACCCAAAACCAAAAACAAAAAACCAAAAACCAAAAACCAAAAACCGAAAACCAAAAACCAAAAATAAAAAACAAAAAACCAAAAACCAGAAACCAAAAACCAAAATTAAAAACCAAAAACCAAAAAACAAAAACCAAAAACCAAAAACCAAAAACCAAAAACCAAAAACCAAAAACCAAAATCCAAAAACCAAAGACCAAAGACCAAAGACCAAAGACCAAAAACCAAAAACCAAAAATTCAAAAACCAAAAACCAAAAACCAAAAACCAAAAACCTAAAACCAAAAACCAAAAACCAAAAACAAAAACCAAAAACCAAAAACCAAATACCAAATACCAAATACCAAAAACCAAAAACCAAAAATCAAAAACGTAAACCAAATACCAAAAACCAAATACCAAATACCAAAGACCAAAACCCAGAAACCAAAAACCAAAAACCAAAAACCAAAAACTAAAACCAAAAACCAAAATCCAAAAACCCAAAACCCAAAAACCAAAAACCAAAAACCAAAAACAAAAAACCAAAAATCAAAAACAAAAAACAAAATTCAAAAACCAAAAACCAAAAAATAAAAACCAAAAACCAAAAACCAAAAACCAAAAACAAAAAACCAAAAACCAGAAACAAAAAACAAAAAACCAAAAACCAAAAACCAAAAACCAAAAACCGAAAATCAAAACCAAAAACCAAAAAAAAGATCAAAAAACCAAAAACCAAAACCAAAAACCAATAACCAAAAACCAAAAACCAAAAACCAAAAACCAAAAACCAAAAACAAAAAACCAAAGACAAAAAACCAAAAACCAAAAACCAAAAACCAAAAACCAAAAATCAAAAACCAAAAACCAGATACCAATAAGCAAAAACCAAAAACCAAAAACCAAAAACCAAAAACCAAAAACCAAAAACCAAAAACAAAAAACCAAAAACCAAATACCAAAAACCAAAAACCTCAAACCAAAAACCAAAAACCAAAAACCAAAAACCAAAAACCAAAAACAAAAAACCAAAAACCAAAAACCAAAAACCAAAAACCAAAAACCAAAAACAAACAAGTTGGGTAAACAGACCTACGCTCATGTCAGAAGGGTTTTGTATTCAATCTACAAACTGCAGTGACGCAGATCGAATCAAATCAAGAAACATGTCAAAGACGATTTTATTGGAGAAAGTATGAAATACGAAGCTCATGCTATTATTAACAAAGTTGAACGAATTTCGACTTCTGAGGTTTTTAGTATTGTTATACCCATAAATATCTCCCTTGATAATTATTTCAGATGTCCATCCGCGACGGAGAAAACACATTTTTCATGTGTTTACACCCCCCCCCCCCCCTGTGTCCCCACTGAAGCAAAAACTGACAGTTCAACAACTGTTTTGAAAAGCTCCCAGGGAAACTTTTATTTCATACTCATATCGGCTACGTTTGAAGAATTTTTTTTTCAGGGGCCACTCTCCTGTACTGTTATCATCGATCAATGGCAAATTTTTTCGAATCCTAGAATGGTTACAAAACCCTTTTTCTAGGAGCTCTCTCCCACCTCCTTGACTTGTTTCACTTATGAGCATTAATTGTAGGTTCTCATCTTCAGTCATTCATTCAATTGAATCAAGTGTTCAAAGCATGCACCATAAACGTTGAAGTTGGGAAAAAATAACTCAAAATTATTCAATCTTCGCATTTAAATCAGCCACTATTTTGTTTTACGATTACTGATACCACTAACTGAACCGATTCTCAAAGATATACATGACACCTATCATTCCTGAAATTTTCATGCAAATCCTAGCAAAATTGTAGTGTCTGAGTCGGTAAAAGGAGCATGTTGTTCCATATGTTGCCATAGTAATAAATGCAGCGCATATTGTTCCATAGTAATACAGGAAAATTCAAACCGCTATAACTTCACTAAATATGATTCAATCTTTATGAAACTTTCAGGAGAGATCAATCTTATAAATAGACATCTACGAACTGATTTTAATTGAATTTAAGGGTACCGTTAAGATTTTATTCAAGAAAACATAAAATCAATAAATCATACTATTACTAACAAAGTTGAGTGAATTGCGACTTCTCACATATTTGTTGTTGTTGTACTCACCAAGACCTACATCCCTGATTTTTTTCAGATTTTTCGGATCACAGGTGTCCAATCGCGAGGGGGGGACACAAATTTTTCGTACATTTCCCCTCCCTGTGCGCCCCTCGAAGCAAACTTTGCCAAACTAGGACCTGTTTTGAAAAGTCCTCATCAAGACCTTTCATTTGATACCCATATCGGCTATCTTCAATGAAATTTTTTTTTCGGGGGGTCACTCTCCTATATGGGGAGACCCCCCTTAATTACCTTATAAAATTTTTTTGTAGTTGAACTTTGAAGAGATCACCGCTTTACACCTACACACAAAATTTGATGTTTCTAGCTTAAGTAGTTTCCGAGAAAAACTGCTGTGACACACGGACGGACGGACGGACGGACGGACGGACGGACGGACAGACGGACAGACGGACAGACTGGTCGCGAAACTAGTAGGGTTTTGTAAAATTATTTTACAAAACCCTAAAAACCAAAAACCAAAAACCAAAACCCAAAAATCAAAATCCAAAAACCAAATACCAATAAGCAAAAACCAAAAACCAAAAACCAAAAACCAAAAACCAAAAACAAAAAACCAAAAACCAAATACCAAAAACCAAAAACCTAAAACCAAAAACCAAAAACCAAAAACCAAAAACCAAATACCAAAAACAAAAAACCAAAAACCAAAAACCAAAAACCAAAAACCAAAAACCAAAAACCAAAAACCAAAAACCAAATACCAAAAACCAAAAACCAAAAACCAAAAACCAAAAACAAAAAACCAAAAACCAAAAACCAAAACCCAAAAATCAAAATCCAAAAACCAAATACCAATAAGCAAAAACCAAAAACAAAAACCAAAAACCAAAAACCAAAAACCAAAAACAAAAAACCAAAAACCAAATACCAAAAACCAAAAACCTAAAACCAAAAACCAAAAACCAAAAACCAAAAACCAAATACCAAAAACAAAAAACCAAAAACCAAAAACCAAAAACCAAAAACCAAAAACCAAAAACCAAAAACCAAAAACCAAAAACCAAATACCAAAAACCAAAAACCAAAAACCAAAAACCCAAAAACCAAAAACCCGAAAACCAATAACCAAAAACCAAAAACCAAAAACCAAAAATCCAAAACCAAAAAACAAAAACCAAAAACCAAAAACCAAAAACCAAAAACAAAAAACCAAAAACCAAATACCAAAAACCAAAAACCAAAAACCAAAAACCAAAAACCAAAAACCAAAAACCCAAAAACCAAAAACCAAAAACCAAAAACCAAAAACCAAAAACCAAAGACCAAAAACCAAAAACCAAAAACCAAAAACCAAAAACCAAAAACCAAAAACCAAAAACCAAAAACCAAAAACCAAAAACCAAAAACCAAAAACCAAAAACCAAAAACCAAAAACCAAAAACCAAAAACCAAAAACCAAAAACCAAAAACCAAAAACCAAAAACCAAAAACCAAACACCAAAAACCAAAAACCAAAAACCAAAAACCAAAAACCAAAAACCAAAAACCAAAAACCAAAAACCAAAAACCAACAACCAAAAACCAAAAACCAAAAACCCAAAACCAAAAACCAAAAACCAAAAACCAAAAACCAAAAACCAAAACAAAATTCAAAAACCAAAAACCAAAAAATAAAAACCAAAAACCAAAAACCAAAAACCAAAAACAAAAAACCAAAAACCAGAAACAAAAAACAAAAACCAACAACCAAAAACCAAAAACCAAAAACCCAAAACCAAAAACCAAAAACCAAAAACCAAAAACCAAAAACCAAAACAAAATTCAAAAACCAAAAACCAAAAAATAAAAACCAAAAACCAAAAACCAAAAACCAAAAACAAAAAACCAAAAACCAGAAACAAAAAACAAAAAACCAAAAACCAAAAACCAAAAACCAAAAACCGAAAATCAAAACCAAAAACCAAAAAAAAGATCAAAAAACCAAAAACCAAAACCAAAAACCAATAACCAAAAACCAAAAACCAAAAACCAAAAACCAAAAACCAAAAACAAAAAACCAAAAACCAAAAACCAAAAACCAAAAACCAAAAACCAAAAACCAAAAACCAAAAACCAAAAACCAAAAACCAAAAACCAAAAACCAAAAACCAAAAACCAAAAACCAAAAACCAAAAACCAAAAACCAAAAACCAAAAACCAAAAACCAAAAACCAAAAACCAAAAACCAAAAACCAAAAACCAAAAACCAAAAACCAAAAACCAAAAACCAAAAACCAAAAACCAAAAATCAAAAACCAAAACCAAAAACCAAAAATCAAAAACCAAAAACCAAAAACCAAAAACCAAACCCCAAATGCCAAAAATAAATAACAAAAACCAAAAACCAAACACCAAAAACCAAAAACCAAAAACCAAAAACCAAAAACCAAAAACCAAAAACCAAAAACCAAAAAACAAAAACCAAAAACCAAAAACCAAAAACCAAAAACAAAAAAAAAAAATCAAAAACCAAAAACCAAAAAATAAAAACCAAAAACCAGAAACCAAAATCCTAAAACAAAAAACAAAAACCAAAACCAAAAACCAAAAACCAAAAACCAAAAACCAAAAAACAAAAACCAAAACCCAAAACCAAAAACAAAAAACCAAAAACCAAAAACCAAAAACCAAAAACCGAAAACCAAAAACCAAAAACAAAAAACAAAAAACCAAAAACCAGAAACCAAAAACCAAAATTAAAGACCAAAAACCAAAAAACAAAAACCAAAAACCAAAAACCAAAAACCAAAAACCCAAAAACCAAAAACCAAAAACCAAAAACCAAAAACCAAAAACTAAAACCAAAAACCAAAAACCAAAAACCCAAAACCCAAAATCCAAAAACCAAAAACCAAAAACAAAAAACCAAAAATCAAAAACAAAAAACAAAAATTCAAAAACCAAAAACCAAAAACCAAAAACCAAAAACCAAAAACCAAAAACCAAAAACCAAAAACCAAAAACAAAAAACCAAAAACCAAAAACAAAAAACAAAAAACCAAAAACCAAAAACCCAAAAACCAAAAACCAAAAACCAAAAACCAAAAACCAAAAACTAAAACCAAAAACCAAAAACCAAAAACCAAAAACCAAAAACCAAAAACCAAAAACCAAAAACAAAAAACCAAAAACCAAAAACCAAAAACCAAAAACCAAAAACCAAAAACCAAAAACCAAAAACCAAAAACCAAAAACCAAAAACCAAAAACCAAAAACCAAAAACCAAAAGCAAAAACCAAAAACCAAAAACCAAAAACCAAAAACCAAAATCCAAAAACCAAAAACCAAAAACCAAAAACCAAACACAAAAAACCAAAAACCAAAAACAAAAAACCAAAAACCAAAAACCAAAAACCAAATACCAATAAGCAAAAACCAAAAACCAAAAACGAAAAACCAAAAACCAAAAACCAAAAACCAAAAACCAAAAACAAAAAACCAAAAACCAAAAACCAAAAACCAAAAACCAAAAACCAAAAACCAAATACCAAAAACCAAAAACCAAAAACCAAAAACCAAAAACAAAAAACCAAAAACCAAAAACCAAAAACCAAAAACCAAAAACCAAAAACAAAAAACCAAAAACCAAATACCAAATACCAAAAACCAAAAACCAAAAACCAAAAACCAAAAACCAAAAACCAAATACCAAAAACAAATACCAAACACCAAAAACCAAAAACCAAAAACCAAAAACCCAAAACCAAAAACCAAAAACCAAAAACCAAAAGCAAAAACCAAAAACCAAAAACAAAAAACCAAAAACCAAAATCCAAAAACCAAAAACCAAAAACCAAAAACCAAAAACCAAATACCAAAAACCAAAAACGAAAAACCAAAAACCAAAAACCAAAAACCAAAAACCAAAAACCAAAAACCAAAAACCAAAAATCAAAAACCAAAAACCAAAAACCAAAAACCAGAAACCAAAAAGCAAAAAGCAGAAACCAAAAACCAAAAACCAAAAACAAAAAACCAAAAACCAAAAACCAAAAACCAAAAACAAAAAACCAAAAACCAAATACCAAAAACCAAAAACCAAAAACCAAAAACCAAAATCCAAAAACCAAAAACCAAAGACCAAATACCAATAAGCAAAAACCAAAAACCAAAAACCAAAAACCAAAAACCAAAAACCAAAAACCAAAAACCAAAAACAAAAAACCAAAGCCAAATACCAAAAACCTAAAACCAAAACCCAAAAACCAAAAACCAAAAACCAAATACCAAAAACAAAAAACCGAAAACCAAAAACCAGAAACCAAAAACCAAAAACCAACAACCAAAAACCAAAAACCAAAAACCAAAAACCAAAAACAAAAAACCAAAAACCAAATATCAAAACCCAAAAACCAAAAACCAAAAACCAAAGACCAAAAACCAAAAACCAAAAACCCAAAAACCAAAAACCAAAAACCAAAAACCAAAAACCAAAAACCAAAAACCAAAAACCAAAAATCCAAAACCAAATGACAAAAACCAAAAACCAAATACCAAAAACCAAAAACCAAATAACAAAAACTAAAAACCAAAAACCAAAAACCAAAAACCAAAAACAAAAAACCAAAAACCAAACACCAACTTCCAAAAACCAAAAACCAAAAACCAAAATCCAAAAACCAAAAACCCAAAAACCAAAAACCAGAAACCAAAAACCAAAAACCAAAGACGTAAAACCAAATACCAATAACCAAAAACCAAAAACCAAAAACCAAAAACCAAAAACCAAAGACCAAAAACCAAAAACCAAAAACCAAAAACCAAAAACAAAAAACCAAAAACCAAATACCAAAAACCAAAAACCAAAAACCAAAAACCAAAAACCAAAAACCAAAAACCAAAAACCAAAAACCAAAAACCAAAAACCAAAAACCAAAAACCAAAAACCAAAAACCAAAAACCAAAAACCAAAAACCAAAAACCAAAAACCAAAAACCAAAAACCAAAAACCAAAAACCAATAAACCAAAAACCAAAAACCAAAAACCAAAAACCAAAAACCAAAAACCAAAAACCAAAAACCAAAAACCAAAAACCAAAAACCAAAAACCAAAAACCAAAAACCAAAAACCAAAAACCAAAAACCAAAAACCAAAAACCAAAAACCAAAAACCAAAAACCAAAAACTAAAAAACAAATACCAAAATCCAAAAACCAAAAACCAAAAACCAAAAACCAAAAACCCAAAAACCAAAAACCAAAAACCAAAAACCGTAAACCAAAAACCAAAAACCAAAAACCAAAAACCAAAAACCAAAAACCAAAAACCAAAAATCAAAAACCAAAACCAAAAACCAAAAATCAAAAACCAAAAACCAAAAACCAAAAACCAAAACCCAAATGCCAAAAATAAATAACAAAAACCAAAAACCAAACACCAAAAACCAAAAACCAAAAACCAAAAACCAAAAACCAAAAACCAAAAACCAAAAACCAAAAAACAAAAACCAAAAACCAAAAACCAAAAACCAAAAACCAAAAACAAAAAAAAAAATCAAAAACCAAAAACCAAAAAATAAAAACCAAAAACCAGAAACCAAAATCCTAAAACAAAAAACAAAAACCAAAACCAAAAACCAAAAACCCAAAACCAAAAACCAAAAACCAAAAAACAAAAACCAAAACCCAAAACCAAAAACAAAAAACCAAACACCAAAAACCAAAAACCGAAAACCAAAAACCAAAAACATAAAAAACCAAAAACCAGAAACCAAAAACCAAAATTAAAGACCAAAAACCAAAAAACAAAAACCAAAAACCAAAAACCAAAAACCAAAAACCCAAAAACCAAAAACCAAAAACCAAAAACCAAAAACCAAAAACTAAAACCAAAAACCAAAAACCAAAAACCCAAAACCCAAAATCCAAAAACCAAAAACCAAAAACAAAAAACCAAAAATCAAAAACAATAAACAAAAATTCAAAAACCAAAAACCAAAAACCAAAAACCAAAAACCAAAAACCAAAAACCAAAAACCAAAAACCAAAAACAAAAAACCAAAAACCAAAAACAAAAAACAAAAAACCAAAAACCAAAAACCAAAAACCAAAACCCGAAAATCAAAACCAAAAACCAAAAAAAAAAAATCAAAAAACCAAAAACCAAAACCAAAAACCAAAATCCAAAAACCAAAAACCAAAAACCAAAAACCAAAAACCAAAAACCAAAAACCAAAAACCAAAAACCAAAAACCAAAAGCAAAAACCAAAAACCAAAAACAAAAAACCAAAAACCAAAATCCAAAAACCAAAAACCAAAAACCAAAAACCAAACACAAAAAACCAAAAACCAAAAACAAAAAACCAAAAACCAAAAACCAAAAACCAAATACCAATAAGCAAAAACCAAAAAAAAAAACCAAAAACCAAAAACCAAAAACCAAAAACCAAAAACAAAAAACCAAAAACCAAAAACCAAAAACCAAAAACCAAAAACCAAAAACCAAATACCAAAAACCAAAAACCAAAAACCAAAAACCAAAAACAAACAAGTTGAGTAAGCAGGAGAGTGCTCCTACCAGAAGGTCTTTGTAAACATCCTAGGGTTAGAATCAAGTTTTCTAATGGCGTGAATCGATAACTTGAATTATTCATCCAATACTTAGATATGAAATCGTTCAAATTTATACAAAAGATGCACAGTTTCTTTCATAAGCACAGTGCAGCCGCCATTTTAATCTAGCTTAAATGATTTTTCTGAATGCTCGGCTGATTGAACATGTTCAAGTTAAACACTTTTCCTTAAATTTTCATGAAAATTGAAAGAAAATTAAAGTACCTAAATCAATTTTAAATATATATAGGGTTTTCCAATAAGAGGTGTTATTTTGAATAGATCTTCTGATTTAACACCTTGTGACTTCTCCCTTTGGAGCCACGTGATAGAGAAGGCCTATACCAATAGCCCAGTGTCAATTCAAGATCTCAAAGATGAAATTCGTGAGGCTATCGAGGACATAGGGCAGCCACTTTGCGATTTGGTTATGGAAAATTTCATGAAGAGGATATGGTCCTGTAAGCGTGTCGTAGTGGTTATTTGCCCAATGTTAGTTATTGCTATTAACGGCATATTTTCTTCTTTATTATGAACCAAACATCCGATCATTTATTTTAAAAAATGGCATTTTTCTTTCAATATCAAAATAACACCTCTAATTGGAAAACCCTATATGAACCATAAACACGTGTTATCGTTGTTGTAATTCCATATAATTGAAATGGCTATATCTCACTTGATTATGATTCGATCTCAATTAAATTTTGTGAACATATATATCTTATATCAGTCTATATAATTGCACAATTTCAAGAAGTTTAAAGGTACCGTTTTGATTTTATTGGCAAAAATGTAAAATCTACAAATCATACTATTATTAACAAAGTTGAGCGAATTTCGATTTCTAAGGTATTTGTTGCCCTTGTACTCATAAAGGTCCACATTCGTGATAATTTTCAGATTTTTCGGCTGAAAGGTGTCCAATCGCGAGGGGGGGGACACAAATTTTGGTTACATTTTGCCTTCCCGTGGACCCCCTAATTCATAAAATGATTTTTTTATTTCAGATTCTAAAAGTTCTACTTAAGACCTTTCATTTGATACCCCACTCGACTACCTTTGATGAAAAAAAATTTTTAAGGGCCAATTCGTTATTAGGGGGGAACCCCTTTAAACATTTTTTAAAATTTTGTCAAGGCCTTAACTTTTGAGAGACTATCACTTCTGATCTTTTCACAAAGTTTGAGCATCCTAGCTTCTATAGTTTCTGAGGAAATCAGCTGTGACGCACGGACAGACGGACAGACGGACAGACGGACAGACGGACAGACGGACAGACGGACGGACGGACAGACGGACGGACAGACGGACAGACAGGTCGCGAAACTAGTAGGTCTTTGTAAAAATTTTTTTTACAAAGACCTAAAAACCAAAAACCAAATACCAAAAACAAATACCAAACACCAAAAACCAAAAACCAAAAACCAAAAACCAAAAACCAAAAACCAAAAACCAAAAACCAAAAGCAAAAACCAAAAACCAAAAACAAAAAACCAAAAACCAAAATCCAAAAACCAAAAACCAAAAACCAAAAACCAAAAACCAAAAACCAAAAACCAAAAACCAAAAACGAAAAACCAAAAACCAAAAACCAAAAACCAAAAACCAAAAACCAAAAACCAAAAACCAAAAATCAAAAACCAAAAACCAAAAACCAAAAACCAGAAACCAAAAAGCAAAAACCAAAAACCAAAAACCAAAAACAAAAAACCAAAAACCAAAAACCAAAAACCAAAAACAAAAAACCAAAAACCAAATACCAAAAACCAAAAACCAAAAACCAAAAACCAAAATCCAAAAACCAAAAACCAAATACCAATAAGCAAAAACCAAAAACCAAAAACCAAAAACCAAAAACCAAAAACCAAAAACAAAAAACCAAAGCCAAATACCAAAAACCTAAAACCAAAACCCAAAAACCAAAAACCAAAAACCAAATACCAAAAACCAAAAACCGAAAACCAAAAACCAGAAACCAAAAACCAAAAACCAACAACCAAAAACCAAAAACCAAAAACCAAAAACCAAAAACAAAAAACCAAAAACCAAATATCAAAACCCAAAAACCAAAAACCAAAAACCAAAGACCAAAAACCAAAAACCAAAAACCCAAAAACCAAAAACAAAAAACCAAAAACCAAAAACCAAAAACCAAAAACCAAAAACCAAAAATCCAAAACCAAATGACAAAAACCAAAAACCAAATACCAAAAACCAAAAACCAAATAACAAAAACTAAAAACCAAAAACCAAAAACCAAAAACCAAAAACAAAAAACCAAAAACCAAATACCAACTTCCAAAAACCAAAAACCAAAAACCAAAAACCAAAATCCAAAAACCAAAAACCCAAAAACCAAAAACCAGAAACCAAAAACCAAAAACCAAAGACGTAAAACCAAATACCAATAACCAAAAACCAAAAACCAAAAACCAAAAACCAAAAACCAAAAACCAAAAACCAAAAACCAAAAACCAAAAACCAAAAACCAAAAACCAAAAACCAAAAACCAAAAACCAAAAACCAAAAACCAAAAACCAAAAACCCAAAAACCAAAAACCAAAAACCATAAACCAAAAACCAGAAACCAAAAACCAAAAACCAAAAACCAAAAACCAAAAACCAAAAACCAAAAACCAAAAACCAAAAACCAAAAACCAAAAACCAAAAACCAAAAACCAAAAACCAAAAACCAAAAACCAAAAACCAAAAACCAAAAACCAAAAACCAAAAACCAAAAACCAAAAACCAAAAACCAAAAACCAAAAACCAAAAACCAAAAACCAAAAACCAAAAACCAAAAACCAAAAACCAAAAACCAAAAACCAAAAACCAAAACCAAAAACCAAAAACCAAAACCAAAAACCAAAAACCAAAAACCAAAAACCAAAAACCAAAAACCAAAAAACCAAAAACCAAAAACCAAAAACCAAAAACCAAAAACCAAAAACCAAAAACCAAAAACCAAAAACCAAAAACCAAAAACCAAAAACCAAAAACCAAAAACCAAAAACCAAAAACCAAAAACCAAAAACCAAAAACCAAAAACCAAAAACCAAAAACCAAAAACCAAAAACCAAAAACCCAAAAACCAAAAACCAAAAACCATAAACCAAAAACCAGAAACCAAAAACCAAAAACCAAAAACCAAAAACCAAAAACCAAAAACCAAAAACCAAAAACCAAAAACCAAAAACCAAAAACCAAAAACCAAAAAACCAAAAACCAAAAACCAAAAACCAAAAACCAAAAACCAAAAACCAAAAACCAAAAACCAAAAACTAAAAAACAAATACCAAAATCCAAAAACCAAAAACCAAAAACCAAAAACCAAAAACCAAAAACCCAAAAACCAAAAACCAAAAACCAAAAACCGTAAACCAAAAACCAAAAACCAAAAACCAAAAACCAAAAACCAAAAACCAAAAAACAAAAACCCAAAAACTAAAACCCAAAAACCAATAACCAAAAACCAAAAACCAAAAACCAAGAACCAAAAACCAAAAATCAAAAACCAAAAACCAAAAACAAAAAACCGAAAACCAAAAACCAAAAACCAAAAACCAAAAACCAAAAAACCAGAAACCAAAAACCAGAAACCAGAAACCAAAAACCAGAAAACAAAAACCAAAAACCAAAAGCCAAAAACCAAAAACCAAAAACCAAAAAACAAAAACCAAAAACCAAAAACCAAAACCCAAAAACTAAAAACCAAATACCAAAAACCAAAAACCAAAAACCAAAAACCAAAAACCAAAAACCCAAAAACCAAAAACCAAAAACCAAAAACCAAAAACCAAAAACCAAAAACCAAAAACCAAAAACCAAAAACTCAAAAACAAAAACCAAAAACCAAAAACCAAAAACCAAAAACCAAAAACCAAAAATCAAAAACCAAAAACAAAAACCAAAAACCAAAAACCAAAAACCAAAAACAAAAAACCAAAAACCAGAAACCAGAAACCAAAAACCGAAAACCCAAAAAACAAAAACCAAAAACCAAAAACCAAAAACCAAAAATCAAAAACCAAAAACCAAAAACCAAAAACCAAAAACCAAAAACCAAAAACCAAAAACCAAAAACCAAAAACCAAGAACCAAAAACCAAAAATCAAAAACCAAAAACCAAAAACCAAAAACCAAAAACCAAAAACCAAAAACCGAAAACCAAAAACCAAAAACCAAAAACCAAAAACCAAAAACCAAAAAACCAGAAACCAAAAACCAGAAACCAGAAACCAAAAACCAGAAAACAAAAACCAAAAACCAAAAGCCAAAAACCAAAAACCAAAAACCAAAAACCAAAAACCAAAACCCAAAAACCAAAAACCAAAAACCAAAAACCAAAAACCAAAACCAATAACCAAAAACCAATTGCCAAAAACCAAAAACCAAAAACCAAAAAACAAAAACCCAAAAACCAAAAACCAAAAACCAAAAAACAAAAACCAAAAACCAAAAACCAAAAACCAAAACCAATAACCAAAAACCAATTGCCAAAAACCAAAAACCAAAAACCAAAAAACAAAAACCAAAAACCAAAAACCAAAAACCAAAAACCAAAAACCAAAAACCAAAAACCAAAAACCAAAAACCAAAAACAAAAAACCAAAAACCAATTGCCAAAAACCAAAAACCAAAAACCAAAAACCAAAAACTAAAAACCAAATACCAAAAACCAAAAACCAAAAACCAAAAACAAAAACCAAAAACCGAAAACAAAAAACCAAAAACTAAAAACCAAAAATCAAAAACCAAAAACCAAAAACCAAAAACCAAAATCCAAAAACCAAAAACCAAAAACCAAAAACCAAAATTCAAAAACCAAAAACCAAAAACCAAAAACCAAAAACCAAAAACCAAAAACCAAAAACCAAAAACCAAAAACCAAAAACCAAAAACGAAAAACCAAAAACCAAAAACAAAAACCAGAAACCGAAAACCAAAAACCAGAAACCAGAAACCAAAAACCAAAAACCAAAAACAAAAAACGAAAAACCAAATACCAAATACCAAAAACCAAAAACCAAAAACCAAAAACCAAAAACCAAAAACCAAATACCAAAAACAAATACCAAACACCAAAAACCAAATACCAAAAACCAAAAACCAAAAACCAAAAACCAAAAACCAAAAACCAAAAACCAAAAACCAAAACCAATAACCAAAAACCAATTGCCAAAAACCAAAAACCAAAAACCAAAAAACAAAAACCAAAAACCAAAAACCAAAAACCAAAAACCAAAAACCAAAAACCAAAAACCAAAAACCAAAAACCAAAAACCAAAAACCCAAAACCAAAAACAAAAAACCAAAAACCAATTGCCAAAAACCAAAAACCAAAAACCAAAAACTAAAAACCAAATACCAAAAACCAAAAACCAAAAACCAAAAACAAAAACCAAAAACCGAAAACAAAAAACCAAAAACTAAAAACCAAAAATCAAAAACCAAAAACCAAAAACCAAAAACCAAAATCCAAAAACCAAAAACCAAAAACCAAAAACCAAAATTCAAAAACCAAAAACCAAAAACCAAAAACCAAAAACCAAAAACCAAAAACCAAAAACCAAAAACCAAAAACCAAAAACCAAAAACCAAAAACCAAAAACCAAAAACCAAAAACCAAAAACCAAAAACCAAAAACCAAAAACCAAAAACCAGAAACCAAAAACCAAAAACCAAAAACCAAAAACCAGAAACCAAAAAGCAAAAACCAAAAACCAAAAACCAAAAACAAAAAACCAAAAACCAAAAACCAAAAACAAAAAACCAAAAACCAAATACCAAAAACCAAAAACCAAAAACCAAAAACCAAAAACCAAAAACCAAAAACCAAAAACCAAAAACCAAAAACCAAAAACCAAATACCAATAAGCAAAAACCAAAAACCAAAAACCAAAAACCAAAAACCAAAAACCAAAAACCAAAAACCAAAAACCAGAAACCAAAAAGCAAAAACCAAAAACCAAAAACCAAAAACAAAAAACCAAAAACCAAAAACCAAAAACAAAAAACCAAAAACCAAATACCAAAAACCAAAAACCAAAAACCAAAAACCAAAAACCAAAAACCAAAAACCAAAAACCAAAAACCAAAAACCAAAAACCAAAAACCAAAAACCAAAAACCAAAAAACAAAAACCAAAAACCAAAAACCAAAAACCAAAACCAATAACCAAAAACCAATTGCCAAAAACCAAAAACCAAAAACCAAAAAACAAAAACCAAAAACCAAAAACCAAAAACCAAATACCAAAAACCAAAAACCAAAAACCAAAAACCAAAAACCAAAAACCAAAAACAAAAAACCAAAAACCAATTGCCAAAAACCAAAAACCAAAAACCAAAAACTAAAAACCAAATACCAAAAACCAAAAACCAAAAACCAAAAACAAAAACCAAAAACCGAAAACAAAAAACCAAAAACTAAAAACCAAAAATCAAAAACCAAAAACCAAAAACCAAAAACCAAAACCAAAAACCAAAAACCAAAAACCAAAAACCAAAATTCAAAAACCAAAAACCAAAAACCAAAAACCAAAAACCAAAAACCAAAAACCAAAAACCAAAAACCAAAAACGAAAAACCAAAAACCAAAAACAAAAACCAGAAACCGAAAACCAAAAACCAGAAACCAGAAACCAAAAACCAAAAACCAAAAACAAAAAACGAAAAACCAAATACCAAATACCAAAAACCAAAAACCAAAAACCAAAAACCAAAAACCAAAAACCAAAAACCAAATACCAAAAACAAATACCAAACACCAAAAACCAAATACCAAAAACCAAAAACCAAAAACCAAAAACCAAAAACCAAAAACCAAAAACCAAAAACCAAAAACCAAAAACCAAAACCAATAACCAAAAACCAATTGCCAAAAACCAAAAACCAAAAACCAAAAAACAAAAACCAAAAACCAAAAACCAAAAACCAAAAACCAAAAACCAAAAACCAAAAACCAAAAACCAAAAACCAAAAACCAAAAACCAAAAACCAAAAACAAAAAACCAAAAACCAATTGCCAAAAACCAAAAACCAAAAACCAAAAACTAAAAACCAAATACCAAAAACCAAAAACCAAAAACCAAAAACAAAAACCAAAAACCGAAAACAAAAAACCAAAAACTAAAAACCAAAAATCAAAAACCAAAAACCAAAAACCAAAAACCAAAATCCAAAAACCAAAAACCAAAAACCAAAAACCAAAATTCAAAAACCAAAAACCAAAAACCAAAAACCAAAAACCAAAAACCAAAAACCAAAAACCAAAAACCAAAAACCAAAAACCAAAAACCAAAAACCAAAAACCAAAAACCAAAAACCAAAAACCAAAAACCAAAAACCAAAAACCAAAAACCAAAAACCAAAAACCAAAAACCAAAAACCAAAAACCAAAAACCAAAAACCAGAAACCAAAAAGCAAAAACCAAAAACCAAAAACAGAAAACCAAAAACCAAAAACCAAAAACAAAAAACCAAAAACCAAATACCAAAAACCAAAAACCAAAAACCAAAAACCAAAAACCAAAAACCAAAAACCAAAAACCAAAAACCAAAAACCAAAAACCAAATACCAATAAGCAAAAACCAAAAACCAAAAACCAAAAACCAAAAACCAAAAACCAAAAACCAAAAACCAAAAACCAAAAACCAAAAACCAAAAACGAAAAACCAAAAACCAAAAACAAAAACCAGAAACCGAAAACCAAAAACCAGAAACCAGAAACCAAAAACCAAAAACCAAAAACAAAAAACGAAAAACCAAATACCAAATACCAAAAACCAAAAACCAAAAACCAAAAACCAAAAACAAAAACCAGAAACCGAAAACCAAAAACCAGAAACCAGAAACCAAAAACCAAAAACCAAAAACAAAAAACGAAAAACCAAATACCAAATACCAAAAACCAAAAACCAAAAACCAAAAACCAAAAACCAAAAACCAAAAACCAAAAACCAAAAACAAAAAACCAAAAACCAGAAACCAGAAACCAAAAACCGAAAACCCAAAAAACAAAAACCAAAAACCAAAAACCAAAAACCAAAAATCAAAAACCAAAAACCAAAAACCAAAAACCAAAAACCAAAAACCAAAAACCAAAAACCAAAAACCAAGAACCAAAAACCAAAAACAAAAACCAAAAACCAAAAACCAAAAACCAAAAACCGAAAACCAAAAACCAAAAACCAAAAACCAAAAACCAAAAAACCAGAAACCAAAAACCAGAAACCAGAAACCAAAAACCAGAAAACAAAAACCAAAAACCAAAAGCCAAAAACCAAAAACCAAAAACCAAAAACCAAAAACCAAAACCCAAAAACCAAAAACCAAAAACCAAAAACCAAAAACCAAAACCAATAACCAAAAACCAATTGCCAAAAACCAAAAACCAAAAACCAAAAAACAAAAACCAAAAACCAAAAACCAAAAACCAAAACCAATAACCAAAAACCAATTGCCAAAAACCAAAAACCAAAAACCAAAAAACAAAAACCAAAAACCAAAAACCAAAAACCAAAAACCAAAAACCAAAAACCAAAAACCAAAAACCAAAAACCAAAAACCAAAAACCAAAAACCAAAAACAAAAAACCAAAAACCAATTGCCAAAAACCAAAAACCAAAAACCAAAAACTAAAAACCAAATACCAAAAACCAAAAACCAAAAACCAAAAACAAAAACCAAAAACCGAAAACAAAAAACCAAAAACTAAAAACCGAAAATCAAAAACCAAAAACCAAAAACCAAAAACCAAAATCCAAAAACCAAAAACCAAAAACCAAAAACCAAAATTCAAAAACCAAAAACCAAAAACCAAAAACCAAAAACCAAAAACCAAAAACCAAAAACCAAAAACCAAAAACCAAAAACCAAAAACCAAAAACCAAAAACCAAAAACCAAAAACCAAAAACCAAAAACCAAAAACCAGAAACCAAAAAGCAAAAACCAAAAACCAAAAACCAAAAACAAAAAACCAAAAACCAAAAACCAAATACCAAAAACCAAAAACCAAAAACCAAAAACCAAAAACCAAAAACCAAAAACCAAAAACCAAAAACCAAATACCAATAAGCAAAAACCAAAAACCAAAAACCAAAAACCAAAAACCAAAAACCAAAAACCAAAAACCAAAAACCAAAAACCAAAAACAAAAAACCAAAAACCAAATACCAAAAACCTAAAACCAAAACCCAAAAACCAAAAACCAAAAACCAAATACCAAGAACAAAAAACCGAAAACCAAAAACCAAAAACCAAAAACCAAAAACCAACAACCAAAAACCAAAAACCAAAAACCAAAAACCAAAAACCAAAAACCAAATACCAATAAGCAAAAACCAAAAACCAAAAACCAAAAACCAAAAACCAAAAACCAAAAACCAAAAACCAAAAACCAAAAACCAAAAACCAAAAACCAAAAACCAAAAACCAAAAACAAAAAAAAACAAAAACCAAATTCCAAACACCAAAAACCAAAAACCAAAAACCAAAAACCAAAAACCAAATACCAAAAACAAAAAACCAAAAACCAAAAACCAAAAACCAAAAACCAAAAACCAAAAACCAAAAACCAAAAAGCAAAAACCAAAAACCAAAAACAAAAAACCAAAAACCAAATATCAAAACCCAAAAACCAAAAACCAAAAACCAAAGACCAAAAACCAAAAACCAAAAACCCAAAAACCAAAAACCAAAAACCAAAAACCAAAAACCAAAAACCAAAAACCAAAAACCAAAAACCAAAAACCAAAAACCAAAAATCCAAAACCAAATGACAAAAACCAAAAACCAAATACCTAAAACCAAAAACCAAATAACAAAAACTAAAAACCAAAAACCAAAAACCAAAAATCAAAAACAAAAAACCAAAAACCAAATACCAAAATCCAAAAACCAAAAACCAAAAACCAAAATCCAAAAACCAAAAACCCAAAAACCAAAAACCAGAAACCAAAAACCAAAAACCAAAAACCAAAGACGTAAAACCAAATACCAATAACCAAAAACCAAAAACCAAAAACCAAAAACCAAAAACCAAAGACCAAAAACCAAAAACCAAAAACCAAAAACCAAAAACAAAAAACCAAAAACCAAATACCAAAAACCAAAAACCAAAAACCAAAAACCAAAAACCAAAAACCAAATACCAAGAACAAAAAACCGAAAACCAAAAACCAAAAACCAAAAACCAAAAACCAACAACCAAAAACCAAAAACCAAAAACCAAAAACCAAAAACCAAATACCAATAAGCAAAAACCAAAAACCAAAAACCAAAAACCAAAAACCAAAAACCAAAAACCAAAAACCAAAAACCAAAAACCAAAAACCAAAAACCAAAAACAAAAAAAAACAAAAACCAAATTCCAAACACCAAAAACCAAAAACCAAAAACCAAAAACCAAAAACCAAATACCAAAAACAAAAAACCAAAAACCAAAAACCAAAAACCAAAAACCAAAAACCAAAAACCAAAAACCAAAAACCAAAAATCAAAAACCAAAAACCAAAAACAAAAAACCAAAAACCAAATATCAAAACCCAAAAACCAAAAACCAAAAACCAAAGACCAAAAACCAAAAACCAAAAACCCAAAAACCAAAAACCAAAAACCAAAAACCAAAAACCAAAAACCAAAAACCAAAAACCAAAAACCAAAAACCAAAAACCAAAAATCCAAAACCAAATGACAAAAACCAAAAACCAAATACCAAAAACCAAAAACCAAATAACAAAAACTAAAAACCAAAAACCAAAAACCAAAAACCAAAAACAAAAAACCAAAAACCAAATACCAAAATCCAAAAACCAAAAACCAAAAACCAAAATCCAAAAACCAAAAACCCAAAAACCAAAAACCAGAAACCAAAAACCAAAAACCAAAAACCAAAGACGTAAAACCAAATACCAATAACCAAAAACCAAAAACCAAAAACCAAAAACCAAAGACCAAAAACCAAAAACCAAAAACCAAAAACCAAAAACCAAAATCCAAAAACCAAAAACCAAAAACCAAAATCCAAAAACCAAAAACCCAAAAACCAAAAACCAGAAACCAAAAACCAAAAACCAAAAACCAAAGACGTAAAACCAAATACCAATAACCAAAAACCAAAAACCAAAAACCAAAAACCAAAGACCAAAAACCAAAAACCAAAAACCAAAAACCAAAAACAAAAAACCAAAAACCAAATACCAAAAACCAAAAACCAAAAACCAAAAACCAAAAACCAAAAACCAAAAACCAAAAACCAAAAACCAAAAACCAAAAACCAAAAACCAAAAACCAAAAACCAAAAACCAAAAACCAAAAACCAAGAACCAAAAACCAAAAATCAAAAACCAAAAACAAAAAACAAAAACCAAAAACCAAAAACCAAAAACCGAAAACCAAAAACCAAAAACCAAAAACCAAAAACCAAAAACCAAAAAACCAGAAACCAAAAACCAGAAACCAGAAACCAAAAACCAGAAAACAAAAACCAAAAACCAAAAGCCAAAAACCAAAAACCAAAAACCAAAAACCAAAAACCAAAAACCAAAAACCAAAAACCAAAAACCAAAAACCAAAAACCAAAAACCAAAAACCAAAAACAAAAAACCAAAAACTAAAATCCAAAAATCAAAAACCAAAAACCAAAAGCCAAAAACCAAAAACCATAAACCAAAACCCAAAAACCAAAAACCATAAACCAAAAACCAAAAACAAAAACAAAAACCAGAAACCAAAAACCAAAAACCAGAAACCAGAAACCAAAAACCAAAAACTAAAAACCAAAAACCAAAAACCAAAAACCAAAAACCAAAAACCAAAAACCAAAAACCAAAAACCAAAACCAATAACCAAAAACCAATTGCCAAAAACCAAAAACCAAAAACCAAAAAACAAAAACCAAAAACCAAAAACCAAAAACCAAAAACCAAAAACCAAAAACCAAAAACCAAAAACCAAAAACCAAAAACCAATAACCAAAAACCAATTGCCAAAAACCAAAAACCAAAAACCAAAAACTAAAAACCAAAAACCAAAAACCAAAAACCAAAAACCAAAAACCAAAATCCAAAAACCAAAAACCAAAAACCAAAAACCAAAATTCAAAAACCAAAAACCAAAAACCAGAAACCAAAAACCAAAAACCAAAAACCAAAACCAATAACCAAAAACCAATTGCCAAAAACCAAAAACCAAAAACCAAAAACCAAAAACCAAAAACCAAAAACAGAAAACCAAAAACTAAAAACCAAAAAACAAAAACCAAAAACCAAAAACCAAAAACCAAAAACCAAAAACCAAAAACCAAAAACCAAAAACCAAAAACCAAAAACCAATAACCAAAAACCAATTGCCAAAAACCAAAAACCAAAAACCAAAAACTAAAAACCAAAAACCAAAAACCAAAAACCAAAAACCAAAAACTAAAAACCAAAAACCAAAAACCAAAACCAATAACCAAAAAACCAATTGCCAAAAACCAAAAACCAAAAACCAAAAACCAAAAACCAAAAACCAAAAACCAAAAACCAAAACCCAAAAACCAAAAACCAAAAACCAAAAACCAAAAACCAAAAACAAAAACAAAAACCAGAAACCAAAAACCAAAAACCAGAAACCAGAAACCAAAAACCAAAAACTAAAAACCAAAAACCAAAAACCAAAAACCAAAAACCAAAAACCAAAAACCAAAAACCAAAAACCAAAAACCAAAAACCAAAAACCAAAATTCAAAAACCAAAAACCAAAAACCAGAAACCAAAAACCAAAAACCAAAAACCAAAAACCAAAAACTAAAAACCAAAAACCAAAAACCAAAAACCAAAAACCAAAAACCAAAAACCAAAAACCAAAACCCAAAAACCAAAAACCAAAAACCAAAAACCAAAAACCAAAAACAAAAACAAAAACCAGAAACCAAAAACCAAAAACCAGAAACCAGAAACCAAAAACCAAAAACTAAAAACCAAAAACCAAAAACCAAAAACCAAAAACCAAAAACCAAAAACCAAAAACCAAAAACCAAAAACCAAAAACCAAAAACCAAAATTCAAAAACCAAAAACCAAAAACCAGAAACCAAAAACCAAAAACCAAAAACCAAAAACCAAAAACCAAAACCAATAACCAAAAACCAATTGCCAAAAACCAAAAACCAAAAACCAAAAACCAAAAACAAAAACCAAAAACCGAAAACAAAAAACCAAAAACTAAAAACCAAAAATCAAAAACCAAAAACCAAAAACCAAAAACCAAAAACCAAAATCCAAAAACCAAAAACCAAAAACCAAAAACCAAAATTCAAAAACCAAAAACCAAAAACCAGAAACCAAAAACCAAAAACCAAAAACCAAAAACCAAAAACTAAAAACCAAAAACCAAAAACCAAAAACCAAAAACCAAAAACCAAAAACCAAAAACCAAAAACGAAAAACCAAAAACCAAAAACAAAAACCAGAAACCGAAAACCAAAAACCAGAAACCAGAAACCAAAAACCAAAAACCAAAAACCAAAAACCAAAAAACCAAAAACCAAATCCAAAAACCAAAAACCAAAAACCAAAACCAAAAACCAAAAACAAAAACCAAAAATAAAAACCAGAAACTAAAAACCAAAAACCAGAAACCAAAAACCAAAAACCAAAAAACAAAAACCAAAAACCAAATCCAAAAACCAAAAACCAAAAACCAAAACCCAAAAACCAAAAACCAAAAACCAGAACGAACAACCAAAAACCAAAAACCAAAAACCAAAAACCAAAAACCAAATCCAAAAACCAAAAACCAAAAACCAAAAACCAAAACCCAAAAACCAAAAACCAAAAACCAGAACCAAAAACAAAAACCAAAAACCAAAAACTAAAAACCAAAAACAAAAACCAAAAACCAAAAACCAAAAACAAAAACTAAAAACCAAATACCAAAAACCAAAAACCAAAACCAAAAACCAAAAACCAAAAACCAAAAACCAAAAACCAAAAACCAAAAATCAAAAACCAAAAACCAAAAATCAAAAACCAAAAACCAAAAACCAAAAACCAGAAACCAAAAACCAAAAACCAAAAACCAAAAACCAAAAACCAAAAACCAAAAACCAAAAAACAAAAACTAAAAACCAAAAACCAAAAACCAAAAACCAAATCCAAAAACCAGAAACCAAAAACCAAAACCCAAAAACCAAAAACCAAAAATCAACAACCAAAAACCAAAAACCAAAACCAAAAACCAAAATCCAAAAACCAAACACCAAAAACCAAAAATCAAAAACCAAAAACCAAAAACCAAAAATCAAAAACCAAAAACCAAAAACCAAAAACCAAAAACCAAAAACCAAAAACCAAAAACCAAAAACCAAAACCCAAAAACCAAAAACAAAAAACCAAAAACCAAAAACCAAAAACCAAAAACCAAAAACCAAAAACCAAACACCAAAATATCGAAACTAAAAACCAAAAACCAAAAACCAAAAACCAAAAACCAAACACCAACAACCAAAAATCAAAAACCAAAAACCAAAAACCAAAAATAAAAACCAGAAACCAAAAACCAAAAACCAGAAACCAAAAACCAAAAACCAAAAACCAAAAACCAAAAACCAAAAACCAAATCCAAAAACCAAAAAACCAAAAAACAAAACCCAAAAACCAACAACCAAAAACCAGAACCAAAAACCAAATACCAAAAACCAAAAACCAAAAACCAAAAACCAAAACCAAAAACCAAAAACCAAAAACCAAAAAACCAAATACCAAAAACCAAAAACCAAAACCAAAAACCAAAAACCAAAAATCAAAAACCAAAAACCAAAAACCAAAAACCAAAAACCAAAAACCAAAAACCAAAAATCAAAAACCAAAAACCAAAAACCAAAAACCAGAAACCAAAAACCAAAAACCAAAAACCAAAAACCAAAAACCAAAAACCAAAAAACAAAAACTAAAAACCAAAAACCAAAAACCAAAAACCAAAAACCAGAAACCAAAAACCAAAAACCAAAAACCAAAAACCAAAAATCAAAAAAAAAAACCAAAAACCAAAACCAAAAACCAAAAACCAAAAACCAAACACCAAAAACCAAAAATCAAAAACCAAAAACCAAAAACCAAAAACCAAAATCAAAAACCAAAAACCAAAAATAAAAAACCAAAAACCAAAAACCAAAAACCAAAAAACAGAAACTAAAAACCAAAAACCAAAAACCAAAAACCAAAAACCAAACACCAACAACCAAAAATCAAAAACCAAAAACCAAAAACCAAAAACCAAAAAAACAAAAACTAAAAACCCAAAAACCGAAAACCAAAAACCAAAAACCAAAAACCAAAAACCAAAAACCAAATACCAAAAACCAAAAACCAAAACCCAAAAACCAAAAACCAAAAACCAAATACCAAAAACAAAAAACCAAAAACCAAAAACCAAAAACCAAAAACCAAAAACCAAAAACCAAAAACCAAAAACCAAAAACCAAAAACCAAAAACCAAAAACCAAATACATAAAAACCAAAAACCAAAAACCAAAAACCAAAAACCAAAAACCAAAAACCAAAAACCAAAAACCAAAAACCAAAAACCAAAAACCAAAAACCAAAAACCAAAAACCAAAAACCAAAAACCAAAAACCAAAAACCAAAAACCAAAAACCAAAAACCTAAAACCAAATCCCAAAAACCAAAAACCAAAAACCATAAACCAAAAACCGAAAACCAAAAATCAGACTCCAAAAACCAAAAATCATAAACCAAAAACAAAAAACCAAAAACAAAAACCAAAAACCAAAACCCAAAAACCAAAAACATAAAACCGAAAACCAAATACCAAAAACCATATCAAAAACCAAAACCAAAAAACCAAAAACCAAAAACAAAAACGAACAAGTTGGGTAGACAGACCTATGCCCATGTCAGAAGGGTTTTGTACTCTACTTACAAAATGCAGTAACCAGCAACGAATAAAATCAAGAAACATGTCAAAGACGATTTAATTGGAGAAAATGTGAAATTCGAGGATCATACTATTATTAACAAAGTTGAACGAATTTTGACTTCTGAGGTATTTGTTATAGTTATACCCATAAATATCTCCTTTGATATTTTTTCAGATTTTTTAGATCACTGGTCCATTCGCGAGGGAGGAAACACATTTTTCATGTATTTCCCCCCCTGTGCTCCCACTGAAGGAAAAACTGTCAGTTTAAGAACTGTTTTGAAAAGCTCTCATAGAGAACTTTCAGTTGATACTCATATCGGCTACCTTTCATGAAATTTTTTTTCAGGGGCCACTCCTCTGTACTGTAATCATCGATTCATGGCCTATTTTTTCGAATCCTAGAATGGCTACAAAGCCCTTTTGCTAGGAGCTCTCTCCTGCCTCTTTGACTTGTTTCAATTGTATGTACTCATCTCCATGATACCTATCACTCCTGAAATTTTCATGCGAATTCTAGCAAAGCTGTAGTGTCGAAGTCGGTAAAAAGCGCATATGGCTCCATAGCAATATGTTTCCATAGTAATACAGGGCATATTGCTCCATAGTAATACACGAAAATTCAAATCGCTATAACTTCGGTAAATACCATTCGATCTTTATGAAACTTTTCGAAAAGATCAATCTTATAAATAGTCATCTCTTTGTTAAATTTTATTGAGTTTAAGGGTACCGTTTAGATTTTATTCAAGAAAACACAAAATCGATAAATCATACTATTACTAACAAAGTTGAGTGAATTGCGACTTCTCATGTATTTGTTGTTGTTGTACTCATTAAGGCCTACATTCATGATTTTTTTTAGATTTTTCGGATGGAAGGTGTCCAATCGCGAGGGGGGGGGTACGCGAAAAGTTCGTACATTTCCCCTTCCCCTGCGCCCCTCGGTACTTATAAAACAATTTTAAGACTTGTTTTGAAAAGATCTCATTGAGACCTTTCCAATGACACCCTACTCGACTACCAATGGTGAAAATTTTTTTTTGAGGGGTCACCCCCTTTTATGGGGAGACCCCCCTTAAACGCCTTTGAAAAATGTTTCCACCCTTGAACTTTCAAGAGGTCACCACTTCTGACCTTCCTACAAAGTTTCATGGCTATAGCTTGTATAGTTTCGGAGAAAAAGTGCTGTGACATACAGACGGACGGACGGACGGACGGACGGACGGACGGACGGACGGACGGACGGACGGACGGACGGACGGACGGACAGACGGACAGACGGACACAGGTCGTGATTGCAATAGGGTTTTGTATTTTAGTACAAAACCCTAAAAACGAAAAACGAAAAACGAAAAACGAAAAACGAAAAACGAAAAACCAAAAACCAATAACCAAAAAACAAAAACCAAAAACCAAAAAACAAAAACCAAAAACCAAAAACCAAAAACCAAAAACCAAAAACCAAAACCAAAAACCAAAAACCAAAACCCAAAAACGAAAAACCAAAAACCAAAACCAAAAACCATAAACCAAAAACATAAACCAAAAACCAAAAACCAAAAACCAAAAACCAAAAACCAAAAACCAAAAACCAAAAACCAAAAACCAAAAACCAAAAACCAAAAACCAAAAACCAAAAACCAAAAACCAAAAACCAAAAACCAAAAACCAAAAACCAAAAACCAAAAACCAAAAACCAAATACCAAAAACCAAAAACCAAAAACCAAAAGCCAAACAACAAAAACCAAAAACCAAAAACCAAAAACCAAAAACCAGAACCAAAAACCAAATACCAAAAACCAAAAACCAAAAACTATATCAAAAACCAAAACCAAAAAACCAAAAACCAAAAACCAAAAACGAAAAACGAAAAACCAAAAACCAAAAACCAAAAACAAAAACCAAAAACCAATAATCAAAAACCAAATACCAAAAACCAAAAACCAGAAACCAAAAACCAAAAACCAAATACCAAAAACCAAAACCAAAAACGAAAAACCAAAAACCAATAACCAAAAACCAAAAACCAAAAACCAAAAACCAAAAACTAAAAACCAAAAACCAAAAACCAAAAAACAAAAACTAAAACCCAAAAACCAAAAACCAAAAACCAAAAACCAGAAACCAAAAACCAAAACCCAAAAACCAAAAACCAAAACCAAAACCAAAAACGAAAAACCAAAAACCGGAAACCAAAAACCAAAAACCAAAAACCAAAAATTTAAAACCAAAAACCAAAAACCAAAAATCAAAAACCAAAAACCAAAACCAAAAACCAAAAACCAAAAACCAAAAACCAAAAACCAAAAACCAAAAACCAAAAACAAAAATCAAAAACCAAAAACCAAAAACCAAAAACCAAAAACCAAAAACCAAAAACCAAATACTTAAAACCAAAAACCAAAAACCAAAAACCAAAAAAAACCAAAAACCATAAACCATAAACCAAAAACCAAAAACCAAAAACCAAAAACCAAAAACCAAAAACCAAAAATCAAAAACCAAAAACCAAAAACCAAAAACCAAAAACCATAAACCAAAAACCAAAAACCAAAAACCAAAAACCAAAAACCAAAACCAAAAACCAAAAACCAAAAACAAAAATCAAAAACCAAAAACCAAAAACCAAAAACCAAAAACCAAAAACCAAAAACCAAAAACCAAAAACCAAAAACCAAAAACCAAAAACCAAAAACCAAAAAACAAAAACCAAATACCAAAAACCAAAAACCAAAAGCCAAAAACCAAAAACCGAAAACCAAAAACCAAAAACCAAAAACCAAAAACCAAAAACCAAAAACCAAAAACCAGAAACCAAAAACCAAAAAATAAAAACCAAAAACCAAAAACCAAAAATCAAAAACCAAAAACCAAAACCAAAAACCAGAAACCAAAAACCAAAAACAAAAAACCAAAAACCAAAAACCAAAAACCAAAAACCAAAAACCAAAAACCAAAAACCAAAAACCAAAAACCAAAAACCAAAAACCAAAAACCAAAAACCAAAAACCCAAAACCAAAAACCAAAAACCAAAAACCAAAAACCAAAAACCAAAAACCAAAAACCAAAAACCAAAAACCAAAAACCAAAATCCAAAAACCAAAAACCAAAAACCAAAAACCAAAAACCAAAAACCAAAAACCAAAAACCCAACACCAAAAACCAAAAACCAAAAACCAAAAACCAAAAACCAAAAACCAAAAACCAAAAACCAAAAACCAAAAACCAAAAACCAAAAACCAAAAACCAAAAACCAAAAACCAAAAACCAAAAACCAAAAACCAAAAACCAAAAACCAAAAACCAAAAACCAAAAACCAAAAACAAAAACCAAAAACCAAAACCAAAAACCAAAAACCAAAAACCAAAAACCAAAAACCAAAAACCAAAAACCAAAAACCAAAAACCAAACACCAAAACCCAAAAACCAAAAACCGAAAACCAAACACCAAAACCAAAAACCAAAAACCAAAAACCAAAAACCAAAAACCAAAAACCAAAAACCAAAAACCAAAAACCAGAAACCAAAAACCAAAAACCAAAAAATAAAAACCAAAAACCAAAAACCAAAAATCAAAAACCAGAAACCAAAACCAAAAACCCAAAAACCAAAAACCAAAAACCAAAAACCAAAAACCAAAAACCAAAAACCAAAAACCAAAAACCAAAAACCAAAAACCAAAAACCAAAAACCAAAAACCAAAAACCAAAAACCAAAAACCAAAAACCAAAAACCAAAAACCAAAAACCAAAAACCCAAAACCAAAAACCAAAAACCAAAAACCAAAAACCAAAAACCAAAAACCAAAAACCAAAAACCAAAAACCATAAACCATAAACCAAAAACCAAAAACCAAAAACCAAAAACCAAAAACCAAAAACAAAAACCAAAAACCAAAAACCAAAAACCAAAAACCAAAAACCAAAAACCAAAAACCAAAACCCAAAAACGAAAAACCAAAAACCAAAACCAAAAACCAAAAACCAAAAACCATAAACCAAAAACCAAAAACCAAAAACCAAAAACCAAAAACCAAAAACCAAAAACCAAAAACCAAAAACCAAAAACCAAAAACCAAAAACAAAAACCAAAAACCAAAACCAAAACCAAAAACCAAAAACCAAAAACCAAAAACCAAAAACCAAAAACCAAAAACCAAAAACCAAAAACCAAAACCAAAAACCAAAAACCAAAAACCAAAATCCAAAAACCAAAAACCAAAACCAAAAACCAAAAACCAAAAACCAAAAACCAAAAACCCAAAACCAAAAACCAAAAACCAAAAACTAAAAACCAAAAACCAAAAACCAAAAACCAAAAACCAAAAACCAAAAACCCTAAACCAAACACCAAAACCCAAAAACCAAAAACCGAAAACCAAACACCAAAACCAAAAACCAAAAACCAAAAACCAAAAACCAAAAACCAAAAACCAAAAACCAAAAACCAAAAACCAAAAACCAAAAACCAAAAACCAAAAACCAAAAACCAAAAACCAAAAACCAAAAACCAAAAACCAAAAACCAAAAACCAAACACCAAAAACCAAAATCAAAAACCAAAAACCAAAAACCAAAACCAAAAACCAAAAACCAAAAACCAAAACCAAAAACCAAAAACCAAAAACAAAAAACCAAAAACCAAAAACCAAAAACCAAAAAACAGAAACTAAAAACCAAAAACCAAAAACCAAAAACCAAAAACCAAAAACCAAAAACCAAAAACCAAAAACCGAAAACCAAAAACCAAAACCCAAAAACCAAAAACCGAAAACCAAATACCAAAAACCAAAAACCATATCAAAAACCAAAACCAAAAAACCAAAAACCAAAAACAAAAACGAAAAACGAAAAACGAAAAACGAAAAACGAAAAACGAAAAACGAAAAACGAAAAACGAAAAACGAAAAACGAAAAACCAAAAACCAATAACCAAAAAACAAAAACCAAAAACCAAAAAAAAAAACCAAAAACCAAAAACATAAAACCAAAAACCAAATAACAAAAACCAAAAACCAGAAACCCAAAACCAAAAACCAAAAACCCAAACACAAAAAACCAAAAACCAAAAATCAAAAACGAATAACAAAAACCAAAAACCAAAAACCAAACAACAAAAACTAAAAACCCAAAAACCAAAAACCAAAAACCAAAAACCAAAAACTAAAAACCAAAAACCAAAAACCAAAAACCAAAAAACAAAAATTAAAACCCCAAAAATCAAAAACCAAAAACCAAAAACGAAAAACCAAAAACCAAAAACCAAAACCAAAAACCAAAAACCAAAAACCAAAAACGAAAAACCAAAAACCAAAACCAAAAACCAAAAACCAAAAACATAAACCAAAAACCAAAAACCAAAACCCAAAAACCAAAAACCAAAAACCAAAAACCAAAAACCAAAAACCAAAAACCAAAAACCAAAAACCAAAAACCAAAAACCAAAACCCAAAAACCAAAAACCAAAAACCAAATACCAAATACCAAAAACCAAAAACCAATAACCAGAAACAAAAACCAAAAACCAAAAATCCAAAACAAAAAACCAAAAATATAAAACTAAAAACCAAAAACCAAAAACCAAAAACCAAAAACAAAAACCAAAAACCAGAAACCAAAACCAAAAACCAAAAACCAAAAACCAAAACCCAAAACCCAAAAACCAAAAACCAAAAACCAAAAACCAAAAACCAAAAACCAAAAACCAAAAACCAAAAACCAGAAACCAAAAACCAAAAACCAAAAACCAAAAACCAAAAACCTAAAACCAAAACCCAAAACCAAAAACCAAAAACCAAAACCAAAAACCAAAAACAAAAAACCAAAAACCAAAAACCAAAGAACAAAAAACCAAAAACCAAAAACCAAAAACCAAAACCCAGAAACCAAAAACCAAAAACCAAAAACCGGAAACCAAAAACCGAAAACCAAAAACCAAAAACCAAAAACCAAAAACCAAAAACCAAAAACCAAAAACCAAAAACCAAAAACCAAAAACCAAAAACCAAAAACCAAAAACCAAAAACCAAAAACCAAAAACCAAAAACCAAAAACCAAAAACCAAAAACCAAAAACCAAAAACCAAAAACCAAAAACCAAAAACCAAACACCAAAAACCAAAAATCAAAAACCAAAAACCAAAAACCAAAACCAAAAACCAAAAACCAAAAACCAAAAACCAAAAACCAAAAACCAAAAACCAAAAACCAAAAACCAAAAACAAAAAACCAAAAACCAAAAACCAAAAACCAAAAAACCAAAAAACAGAAACTAAAAACCAAAAACCAAAAACCAAAAACCAAAAACCAAAAACCAAAAACCAAAAACCAAAAACCAAAAACCGAAAACCAAAAACCAAAAACCAAAAACCAAAAACCGAAAACCAAATACCAAAAACCAAAAACCATATCAAAAACCAAAACCAAAAAACCAAAAACCAAAAACAAAAACGAAAAACGAAAAACGAAAAACGAAAAACGAAAAACGAAAAACGAAAAACGAAGAACGAAGAACGAAAAACGAAAAACGAAAAACGAAAAACGAAAAACCAAAAACCAATAACCAAAAAACAAAAACCAAAAACCAAAAAAAAACCAAAAACCAAAAACCAAAAACCAAAAACCAAATAACAAAAACCAAAAACCAGAAACCCAAAACCAGAAACCCAAAACCAAAAACCAAAAACCCAAACACAAAAAACCAAAAATCAACAAGTTGGGTAGACAGACCTACGCTCATGTCAGAAGGGTTTTGTATTCAATTTTCAAAATGCAGTCACCAGATTGAATAAAGTCAAGAAGCATGTCAATGACGATTTTATTGGAGAAACTATAAATTCGAAGATCATACTATTTTGAACAAAGTTGAACGAATTTCGACTTCTGAGGTTTCTGTTATTGTTATACTCATAAATATCTCCCTTGATAATTATTTCAGATGTCCATTCGCGAGGGAGGAAACACATTTTTCATGTATTTCCCCCCTGTGCCCTCACTGAAGCAAAAACTGACAGTTTAAGAACTGTTTTGAAAAGCTCCCATGAAAACTTTCATTTCATACTCATATCGGCTACGTTTGATGAATTTTTTTTCAGGGGCCACTCTCCTGTACTGTTATCATCGATTAATAGCCAATTTTTTTCGAATCCTAGAGTTGTTACAAAGCCCTTTTGTTAGAAGCTCCCTCCCGCCTCCTTGACTTGTTTCACTTATGAGTATTAATTGTAGGTACTCAGCTTCAGTCATTCATTAAATCGAATCAAGTGTTCAAAGCATGCACCTTAAACGTTGAAGTTGGGAAAAAATAACTCAAAATTATTCAATGTTCGCATTTAAAACAGCCACTATTTTGTTTTACGATTACTGATACCACTAGCTGAACTGATTCTCAAAGTTATTCATGAGACCTTTCATTCCTGAAATTTTCATGCAAATCCTAGCAAAACTGTAGTGTCTGAGTCGGTAAAAAGCGCATGTTGTTCCATAGCCATATGTTGCCATAGTAATAAATGCAGGGCATATTGTTCCATAGTACAGGAAAATTCAAACCGCTATAACTTCGCTAAATATGCTGCAATCTTTATGAAACTTGCAGGGTTAATCAATCTTATAAATAGACATCCACGTACTCAATTTTATTGAATTTAAGGGTACCGTTAAGATTTTATTCAAGAAAACATAAAATCGATAAATCATACTATTACTAACAAAGTTGAGTGAATTGCGACTTCTCACATATTTGTTGTTGTTGTACTCACTAAGGCCTACATTCCTGTTTTTTTTCAGATTTTTCGGATCACAGGTGTCCAATCGCGAGGGGGGGGGACACACATTTTTCGTGTATTTCCCCTCCCTGTGCGCCCCTCGAAGCAAATTTTGCCAAACTAAGACCTGTTTTGAAAAGTTCTCATCAAGACCTTTCATTTGATGCCCATATCGGCTACCTTCAATGAAATTTTTTTTTCGGGGGGTCACTTCCCTACATGGGGAGACCCCCCTTAAATACCTTATAAAATTTTTTAGTAGTTGAACTTTGAAGAGATCACCACTTTACACCTACATACAAAATTTGATGCTTCTAGCTTAAGTAGTTTCCGAGAAAAACTGCTGTGACACACGGACGGACGGACGGACGGACAGACAGACAGACGGACAGACAGGACGCGATTTTAGAAGGGTTTTGTAAAATTATTTTACAAAACCCTAAAAACGAATAACAAAAACCAAAAACCAAAAACCAAAAAACAAAAATTAAAACCCCAAAAATCAAAAACCAAAAACCAAAAACCAAAAACCAAAAACCAAAACCAAAAACCAAAAACCAAAAACCAAAAACCAAAAACCAAAAACAAAAACCAAAAACCAAAAACCAAAAACCAAAAACCAAAAACCAAAAACCAAAAACCAAAAACCAAAAACCAAAAACCAAAAACCAAAAACCAAAAACCAAAAACCAAAAACCAAAAACCAAAAACGAAAAACGAAAAACCAAAAACCAAAAACCAAAAACAAAAACCAAAAACCAATAACCAAAAACCAAATACCAAAAACCAAAAACCAGAAACCAAAAACCAAAAACCAAAAACCAAAAACCAAAATCCAAAAATCAAAAACCAAAATCCAAAACCAAAAACCAAAAACCAAAAACCAAAAACCAAAAACCAAAAACCAAAAACCAAAAAACAAAAACCCAAAAACAAAAATCAAAAACCAAAAACCAAATACCAAAAACCAAAAACCAAAAACCAAATACCAAAAATCAAAAACCAAAAAGTAAAAACCAAAAATCAAAAACCAAAAACCAAAAACCAAAAACCAAAAACCAAAAACCAAAAACCAAAAACCAAAAACCAAAAACCAAAAACCAAAAACCAAAAACCAAAAACCAAAAACCAAAAACGAAAAACCAAAAACCAAAAACCAAAAACCAAAAACCAAAAACCAAAAACCAAAAACCAAAAACCAAAAACCAAAAACCAAAAACCAAAAACCAAAAACCAAAAACCAAAAACCAAAAACCAAAAACCAAAAACCAAAAACCAAAAACCAAAAACCAAAAACCAAAAACCAAAAACCAAAAACCAAAAACCAAAAACCAAAAACCAAAAACCAAAAACCAAAAACCAAAAACCAAAAACCAAAAACCAAAAACCAAAAACCAAAAACCAAAAACCAAAAACCAAAAACCAAAAACCAAAAACCAAAAGCCAAAAACCAAAAACCAAAAACCAAAAACCAAAAACCAAAAACCAAAAACCAAAAACCAAAAACCAAAAACCAAAAACCAAAAACCAAAAACCAAAAACCAAAAACCAAAAACCAAAAACCAAAAACTAAAAACCAAAAACCAAAAATGAAAAACCAAAAACCAAAAACCAAAAACCAAAAACCAAAAACCAAAAACCAAAAACCAAAAACCAAAAACCAAAAACCAAAAACCAAAAACCAAAAACCAAAAACCAAAAACCAAAAACCAAAAACCAAAAACCAAAACCAAAAACCAAAAACCAAAAACCAAAAACCCAAAACCAAAAACAAAAACCAAAAACGAAAAACGAAAAACGAAAAACCAAAAACTAAAAACCAAAAACCCAAAACCAAAAACCCAAAAACCAAAAACCAAAAACCAAAAACCAAAAACCAAAAACCAAAACCAAAAACCAAAAACCAAAACCAAAAACCAAAAACCAAAAACAAAAAACCAAAAACCAAAAACCAAAAACCAAAAACCAAAAACCAAAAACCAAAAACCAAAAACCATAAAACCAAAACCCAAAAACCAAAAACCAAAAAACAAAAACCAAAAACCAAAAACCAAAAACCAAAAACCAAAAACCAAAAACCAAAAACCAGAAACCAAAAACCAAAAACCAAAAACGAAAACCAAAAACCTAAAACCAAAACCCAAAACCAAAAACCAAAAACCAAAACCAAAAACCAAAAACAAAAAACCAAAAACCAAAAACCAAAGAACCAAAAACCAAAAACCAAAAACCAAAAACCAAAACCCAAAATCAAAAACCAAAAACCAAAAACCGAAAACCAAAAACCGAAAACCAAAAACCAAAAACCAAAAACCAAAAACCAAAACCAAAAACCAAAACCAAAAACCAAAAATCAAAAACCGAAAACCAAAAACCAAAAACCAAAAACCAAAAACCAAAAACCAAAAATCAAAACCCAAAAACCAAAAACCAAAAACCAAAAACCAAAAACCAAAAACCAAAAACCAAAAACCAAAAACCAAAACCAAAAACCAAAACCAAAAACCAAAAACCAAAACCAAAAACCAAAAACCAAAAACCAAAAACCAAAAACCAAAAACCAAAAACCAAAAACCAAAAACCAAAAACCAAAAACCAAAAACCAAAAACCAAAAACCAAAAACCAAAAACCAAAAACCAAAAACCAAAAACCAAAAACCAAAACCCAAAAACCAAAAACCGAAAACCAAAAACCAAAAACCAAAAACCAAAATCCAAAAACCAAAAACCAAAAACCAAAAACCAAAAACCAAAAACCAAAAAATAAAAACCAAAAACCCAAAACCATAAACCAAAAATCAAAAACCAAAAACCAAAAACCAAAAACCAAAAACCAAAAACCAAAAACCAAAAACCAAAAACCAAAAACCAAAAACCAAAAACAAAAAACCAAAAACCAAAAACCAAAAACCAAAAACCAAAAACCAAAAACCAAAAACCAAAAACCAAAAACCAAAAACCAAAAACCAAAAACCAAAAACCAAAAACCAAAAACCAAAAACCAAAAACCAAAAACCAAAAACCAAAACCCAAAAACCAAAAACCGAAAACCAAAAACCAAAAACCAAAAACCAAAAACCAAAAACCAAAAAACCAAAAACCAAAAACCAAAAACCAAAAACCAAAAACCAAAAACCAAAAACCAACATCCAAAAACCAAAAACCAAAAACCGAAAACAAAAACCAAAAACCAGAAACCAAAAACCAAAAACCAAAAACCAAAAACCAAAGACAAAAAACCAAAAACCAAAAACCAAAAACCAAAAACCAAAACCAAAAACCAAAAATCAAAAACCAAAAATCAAAAACCAAAAACCAAAATCCAAAAACCAAAAACCAAAAACCAAAACTCAAAAACCATAACCCAAAAACGAAAACCCAAAAACAAAACCCAAGAACGAAAAACCAAAACACAAAAACCAAAAACCAAAAACCAAAAACCAAAAACCAAAAACCAAAAACCAAAAACCAAAAACCAAAAACCAAAAACCAAAAACTAAAACCAAAAACAAAAACCAAAAACCAAAAACCAAAAACCAAAAACCAAAAACCAAAACCAAAAACCAGAAACCAAAAACCAAAAACCAAAAATATAAAACCAAAAACCAAAAACCAAAAACCAAAAACCAAAAAACAAAAACCAAAAACCAAAAACCAAAAACCAAAAACCAAAAACCAAAAACCAAAAACCAAAAACCAAAAACCAAAAACCAGAGCCAAAAACCGAAAACCAAAAACCAAAAACCAAAAACCAAAAACCAAAAACCAAAAACCAAAAACCAAAAACCAAAAACCAAAAACCAAAAACCAAAAACCAAAAACCAAAAACCAAAAACCAAAAACCAAAAACCAAAAACCAAAAACCAAAAACCAAAAACCAAAAACCAAAAACCAAAAACCAAAAACCAAAAACCAAAAACCAAAAACCAAAAACCAAAAACCAAAAACCAAAAACCAAAAACCAAAAACCAAAAACCAAAAACCAAAAACCAAAAACCAAAAACCAAAAACCAAAAACCAAAAACCAAAAACCAAAAACCAAAAACCAAAAACCAAAAACCAAAAACCAAAAACCAAAAACCAAAAACCAAAAACCAAAAACCAAAAACCAAAAACCAAAAACCAAAAACCAAAAACCAAAAACCAAAAACCAAAAACCAAAAACCAAAAACCAAAAACCAAAAACCAAAAACCAAAAACCAAAAACCAAAAACCAAAAACCAAAAACCAAAAACCATAACCAAAAACCAAAAACCAAAAACCAAAACCCAAAAACCAAAAACCAAAAACCAAAAACCAAAAACCAAAAACCAAAAACCAAAAACCAAAAACCAAAAACCAAAAACCAAAAACCAAAAACCAAAAACCAAAAACCAAAAACCAAAAACCAAAAACCAAAAACCAAAAACCAAAAACCAAAAACCAAAAACCAAAAACCAAAAACCAAAAAACAAAAACCAAAAAACAAAAACCAAAAACCAAAAACCAAAAACCAGAAACCAAAAACCAAAAACCAAAAACCAAAAGCCAAAAACCAAAAACCAAAACCCAAAAACCAAAAACCGAAAACCAAAAACCAAAACCCGAAAACCAAAAACCAAAAACCAAAAACAAAAACCAAAAACCAAAACCAAAAACCAAAAACCAAAACCAAAAACCAAAAACCAAAAACCAAAAACCAAAAACCAAAAACCAAAAACAAAAACCAAAAACCAAAAACCAAAAACCAAAAACCAAAACCAAAAACCAAAAACCAAAAACCAAAAACCAAAAACCAAAACCCAAAAACCAAAAACCAAAAACCAAAAACCAAAAACCAAAAACCAAAAACCAAAAACCAAAAACCAAAAACCAGAAACCAAAAGCCAAAAACCAAAAACCAAAAACTAAAAACCAAAAACCAAAAACCAAAAACCAAAAACCAAAAACCAAAAACCAAAAACCAAAAACCAAAAACCAAAAACCAAAAACCAAATACCAAAAACCAAAAACCAAAAACCAAAAACCAAAAACCAAAAACCAAAAACCAACAACCAAAAACCAAAAGCCAAAAACCAAAAACCAAAAACCAAAAACCAAAAACCAAAAACCAACAACCAAAAACCAAAAGCCAAAAACCAAAAACCAAAAACCAAAAACCAAAAACCAAAAACCAAAAACCAAAAACCAAAAACCAAAAACCAAAAACCAAAAACCAAAAACCAAAAACCAAAAACCAAAAACCAAAAACCAAAAACCAAAAACCAAAAACCAAAAACCAAAAACCAAAAATCAAAAACCAAAACCAAAAACCAAAAACCAAAAACCAAAAACCAAAAACCAAAAACCAAAAACCAAAAACCAAAAACCAAAAACCAAAAACCAAAAACCAAAAACCAAAAACCAAAAACCAAAAACCAAAAACCAAAAATCAAAAACCAAAAACCAAAAACCAAAAACCAAAAACCAAAAACCAAAAACAAAAACCAAAAACCAAAAACCAAAAACAAAAACCAAAAACCAAAAACCAAAAACCAAAAACCAAAAACCAAAACCAAAAACCAAAAACCAAAAAACAAGAACCAAAAACCGAAAACGAAAACCAAAAACCAAAAACCAAAAACCAAAAACCGAAAACCAAAAACCAAAAACCAAAAACCAAAAACCAAAAACCAAAAACCAAAAACCAAAAACCAAAAACCAAAAACCAAAAACCAAAAACCAAAAACCAAAAACCAAAAACCAAAAACCAAAAACCAAAAACCAAAAACCAAAAATCAAAAACCAAAAACAAAAACCAAAAACCAAAAACCAAAAACCAAAAACCAAAAACCAAAAACCAAAAACCAAAAACCAAAAACCAAAAACCAAAAACCAAAAACCAAAAACCAAAAACCAAAAACCAAAAACCAAAAACCAAAAACCAAAAACCAAAAACCAAAAACCAAAAACCAAAAACCAAAAACCAAAAACCAAAAACCAAAAACAAAAACCAAAAACCAAAAACCAAAAACAAAAACCAAAAACCAAAAACCAAAAACCAAAAACCAAAAACCAAAAACCAAAAACCAAAAACCAAAAACCAAAAACCAAAAACCAAAAACCAAAAACCAAAAACCAAAAACCAAAAACCAAAAACCAAAAACCAAAAGCCAAAAACCAAAAACCAAAAACCAAAAACCAAAAACCAAAAACCAAAAGCCAAAAACCAAAAACCAAAAACCAAAAACCAAAAACCAAAAACCAAAAACCAAAAACCAAAAACCAAAAACCAAAAACCAAAAACCAAAAACCAAAAACCAAAAACCAAAAACCAAAAACCAAAAACCAAAAACCAAAAACCAAAAACCAAAAACCAAAAACCAAAAACAAAAAACCAAAAACCAAAAACCAAAAACCAAAAACCAAAAACCAAAAACCAAAAACCAAAAACCAAAAACCAAAAACCAAAAACCAAAAACCAAAAACCAAAAACCAAAAACCAAAAACCAAAAACCAAAAACCAAAAACCAAAAACCAAAAACCAAAAACCAAAAACCAAAAACCAAAAACCAAAAACCAAAAACCAAAAACCAAAAACCAAAAACCAAAAACCAAAAACCAAAAACCAAAAACCAAAAACCAAAAACCAAAAACCAAAAACCAAAAACCAAAAACCAAAAACCAAAAACCAAAAACCAAAAACCAAAAACCAAAAACCAAAAACCAAAAACCAAAAACCAAAAACCAAAAACCAAAAACCAAAAACCAAAAACCAAAAACCAAAAACCAAAAACCAAAAACCAACAACCAAAAACCAAAAACCAACAACCAAAAACCAACAACCAAAAACC